>JALMQS010000117.1:6842961-7138132 GCA_024734495.1 Forficula auricularia
AAGTCATCTTCTTAAGTCAAAAGACGTCTAAATATTTTCTAAATTTTCTTATATTCCTCGACTTATTTTAGACTTCCAAATATATTCAGAATATTATACTAGAAGAACCTTCCTTTTTCTGTCATTTTTTTTAAAGTGTCTTTAAATGCATCTCTTTGTTACTTCTACTCGCTTGAAAATGTAATTGTTTTCTATGTTAATATTAATAAAATTATAATATTAATTACGAAACCCTCTTTGTTTTAAGATCCGAAGATGATCCTTATTTATTATATGCCGCCTTAAACAGTGGATTAGGTACCAATCTAATCTCACAAGATTTAATGAGAAATCATGCATTTAAATATATAAATGAACCTGAACTTATGAAAACTTTTCGTCAATGGCAATGTAAATATCAATTACAAGTTTGGGTTGATCGAGATAAAAGAGTAAAAATGAAAGTAAGTATTACAATAGTGTTTGTATAATCTTTTTTAATTTTCTTGAATATATTTAATCACATTTATTTTGTTTGATTTAGCCATCTCTTCCTTATATGCCTATTGCTCAAGTATGTTCAAATAATTACTGGCATCTACCAATTGAAGATGATCGGTTAAATGTTGAGCGAAGCAATATTCTTTCGTCGCCAGACAATTGGCTTTGTATTAAATTTCCAAAATAATAAATGAATATTTTTCCAAATGTTTTTTATTTGCATTCAAAATTAAATTTAGTTATTTATATATAGCAAGGCACGCCAAACTAATTTCGCATGTACAGCGTGGGGTCTATTCACACAAACTAATTTATTATATTGGCCTATTTGCCACCACCATAACTAAGCTAATCATTAAATTAGTAGAAAATTATATATGTTAAGAATTTCTTCATGACCTTGTGAAAATTTCAAAACATTTCGTAATAAGAGATACTGAAAAAACTCCAATTTTCCTCTTTATGGATAAAAACTAGGTGTTCCAAAGTACCATTCTTACAGGTGGCACCCCAGGCCCAGGCTTCCCCTTTCAACAGCCTCTTAACATTTTCATTCAATCCAAAAGAATCATCATCATCATCATCATGAGTATACAGTTCTAAGACTGGTTTGACGCCCCGTCTCCACTCGACTCTGTCCCCCGCTAGCTGTTTGACCTCTCTAAATGTCTCGCATCCCATATCCCCAATTATTTGGTTGAAATATTCTGATCTGGGCCTTCCCTTTTTTTCCCCACCTCCCCCTCCAAGATATCCCTAAGTAGTCCCCCATGTCTCAGTGTGTGCCCCATCATCTAACCTCTTCTCTTCTTCAGACTCTTCAACAAGGTTCTTCTTTCTCCAAGAATAGAAATCTAAAATGGTGCCATATTTCATGCCAATTCCAAAATCAAAAAATGAGATTTGCAACTTGTTCTGAAATAATTCAAAATGATGGGAACCTTCTCATCACTAATACGACAAGGATTTATGAGTTTAACTTAAGGACACTTAGTAATACTTCAGCCTAGTATCAAAGTTAATTTTTAATTAATTTTTCTTCAAAATCTGTATTATATAGCTTAGCTAGCATGTTAGCTGGCTGAGGTGGTCTCAGCAGGGTGTGAAGACTCCACGCTATACAGTTCACAGTTCAGTTACTAGTACGAGGCTTACATGATTGTTGAATCTCTGCTCGCAAGTACGTCCACATTACTCGATCCAGAAAGTCTGAATCCAATGTTAAATTTCTCTTAAAGTGACAAACTTGATCAAGATATTTAAACTTGAATAGCAATATTTTAAGAGAATTTGATCATCTATGAGAATTCAAAATTTGATTTGCGATCCGTACTATGTTAAAACTAATTTTTAGATCATGTGCTTTGTTATTCAAAGCTTTTTTTAAATGTTTTTATCTGCAAATTTCATTAAATTGTTTGCAATTACCATATATGGTGTGATCCGTTTGAACTTATATTAATTTTGTAAATATCGATTCTTAGCTAATTGGACTTCAGTAAAAATTCAAGCTAGCCGCAGAATGTATTTGTGAATCACTCAAATTTTATATAGCCTCAGGAACAATGCCTAATTAGCAAGATCCTAAGTGAAGTATTTTTTTATAAAATAAATTAGGTTGGAGTTGATGCGGTGTTTCAAGGAGAAAAATAAATATAAATAATGCTGGAAAATTTATATTGTAGGCATGACCTGCTTATAAAATTTTTTTATGAAATTACATGTTTGACTTTTGTTGTGATATAATAAATATAAACACATTCGTTTAAAATTTTTTTTACCTTTCGTTACTGAAAAGTCATCAGAACACTAAAAATACATTTGAGAATAATAAATAAAAAAACGATAGTTTTTCTTATTATCACCTATTTAATTAACAAAAAATTACTTTCGTTAAAAAAAGCGTGTAGTGATTACTGTTCTGTTTGCATGTTGATAAGGTTGTTATTATTAAAAAGAGAAAAAAATTGTGTTTTTGTGAATGCTAAACATTTTGAAAATTGTATTTGATGGCTCTACGGTAACGAAGGTAAAGAAAATTCTAAACGAATGTGTTATATGACTATTTGAAGCCTGAAGAAGTCGGGCAAGTCGACGAAACGTTGGTGGATAAATTAAAAAAAGCCACACATAAAAAACTTCTATCTCATTTTTCCCAATATAAACTTTCTGAATATAAATTAAATTATGGACGGAATGATAATAATTAAATACAGATTTTTTTAAGTTTACTCTATATATTTCGAGCTCTTAACTCATCGTCAGGAGAACATTGACTGGAAGATAAAATAAAACGATGAACAGAATTTATTTAATATGATCGACAGTTATTTATGACTTAGGGCCGGATGTATGTCGCAAAGTAAATGATTTT
The DNA here is from genome assembly GCA_024734495.1 of Forficula auricularia. Taxonomy (NCBI): domain Eukaryota; kingdom Metazoa; phylum Arthropoda; class Insecta; order Dermaptera; family Forficulidae; genus Forficula; species Forficula auricularia. The sequence goes on from JALMQS010000117.1 coordinate 6,845,816, forward strand.
TACCACTAACAAACGGTAGATGGTAAATGGAGCCACTGGGATGCGCCAATCAGATGACAGTGCACTGAAAGTGTTTGAAAGTCTATGAAAGTTGTTAGTGGTAAAAAGCATTTACTTTGCGACATACAGCCGGCCCTTAGTGTAGGTATGAAAGAATTATCAGAGGATGGGGTGGTCTCAAAGTGGGAAAACCGAATGAACAGGTGAAGTCGAACAGACCCTAAGCGCCGGGGATAATAGAAAGGTGATATTTGAAACTTGGAATGGTGCCGAAATTATGTGCGTACCGTAAGGAGAACAGTAAACAATACAATGTGATGTGCGAGCCGATAGTAAACTATTTTTTTATTTTTATGTTTTTTTTAAATCCAAATTAAATATCATTGATTAAAATGTCAATTATTGGTGAAGTTTTGATGTCTGTTTGGTTGTTCAAAATATATAATTTTGTAATAAATAATTAATATAGATCTCGAAATGACAGTATATTTTAAATATTGATTTTATTAACGTATTACGTCTAAATATATACATATATATTTGCTAAAGATGATGGCAAAACAAGAATTATCGTTTACAAGGCACTACGATGATAAAAAATTTTTTATTAATGTTCTATTTTGTTAAATATTGTTTCTTATTATTCCTCATATTTTATATGTACATGAATATAAAAAAAATATGTTTTTCCGGAACAACGCCAGGTACTTCAGCTAGTTTTTAAAATTAAACTTATGTATATAATATACTATTAATCAGTTTGAAACTTTGCAAAGTAGACTTACCTCCACTTTCAAAATAAATGTTTTTTTATGTTATTATTCTATTAACCAAGTAATTTTGTGTTAGAAAAAATTGCTAAATCTTAGTATAATCAGCTACAAATTATAAATATTATAGTAGCTAACTCGATTTTTTTGGGAAATGGACTTTTGCTACTTTCAAAATAAAAGGCTCAAATATGTACGTGAAAGTGTGTATATTGGTTAAGGGGGCAGATTAAATAGCCGATCCTGCGGTGCATAAAAAAGTGCAAATAATCAGGAATACATTTTTAAAATTAAAGTGGTGTATTGCGAAGATTAAAATATTTTGACCAAATCAATTAGAACAAAAAGTTTAATTTATTAATCTCTTTTGTGCCATTACAAATTTTTCTTTAATTTTATTTAAAAACAAAATAAAAATGGAAATATAATTATATATTTATATACTAGAGATTAGAGTTAGAGGCTTCATATTAAGTATCCGTAGGAAAATATTAATTTTTTTTTAATGCAGAATAATGGAAATTTTTTCTTATGAGGATTTTATATAACAAATCATTTTAAATAAATAATGGTAAAATGTTGATTGAAATATTTATGAGCCACTGAAAAAAAAAAAAAGTTTTAGTATATAACATATTTTTAAGCTATAGCTTTTGTGGTAGGAAGGTTTTTTAGTTTTTAAATAGAATAGAGATTGAAATATCTATTAAAAACTCTAGAAATAATGACCCGGAATGTAGCGTACATAGTACATACTAGTTAATATATTGGCATATATATATATTTTTTTTTTAATACAATCGAATGCAAGGCAGGCGCACCAGTAAAGAAGCAGCATGTATGGATCTCGAAAGACCCTTGCATTACCGAAGAGAAGGAAAAGTTGATTAAGTGAGGGGGTGGAGACGTAGGTGTTTATGCACTCGGGTTTTGAAGGTTTGAAGATTATAAGTGCTGGGAAAGATGGAGGCTGGGAGAGAGTTCCAGTTCCTTGAAGTCATGGGGATATACGTATTGGCGAATGAAGTGGTCCGGCACTTTTCTAATTTGACCGCGAAAGAGTGTTGGGAGTCGGCAAAACGCGTGCTACGTGCAAAGCATGCTTTGGGGGGAGATTATTGATTTTATCTCATCAGAGCACCTGCCGTGATAGTATCTATAGAAAAGGGAAAGGGCAGAGACATTTCTTCGATGAGCCAGCGAGTCGAGGGAGTCGGTGAGGGTAGAATCGTCAATTAGCCTGACGGCTCGTTTCTGAATTGCATCCAGGGTAGCAAGAGAATATTTAGAGGCTCCTCTCCATAGATGAGAGCCGTATTCGAGACAGGGGCGGATTTGGGCCTTGTAGATGGTGAGAAGTTGTGGGGGTTTGTAAAATCGCTTGGACCTGAATAAGTAGCCAATCTTCCTTGCTGCAGATTTCGCCACAGAGGAGATGTGTTCATTCCAAGACAGGTCAGATGCGACAGAGACGCCCAACATGGATAGGCTGTCACACATTTTCAGGGTATTCGAATCGAAGTGAATATCAGGAAATCTTTATTTTCGCGCCTAGAAATTAGACAACATTGAGTCTTGTTTGCATTAAAGTTAACTAAATTTTGAGAGCCCCATTTATTCAGTTTGTCTAGGTCGAGAGTGATTGAGGAGGCAACATTGATTCGATTATTCGGGAGTGAGGGTTTGCCGTGCAGAGTGCTATCGTTGGCGTAACAGTGAGTGGGGTTTGACGTTTGATCGATAAGGTCGTTTATATAGATTAGGAAGAGCGTGGGGGAGATTACAGAGACCCTGGGGAACACCAGCGTTTGTGGAGAACGATTCAGATATTCCATCCACCACAACTTTTATACTACGGTTATTATGCGTATTACATGAATATTCCCTCTTTAGCATATATATTGGTATTAAAATTTTCCTTCTTTGATTTTTTATTGTAGTTGCAATGGGATGGAAGCAAAATAACTAGAATAGGAACTTTCAACACCCTATTGAGCACAGATATTGTAAAATCAATACGCCGGTCAAATGTTAGTTATTTTTTATCAGTAGCGTAGTGAGGGGGGGCACTCTGATAGGGGAGGCAGATTTTAGAAAAAATTATAAAAAGTTTAATAATCTGGAGATTATGAGCTCGTCTTTAAGATAAAAAAATTTATTTTTAAGGTCAACAATGCTTAAGGCATGATTTGCGACTATTTTCGTGCTTGGTGAACTTGTCGTGATGATTTCAAAGTTGGTGTATTTTGCTGAAAATATATTGTACTATTCACGACTAGTTAGCAGGGCTCCTAAACAAACACCTGCGTGCGCAGTCTCTAGAGATGCATTAAGTATTAAATGTAATGATAATCTTTTTTAATATACATATTTGATTATCAGTATAATTAAATATATAAATAAACAAAAAATCAAAGATAATAACGATTACTGATAATAGTATGTTTTTAATATTTTTAAATGAATAGTGCAACTGATCGACAAGGTATTCAAATATTGAAATACATTATAAAATAATAATACATATGCATACGCAACATACTAGTTCATAAAAAGCACAGTAGAATCTACTGAATATTTTTCGGGGACGATGATTTTTAACAAATAATAAATATCCTTAAATTTATATTTAAATTCAACATTAAATATCCTTAAAGTAAGTTTTTGGATAATAACTGAATATTGACTACTAAAACATGTTTTACCATTAAATATTTTTTCTAAAAATGAAATTTTATTGAAAATTATATGTGTGAATGGGTGAGAGGACGGCAAATGTGCCATATGGCCCGGGCGCCAGAAGCCTACGCTGTTTTTATGCTAAGATTAATGCATTTAATTATTCGTTTGAAACAGTCAGAGAACGCTTACTTCTGGATCTACCCCAGAACAACGCTCTAGACAGTTTATTACCCTTCAAGTTTATTAATTATGGGTTTGGTTAGGATAAAGCAGAGCCACAAAATTAACTGAACCAAATCGAATTTGTTTGGAATCTGATTTTTAATTACAACGATGCGCGAGAAGAGAAAAGTTAGTGTAAATTATCTTCTTTTTTTTTGGACTGCCTCATCGATATCCACTTAATATATAATAATATTTGTAATGATCTATTAGTGGAATTTAAAATTAAAAAAACCAATTAATAATTAAAAGGAAATTTAATAAAAATGTAAATATACATTTTTATTCAAACAACCACCTGTGAATAATTATTTCAATTAACAAAAAACCCATCAAAAACAACTTAGCCGAAGATGAGACCTTGACAGATCGAATGTCCAACACAAAACCCTCTTACCCGTGAATTTCATCCAAATCGTTAGAGCCCGATCGGATATATATATATATATATATACAATTTTTGCTCGTTTAATAAGAGTAGATAGATAGATATAAGCGTATTTTTTACTCTTGATAATGTCACCAAAATTTGTCCCGAAGAGAGCGGTTTCTTGCCCAATGGTTTCGCCCTGGTCTCGACAGAGAGCTCTATAACTAGCATACGCTAAAATACATTGGCTCCTTATGGATCCTCCCACTCTATATTACTCTATGCACAATAGATTGTAAAATTCGGGAAAGAGGTAAGTAGGGAGAGACCTCCAGTCATGGGGATAAACCTATTGACGTGGTTCGGCACTTTTCCAATTCGCTCACGATGAGTGTATAGAAAACTAAGAATCAGGTGCTACAGAGAAAGTTGTTTTTTGGGCGAATTTATTTCATCGATGCATATGCCATGATAATATATGTAAAAAAGAAAATGAGAGGAGACTCTTCTAGCATGGCTCAGAGATTCAAATAATAAATTAATCTAATGCATTCAAGGTGGCAAGAAAAAGTTTAGATGATGAGTTTTTTTAATCATTATATAAACTTAAATTTTTTCTAACTGAACGGAAGTATGCTTAACTTACTAAGTTGCATCATCTCGATAATCACTACCTTCGGTCATTATATAAAGATGTTTTAAGCAGAAGGCCAGACGAAGTAAACGAAAGGCTCAAAATGTAAAATTTAGCCTATATGAACTATTTTAAATCGATTAATAAATTTATTGATGTTGTTCATATATATAAATATTAATTAAACTAATATATCTAGTAAATGTATGAAAAATAGAATTTTACTTCATTTGAGTAATAGATAAATCAACTAAACCAAAAAATCCTTCAAAATCAAAAACTTTATGAAAAATAGGAAAATAATATACATACACAATAATGTTATTAATTGGAATATGGATTAATTTCACGAAAAATCCAATGAATCCCATTATACAAAATCCAATTGCAGTAGCTACAGCAATTTTTTGAAATTCTGTAGAGAAAAATAAATATACAAGAATAAATATATATGGGTACAAAAATAAAAATTTTAATAATTAATTGGATGTTAATTACCTTTACGATCTGGCTTTGTGCATCTTTTTACTAATCTTATCGAATCTTTTGAAAATTGTTTGCCAGGCTCAATAAATTTCGTGATTTGATCCATTTTGAATTAGTATCTGTTATAAATAGAAATGTCTAATTTAGAATTATCTCGAAAGAAAAATAATTGATTCAAAAATAAATAAATAAATAACAAACAAACTAAATATAAATGTTTTGTCTTACACGTCGAATTGCCAAAGCTTGAAAGAAAAGGCTGTTGAGATTGTTGAAAGTTGAGGAGCAAAATCCAACGCAGTTAAAGAGAGAGTTGACAATTGGCGTGACGTGGAACTACGTCAGAGCTCTGCTGGTCTGCTCTGACCTCCATCCAAAAACAACGCTTGCCACGTTCAACAGCCGGGACAGTTTGAAATTTATAAATGGAAATCAATCAGATTGTCCTCTGATGTTCGAGGCAAATCTATCTACTCTTATTAAACGAGCAAAAATTGTTTATCTTTATATATAAAATTAAGGTTTTGTCTGTACATTGCTCCAAATCGCGCCAAATTTTGGTTGCACGTTTCAAGCCAAGTTATGAACGAAAACACCCTCAACAAAATTCCTGTCTGTATGTTTCCGTCGTTTCCAAAAAAGTTGCTCCCGATTCACGTCAAAGCAGCTGAAGGAATTATTATAATTTCATATTTGCATCGATGTCTTCTAACTTACGTTTTTAGTTATATAACGTTTTGATATTTTGACCCCAGAAAGGGGTTTGGGGGGGTGCGCTCGAATGAATATTATCAAATAACTCCTAAACTATTAACTCTACGGCAAATTTTATAATGAGCAAAGTTGTAGGGGATGTGATTTCTGACAATTTTTGTTTAAAAAAATTCATCCAAAAAACTACCCAAAAAGGGGGGGGGGGTCAAAATATGAAAATTCTTGCTCTTTGACCAAACTCAACCAAATTTTGTATACATAATCTGTGGGTCACTAGAAGGCTAGAAATGAAAAAAACTGGGTGCGGGGGTGGAGTGATGGTGCGGGGTGGGTGCGGGGGTGGAGGGTGCAGAGTTTAGGTGAGGGTCCAGAGGCGTAGTGGGGTGGTACGGCATGGGGTCCGGGGTGGGTGGGTGCGAGGTGGGACGGGGTGGAGGGCACGGGGGTGGGGTGGTGCAGTGAGGGTTCAGGTGAGTGTCCAGAGGCGTAGTGGGGTTTTGCGGGGGCTGGGGTGCGGGGTGGTGGGGTGGGGGCGCTGGTTGGGTACGGGTGCATGGTGCGGGGGTGGGAGGTGCTGGGTGGGGTTCGGGGTGTGTGGTGGGTGGGAGTGGGGTATGAGGGTGGGGTTCGTGTGTTGGTGGTCCAGGGGGCGGCACGCACCTCTGGCTAGCAAGAGGACCGCCGAAGGCGAAGCCTTGCACGCTAGTATGTTTATATATTTATTGATCTTAGTTCTATTTTGAAAATGGCTCTACCGATTTTGATGAAACAAATCCTATTAACAAGTTTTGTGGATGAGAAAGCGATCTGGCTAAGTCTGGACCAGACAAATTTAATCTTAGTTGATGTTTTCTTAATTAAAGTAATTATTGATAGATGAAAATTTCAATGAAAAAGTTTGTTTACATTTTTTTCAATTATTTTTTTATTTTTAATTGGTTTTTTAATTTAAAAAAAAATATCAAAACTTTATGTAGCTAAAAATGTAAGTTAGAGGCACATCTAATTACAAATATGAAATTTCATAATAATCCCTTTAGCCGTTTTGACGTGAATCGTGAGCATCTTTTCGCGGAAACCACTGAAACAGATAGACATACAGACAAGAATTTTTGTTGAAGGTTGTTTTCGTTAATAACTTTGCTTGAAACATGTGCAACCAAAATTTGGCGTGATTTGGACCAATGTTACAGACAAAACCTTAATTTTATATATATATATAGATAGATTATAACGTATTATTTTGCTTTTTATTATTAATATTGTTATAATGTTTTATATGATTGATAAATATTGTACTATATCACTGTATATTAGGCATTAGCCGTTGAAATAAAAAAATAAAAAATAAAAATAATAATAATTAAGAAAATAAAATCAGGCAGAAAAATCATTTTTCTCCACGTTTCATTTCTAAACATTACTTGGAAAAAATAAAGAATTGTAAGTTTCTGAGTGAATTCAATACCCGGGCAGTCTGGCGAGCAAAGCTTGCCGGGCGTGGAGTCGGCTTATTATTTACTTTATTTCCTATGTTCTCTTAGATTCTTTTCTTTCTTTTTCCCCCTCCGCTGATCATTCCCGTCCCCTTGCTTACACTCACGCTGCTTATCTTTTATCGGTAATTTAAAACAAAATTAAATTAGTGAAGAATTATGTTTTAAATTATTAAATAATTTAATAGCGACGTCTTTTAAAGAGATATATCCACATGTGGAAAATTACTGAAAAAATACCTAAATATAATTTCCAATTAGTATTAAAATTACTATTTATTAGAAAAAATATCTAAACATAAATTACGTAATTGCAAAATTACTTTAGGCAATTAGAAATTAGAATTGGAGGAAAAAGTGAATTCTTTTTCAAGACATTTGCTTTCCACAAATTTGTGTGAATTAACAATTTTTTTTGTCAGCGTTGAAACTTGGTAGAGAGGCAGGGTCAACTGGTCCGCCGGAAGACGAGGAAGTTTCCCGGGGGACCGGTATGAATAATTTTTCGTGTAAGAGGGACCCCACCCGAAAAAATAAATTCATTTTGCGGCCGGTCTATTAAGATGTTTTAGGGCCGGCTAAATCCGCCAATCCGCTACTGCAGTGGTTCTTAACATTTTTATGCCAAGACCCAAATTTGAGAAATATGATCATGTCGCGACCCCTTCAAAAAAATCCATTTTTTTCATTACTTTTATTTAGATCATACGAGGCACGTTTTTAAAGTAAGTACCGTTTTGAAATAAAAAAAACAAGTAAACTTTTCATAACAATTTTATTTTCACATGAAAGCCTGTATCTTTATGTAATTGTGAGTGAACGACTAAATTATCGAAAGTTGCAGTGGATTTCCAATCAGGCAGCAGACTTCTTTGAGGAGGGGATTCAAAAGCTCGTGAAAAGATACAATAAATGCCTTAATATTGGTGGAAACTATGTCGAAATGTTGATTAAGGTTCAGGCTTTTATGTGAAAATAAAATTGTTATGAAAAAGTATAGTAAGTTTTTTTTTTTATTTCAAAAGGGTACTTACTTTAAAAACATGCATCGTACTTAAGGAATTTTCTTCAATTTTACAATGATGACTTTTATAACTTACATATAATTTTTTTATAAACAAAGGTACTTTTCGATCCAAGAAAAATCTAATGAAAAACCACGTGTTTTTTATATTTTTACATTTAATAGCATATTGAACAAATTAAAATATGATTTTAAACTTATTGAAAATAACGTAGTAAAATGTTTGCTTAACGACTCAGCGCGACCCAAAGAATATGCTTTTTGGGTCGCGACCCGTGTAGGTTAAGAACCACTGCGCTACTCCACCGAAGTGTAGTTTTTTAATACAAATTTATAACAACATATAAACACCCTGTTTTATTTTGTTTTTTAATATTTAAATCAAACTATGCACATATTCGAAGCAAAGTCTTCTTTGGAGCTGCCCTCATTAAAATAAATAAATAAAGTAATATATTAAAAACTATTGCGAAAAACATAACTCATTTAATTAAGGTAGTTGTTTCGCGACAATACTAGCAAAAATTTTATGCTAGAGTATATAGAACAGACATTAAGGATTCATAAATTCATAAGCCCAAAACTTTTGCTGTTTATGTAACACTCCTAGCCAATCCCGTGGTAGTTTGACAAATCTGGCAACACTGTCAGAGCTTGTATATATTTTATCATAGAAATGTCAAATAAAGTACATTATAAAGGGAGATTTATAAAACAAAAAGTTCTTACTAAGCGATTCAAAGCTGTTGCGGCAATGGCTGAAGCGAAAAAACGTCAAAAAAGTACTAAAGTTAATCCACTTTTTAGGTTAATATATTAGTTGTTGCCACCTTGTTTTTAGTGTAAATTTTTCATTATTTATTTAATATTATCTCAGAAACTGTGTGTGGTGAAACAACTACCTTAATTATAATATATTATCAATATTACAAAATAGGAAAATAATATAAAAAAATTTGAAAGTTTGATAGATAAGATAGTATATAAAAAAACATTTTTTTAACTTCCTCCTCATTTAAAAAATCTGGACTTGGTTCAGCTTTCTTGAAGATATTCTGTATTTTATCGATCTTTCCCTCCGATACGTTTTTAGATCATTAATTTTGAGAAATGTTTAATAATGAGATGAGAACATTTCATTAACATCAAATTCAACTGCTCTTATAGCAAGTTTGCTTTTAAATAAATATCTTCCTCTAATAGAAGAAAATAAATTTTCTAAAATATAAATGCTTAAATATTTGTTTCACTTTATCACTATTTAATCTCGACCCATCAACTCATTTGTTTTCATTAGATAATTTTTCCTTTGTACGAATTGTTAACAATTTTTCAAATGTTTTTAAAAATAATTCTATTAGCCAAATTATAATGAGGTTATATTATCAGTCTAAGATAAAAAAAAAAAAATAATAATAATAGATATAGCAATATTTTCATAAAAATTTAAGAAATAAGATTTTAAAGATTTTCTTGCTATTGTAAACAATTCTACAGGAAGTATAAATAGATTTGACCTTTGTAAACATCAAATGGCATACAAATGATAGTAATCCAGCTGAACGGGTCATTTATTCTATATATATGTGACGTGTCCCCTAAATAGTTAGTTATACAACTGAACTTTTCTTGGACATTTAACCATATCTGATAAAATCGAAAGTTGAAAATGAAGAAAACTCAAATTTTAATTTTTACAATAATCTGCTTATTTCAAATCTATGAAACACGAATTCAGAATTGTGGTAAGTTGATATTTATAAGAAAATATTTGATTTGGAAATTTTTAATATTTTTTTATTTGAACTCTAAGGAACCCCCACAGCTATAGGAATGTTTTCTAAGGTGACTGTAACTTCATGTTCTGAAGAAGCTGCTAAATGTATTTTGCAACGAGGTTCTAATGTTTCAATTGATATCAGTTTTACATTAAATAAGTTGATCTATTTTTTTTCTTACAATAAATGATAGGAGTGTGAAAAATATAATTATAATAAATAATTTGAAAGTTTTTATTAGGAAAATAAGGACAAGTTTTTACGTGACTTTTTTATTTATCAACCAAGTAGTAGAAAAATTGTAAGATAGTATAAATTTAGTGTTATTTGAATTTTGAGATTTCTTTATGTAAGGATCAAAAGGAGAAAAATATTCTATTCTGGTTCAAAAAGAGGGTTGCCTTATTCTATATATGTTATTTCTGTTTTGTATCTAATGAAATTGTTAATATAAAAAGAAAAGAAAGAAAAATTGTTTTTGTGAATGTGTCAAATATTTTTTGAAATTTGTGTTCTGATGGTCTTCAATGGTAATGAAGATAATAAGAAAATTTAGACGAATGTGTGACATGACTGTTTGAAGCCCTGAAGAAGTCGGCAAAGTCGACGAAACCTTGGTTGATAAATAAAAAAGTCACACATAATAAAAATAATTTTTAAGAAAAAAATAAAACCGACTTCAAAAAAATTAAATGCAACAAATAAAATACACTAAAAGGTATAAAATAATTATTAACTTATTTAGTTACAACTAAACTACGAAATATTAACATGAAATTGCTTTTTGAAGTCGGTGTCAAACATTTACCTTTTATGAATCACACTTGACGGATCTTAGTACGTTTGGTGGGTATAGTTTGTTTGGCACCGACTATAAAAAGTAATTTCATGTTAATATTTCGTAGTTTAGTTGTAACTAAATAAGTTAATAATTATTTTATACCTTTTAGTGTATTTTATTTGTTGCATTTAATTTTTTGAAGTCGGTTTTATTTTTTCTTAAAAATTATTTTTATTTTCTCTTTTTAGTGATGTTATTAATAGTGATCATATCATCAGAACTTGACCAAATTAATATGGCACCATCCCTAAGATACCCCCTTTCCAATAAAAAAAAGAACCATCGACCTGTCTGTTAGTAAACAAAGAAGTAAGGCCTGAACAAACCTAACAAAAAAGATCTAATACCTATGAAAAAAAAATGTGACCAATCGGAAGGTAGACTGAACCCAATTCAATTTTTTTTTTTCAAAATCGGTTCACAATTGGTGGAGATATGAGGTAACATAGGCAGAAAAAAAAAAAATTCAGTCGAATAGAAAACCTCCTCCTTTTTTGAAGTCGGTTAAAAACTAGTCCTTGTTTTCTAATATAAACTTTCATATTAATACAAATTATGGACGGAAATGATAATAATAATAATAAATAATATAACAAAGATAGATGGAAAAATATTTTAATTTTTACAAAATACTAATATAATCGATTTACTTAAACATTGTTTTAATAACTTATTAATTATAAATATTGCTCAACGTCAAGAAATATGTTTTTGTTTTTATTTCAAAAATCTTTATAAAGAATTATTATTGGAATTATAAATGTTAAAAAGAAAATTCATCTTAATTTTTTTTTTATATATTCAATTTCATACATTTAAATTCAAATTTTGGATAAAATTCACAAATTAAAACTATTTCTTGTATTTGAGTTCGATACGCATCGCCCTTATTATTATCATAACATATGATATACATGTAATTTACAATTGTTTATTTTCAAGCATATATAATATGCAATTCAGAAAAGAAAATAAATTTGATAAAATTATTTCAGATAAAAGCGTCGAGAAAGTAGAAGCTGTGGTTCATGGAACTTTACATGGAGTTCCATTTCCAGTACGATTCCCCTTAAATAATCCTGATGGATGTGTAAATTCAGGCTTGATTTGCCCATTGAGCGGGGGAAAAGATTATAATTATGAAGCGACCTTATTTGTCAGAACAATTTATCCAAAGGTATGTTAATTTGAAATAATTTCCTCTGTTATATTTTTATTTCATTATTTAATATTAAAATACATACAAAAACTTTGTTTCGATTCGTTGTGTATAGTAATAGAAATAAAAGTGTAATAGACATTAATTTATTAATAAAATTTGATATAAAATGAATGTGTATAAGCAAGAGGAAATATTTACTTATTTTATTTGTAAAACAAAGATTAATTAACAAACTTAATTTGCGTTTTTTTTTAGACTGGTGTCAATGTCAAATGGGAATTGAAAAATGAAAATAATGAAGAAATAGTTTGTGTCATAATTCCTGCAGAAATTAAATAAAATATTTTCTTAAAATTGCAATTTTTAAAAAATTAATCATATATTTATATATAGGTATATTAAATTTTTTAAATATAATAAAATATTTATAGTATAGAAATTGATATCCAATTATTATTCGAAGTGATCGGTTTTTTTTTTTTTTGTATTTATATTTTGAATATAAAAATTATGAAATTTGTTTTTTGAATAAAAAATTTCAGCCTTAGATTTTCTTATATTAATAGTTATGTAAAAATTTCGATCTTAAGAAAATTAAAAAAATTATGAGTGATAAATTAGAAAAAGTATAAACATTATTTAATAATTTAAAAATAAAATTATCGTACGCTGGTATCCATGGATTCTATCGGTTGATCGCTATTAGAATGGTCATCCACTTCATCTATTCTTCTTTTATTTCGTCCTTTTTCTGTTGAACATTGACCATTTTGTAATGTTCTTTGAGCTTTATATATGGGTTCATATTCAGTTAATTGAGCCATAAAACCTTCGTTTGGATTAATACAAAATCTTCTTTGCTGAATAGCATAAAATGCTTCTCTGAAATTTATTGAAAAATAAAATCCTATACAATAGAAATAAAAAAACTTAAAAATAATTAGGATAGAAATAATAAATATAGAGAAAAATAAAGAGAAGGGGTTCGGGAAACCACCCAGATAACAATTTTCATAATAATATTTAACATACCTATATGCTATACAAAATATCAAATCAGGTACATTTTAATTTGAAGTAATTCATCAAATTGATTCATTTTTCTTAATTTAAACATCCGCTCTCTGCATTCTCAAATCCCCCACAACGGATATATACCCTTCGCCCACAACATAATGCCCTAAAAACCCTCCCTGAAGATTTTCAAATTTTGACTGCCATTCACACTAACGGAGGACATTAAAACTCTCATGCTATAATACTATTCATAATAGCTACTAACATTCAAAAATGGATATGGCACAAAAATAAAAAATAAATTAATCATATATATGTAAAGTGCATCTTTTTTATTCTAAGTCTCTAATTTCTATTGCCTTCTCTGAGGTTTTAAATATTTTAGTATATAGCAGTGTTTCTCAATCTGGGTTCCGCGGAACCCCAGGGTTCCACAAAGGGAGGTTTGGGGCTACCCGCGTCTAGAGATCAATAAAAGAAAAAAATAGAAAAACAGTTAGTAGTATTATCCCTCGAAAAATTTGTCATATAAAGAAAAAATACTAAATTTAGAGTAAGTATTACCTTATGGTCAAATAAAACCAGTGATACTTAAGAATGCGATGAACATCACTATTATTGTCTCAGTGATACCATTTTTGTTGCTGTAAAGTTCCTTAACTTGCTTATAATACAACGATTACGTTACATTAGTAACAAAATGAAAACATTATTTAAATTGTTTTATTATTATTTTATTATTAACGACGTTTGAAATAAGATAGCTTTTCAATTAGATGAGATTATTTATGAGTATACATTGAATATGTAAAAAAAAACCTCTAAAGAGGCATATGGGTATCCCAATGACATTACCATAAAATTTAATAATATTATTTATGAAAATAAAAATGTTGGGTTAAAATTCACGTTTTTTGTAACCCAATTTCCCCAAAACCCATCAAATTTTGAAAATGTGGCAACACGGTCATCGGCGGCGGTATGCTATATTTGGAAACTATAAAAGAAGCATGATGTTGATATTTTGACGAAAAATTAAATATGCTAGGGGGGTTCTTCAGAAATAAATATGAGTGCTCTAGGATTCCTCTCGCTCTACAAAAGGTTGGAAAACACTGGTATATAGTAATATAACGAAATTTTAAACCGATTTAATAATATACAAAATGTTTATAGTTAATCTGTAATTTCTGTATTTCAGGCCTTGGTGGTCAAATCGATGATTTGGAAGGTTTTTTCTATGTAGACTATAAAGAGTAAAATCAGAAAATTAACCAAATTTTCATTAATATCACGACAGTTCGGCCCATACTTTTTAAGTGGTTTTCAAGTGTCGATAAACAGCAAGAATCACCCAAAATATTGTTCTGAGATCATTCTTGCTACACTTCAAGGCAACTTCGGAAGTGGGGCCAAAAAGTGTCGATACTAGTAGATTTAAAATAATTTTCTAATTTTCCATGTGAGATTTAATCAGATATAACCTTTCAGACAATCAGTAACTATTTTACAATTTCATTTTGAAGGTTTTTCAGGCCCGACCATATTTGGGATAAATAAACAAAATTTTGTATATAACCCAAATGTCATATACCTAATAAATTTTTTATCTAATATTAGCCCGATCATCAACCTGAAGATCAAAGCTTCAATGTATTTCACACTTTTTGGATAAGATTCGGGCCCACCCTGTAATAAAATTTCGTTTTGTTTATAAGTATGAACATTAGGATTAATCAATAGTGATCTAATATAAATTTAATTCTCCATTATATATACATTGTTAAACCTAAACAATTTCAATATCCATGATTTCTAAATTAAACCAATTAAATTTAAGTCTATTTGACATCTTTGAAAGGCATTTTGGTGAATTACTTGAAAATGTGAATTCAATGATATGATTTTTGTTAATTTAAGTATTTTCTTTAATGTACTGAAATGAATATTTGAATTTAATGTAATTAACATATAATAAAACAACTTATTTTATTTCTGAATCAATTTCAAAATTATTGCGAGTGGTCTTGCTTTCAGAATACTTACTTGCTTGTTAAACAATAGCGTTCCATTGTGTATGCTAAAGCAAGTGCTGCACTTCTTGAAATACCTGCATTGCCGTGAATTAACGTTTTGCCACCTTGCTTTAAGCTTTCATTTATAAAATCACGTACTTTGGAAAAATGTTGAATTATATTCTCAGTATGAGTATCAGCGATATTTAAAACTAAATATCTGAAACAAAAAAAATATACTAATCAATAATTTTTATAATAAATAAAAATAACTATTATTATCATTTGCGTCCATAATTTGTATTATATTGAAAGTTTATATTAGGAAAATAAGGACAAGTTTTTATGTGAGACTTTTTTATTTATCAATTTTTGCCGACTTCTTCAGAGCTTCTACAATTATAAGAACATTATTGATATGAATTTACAAAAGTACTATTACAATTCCAAAACAAACATGTATTAATAGTTTAGCTACCAAATAGTCATGTCACACATTCGTCTAAATTTTCTTATTATTTTCGTGATGGCTGCCCATCATTTTAATTTAAATCACCAATTCGAATTTAACGATACATCAATATTGGATTTCGAACCAATATATTTTAAAAGAACAATAAGTGAAATGATTCAGATTTCTTTAAATAACACGGTGAATTTTAGAACAGACACCAAAAATCATAAGCGGCATTTATAGTTTTTTGCTCAACAAATACAAAGATAAAAATAAAAATTAATAATATAAAAATTTGCAAAAATAAATGCAATTAAATGTTGGAGACAAAAATAAATTCCTAATGTATTTTTTCATTTAATTATAACTTGGCTAGTGTCAGTGACATATATAGTAGAAAAATTGTAAGACAGTATAAATTTAGTGTTATTTGAATTTGAGATTTCTTTAATGTAAGGATTAAAAGGAGAAAAATATTATATTCTGGTTAAAAAACAGGGTTACCTCATTCTATATATTTTATGTTATTTCTGTTTTATATCTAATGAAATTGTTAATATAAAAAGAAAAGAAAGAAAAATTGTTTTTGTGAATGTGCCAAATATTTTTTGAAATTTGTGTTCTGATGGTCTTCAATGGTAACGAAGATAATAAGAAAATTTAGACGAATGTGTGACATGACTATTTGGTAGGTAAACTATTAATACATGTTTGTTTTGGAATTGTAATTGTACTTTTGTAAATTCATATCAATAATGTTCTTATAATTGTAGAAGCCCTGAAGAAGTCGGCAAAGTCGACGAAACGTTGGTTGATAAATAAAAAAGTCACACATAAAAACTTGTCCTTATTTTCGTAATATAAACTTTCAAATAAAAATAACTTAACAAATGAAGTAAAGAAAGCTAGTTTCAAAATGAATTTTATAATGAATATATTAAAAATGTCAACCTTTGTTTAATTGAGAAAAAAAAAAAAATTGTAAAACTGTCTCTTTAGTACGTGTTCGAATTATTAAACAACCTGGAATCTAATTTTATCGAATAGAATACTACTACGCATGTTACAATTTTAGAATCCATTAATCAAGCGCTTCCATTTTGATACCTGGCAGGATATAAAAATGTGAAAATTAAACAAGACAACATTAATCCAAACCAAGAACCCTGAAAAACTAAAATAATTTTTGAAAATGTACAGATGATTTCTTAAAAAAATGAAGAAAATATTTGAATAGTTGGAAATATTGAGTTTTCGGTCAAGAATAAAAACTTGACCGTTTATTTCCAAGCTTTCAATCTTTTTATTAGATCATATGGGTTATAAACAGATTTCAAGCGATTTTTAAAAGGCCACTTTTTTGCACTTATAAAATGTTAAAATCTGAGGAAATATCGACATTTTTTATGAAATTTAATGAATATTTTAATACATAATATACCTATCTATTTGTTGAGTATTGTAAATAAAATTACTAAGTAAATATAAGAGAAGGGCCAAGTGAATGATAAGGTCATGGTGTTCAATTAATTCCAGATCTTATTCTAAATATTAAATTAAATTATTTTGATTATTTATGTCCATCTATTAAATTAATAAGTTGTTGTAGGGAAATAAGGACAATAGCTTATGCAAATATTTTTTATTGTGTCCAATTTTTATTGGGTAGAGAGATACAGCCGAGTTCAATGAATTTTCGTTTCGTGTCTTGGTACACCGGTTGTTATGGGGGTATTTATCGAATGTCAGCAGCAGAGTGTTGATGTTCAAGTTGTGAAGTTGTGCTTTAGTTTACATTGAAGTTTTCATTGTAATTTGTTGGCCAAGTCTACTGTACTGTAGCGTGTAAACATGCCGCACGTATTTATACATGCTGAGTTTGCCGATTTTGGAGTACATACTAACAGCTGTATCTCTGTACTCAATAAAAATTGAACACATGTCATATGGCATTTTTTATTGCAATTCGTCTATACTACCATCTCCTAAAATATTTACTATTCCTCCTAAAACACCCTGTATATATAAACGGAGAAAGCTTTGAAAGAGTCACAAAATTCAATCAAATACTTGGGCTGTATGGTGAACGAAAAATGGGATCCAGGACAGGAAGTGGGGTGGAGAGTGGAGCAGGCGAGAGCGACCTCCTTAAAGCTTCGAAGATTCTTTGTGAATAGAGATCTGAATATCAAACTCAGGCTCAGGATGTTAAAGAGCTATGTGTGATCTGTCCTGCTATAACTAGTGGAAGCATGGACTTTAAAGATGATCACGGTCAACAAAATTGAAGTCTTTGAAATGTGGAATGCGACGAATGCTTAGAATTCCGTGGACCAATCGCGTAAAAAATGAAGAAGTCATTCGAAGAACCGGGCTAAAGGATAGAGAGCTCTTCAGGCACGTAAGGGAGAAGAAGATTGCATATCTGGGACACATCTTGCGCGGAGAGCGATACCACTTTCAACGCGTCATTCTCCAAAGAAAGATCGAGGGGGGAAAGAGAGGACTGGGAAGAAAAAAACGATCATGGTTAAGAAACATCCGCCAGTGGAAAGGAATACAACATTTCCAAGACCTTCAAACGGCTGCGGCTGAGAGGATCATCTGATGGGAGAAGGGAATAGAAAGAAGGTAGACGACGGACGACAAAGCAGGAATCTGTAGGGCACCCTAAGAAGAAGCTGGCAGGATTGGTTTGGAACACAAAAAGCTACACGGAAAAAAGGAATCGAGCGACTTTTGACAATGAGATTATCATTAGATGGAGGTCCAGCCCAGGGAAAATTCTTCCTGTACTTTCTATGGTCAGGGCGAGAGCCTGTTGGTCTGGCTTAATCAATTTAATGATTTTTTTAAAGATTCTATTTGAGGATGAAAAAAAATCTAAATTTTCTCAACCTTTTTAATTTAGAATAAAATTAGCACAAAAAATGTAAAAGTGTCAATGTTTAAGTGAAAGTATGTATAAATCAGAGTGAGCTCTTAAATTTTATTCGAACACAATGTAAATTGAATATAAATCAATTATTATTTGTAAAGTTTAGGGAAAGCGGTGTTGGTTTATAGTGAAACATATTAAACACAGGAATTATTTAACAGGTTATAGTGGTGTTTCACAAAGAGGAAATAAAATTAAAAAATTAAAAAAATCTTTTAAATTATTTTGGAGATAAAATTTTTATATTCAGTTTTCTGTTAAACCTCCTGATGAAGGGTTCATAGCCCGAAATATGTATAGAGATAAATAAAAAATCTCCAAAATAATTTAAAAGATTTTTTTAATTTTATTTCCTCTTTGTGAAACACCACTATAACCCGTTAAATAATTCCTGTGAATTATTATTTGCATTGTGACTGAAGTCGGTCTAAACATTTAGGAGTTTTTTATTTGTTATCAAAAACTTAGAATTATTAAAAAGCATGCCATTTAAAGTCAACATAAAAAGAGGCCAAGTGAGAGCCTAGTTGGAGGGCCGTAAAGACTCACTTCACACTGTGAGATAATTTTTTAGGGGCGACTGGTGAGTCAAAATAAAAATTGCATAATTAAACATTTAATAACATTTTAAAATTCTATGGGATGCTCGGAAATTTTTTATTTTTCATAATCATAACTAATTATTTATTTAATTAGAAATTTTCTCTGGAGAGAGACGGACAGGTAGAACTTTTAATTGAAAGTAATGGAAGGCAGCCCAGGGGTAGTGAGGAAAGAAAAAATTAACACATATCCAAATAAGGTGTAATTTATTGGGTTCTTTCCTCCTTTCCTTTCAAACTGACGTTTCGGAGGATTCTTCCCTCTTTTTCAGGGTTTCAAGGGGTCAATGAAGGAACTTGAAACCCTGAAGGAGGGATGAATCGTCCGAAACGTCGGTTTGAAAGGAAAGGAGGAAAAATCCAATAAATTACACCTTATTTGGATATGTGTTAATTTTTTCTTTCCTCACCTACACCCTTGGGCTGCCTTCCATTACTTCAATTACAACTATTATTAATCTCTCGACTAACATAAACTTTGGCAGAGTCGACGCTATTAAAGACTTGGGAGTAATTTCAGTCGAAACTTACATTCTACGATCACCTGGCCTACATTGTAGGTAAAGCTATTCGGAGCTGGGGATTTGTATTTCGAAACACGAAATCATCATTTAAAAATACTAATACAATTAAATACCTATATTTGACTCTAATCAAATCTTTGCTAATGTATGCATCAACAGTCTGGAGGCCAATCGGAAAAAATAACATGGACAGACTGGAGAGAATTCAGCACAAAGTGTTAAGACATCTAGCATACCTTTCGGGCAATCCTTTGTCGAGATACGACCATGGTTACACTTCAACTGCTGAAACTTTCTGTCTTGCTTCTATTACATCTTTCATGATTGCCTCCGGTGTTATATTTGTATACAAGATTAAGTCCAACAAGGTGAATTATCCTGATCTTCAAAACTTGTTCCCAATTCATAACTCAAATTATGTACTTAGAAATAGACTACCTTTTTATCCATAAGTACCATCCAGCCGGCACTCTGAAGCTAATCCAATATTCAGATTAAGTAGATGTTATAACGATTTATCTAAACGACTAGAAGCCCCCTTGGATTTCTCATTGAACATTAATAAAGTCGCAGTCTTGTTCAAAATGTTGACCCTAGTCTACAAGTAACTATTCTACTACTATATTTCATTATATTACTATTATAATTAAGTAATGGAGAAGGATTCAGCCAATGGGTAGCCTCTGTTGATTATATTACTATTATCTTATATTATTTTTAACATATAATCTATTATTATTATATTAATTTAATAATACATATTACTTTGTCTACTATTGTTAATTTTGTTATACTTAATAATTATTGTATTATATTAATGTATACTAGGCATTTAGCCGTTGAAAATAATAAATAAATAGCAATCAAAACAAATTTCGTTGAGAGAACTTCACGATACTACACTATTTTCATGATCTTAGATCAAAAGAATTTTAATGTTAGAGGGAGGGAGAGAGAAAAAAGAGGGAGGTGGGTCTGCGACTTTGTAGGCAAGAAGAAAAAGTACTATATGCTTCCTTCATGGACCCTTTTGAACCCTGAAGAAGAAGGGAAGATCCTCCGAAAATAACATTATAAGGGGAAAAGATTTCCAATAAATTGAATGTAATGGAAGGCAGCCCAGGGGTAGTGAGGCTGGGCTGTCTTCCATTACATTCAATTAAAATTTCTACCAGTCCGCCTCTCTCCAGAAAAAATTTCATTTCAAAAAAAAATTTCCAATAAATATTATTTTATTGGAAGTAGTCTCTTATTTATTTCTGGACTGCCTTCATCAAAACCTGAGGTATTAATATATCAGTCTGTCTACAAAGAAAAACTTCTAACATATAAAATGTTAAGTGGACGTAAAATAATGGTCTTTTTGAGTCTCAAGGCAAATATTGTCGCCTTAGAGTGTAAACCTGCCAACTCACAAGAAGGATATTTTACAGGACAGGCAAAAAACAAACAAAATTTAATATTGTTGTTTAGGGAAGATACTATTATTCACATTTTTTTCTACAACTTACGATCGTAATTTTAAGTAGCAGTTTTACTTGGACAATGCTGCATCTCTTTTTCTTTCGAACGGTATTAATATGTCAGTACTTGGAGCCAGCCATGCGCGGATCTAGAGGGGGCGAGCCGCCCCCCCCAAAGTATTAAGTATTGGAGATCAACATTTTTTTTTTATGACATTAAATTTTAAAATTGAAGAAAATAAAATAAATTGTATGTGGAGGGGTGGGGCGTCTCTGACCCCCCCCCCCCCCCCCCGCTTGGACAATTCGATCGCGACACACTTCCGAGATCAAAAGTAGATCTTATATACCGGCTGACCACCCCCCCCCCAAATCAGAGGTCTGGATCCGCGCCTGGAGCCACCGAGCTTCGCTCGGGTTTAGTTATTGCTTATTTGAACAGCCAATTATTTTGTTTTGATCCAACCACATGATTCATTTTTATTCATCCAATTGTTAATAAATAAAACCTATCAAAATATGTTATTTTTTCAGAAAATTGAGACTTGCCTATGCGAAAGATATTTTTAAATAAATTCTTGATTATTTTTTATTCTCTTAAATAAATAAGGTTCTATTAAAAAAAAAAATTATAAAGCGTTTATTAATAATTATAACATTTAGGGAGAACAAAATATGTTAAAAAACACAATCACAATACTTCTTCAAGCCCTTTGAGAACAATAAATTAACCCAACCCATTGTCCGTCTTGGTACAAAAGTAAAAGAGAAACCTTTTTTAAAATCCCAAGATTGGCATTTATCTACCCGAGAATAATTAATTTGATTAGGAAAAAAACCCATCAAAAATAATTTAGCCGGAGATGAGACCGTGACAGATCGAATTGTCAACCCAAAAACTTCCTAACCCGTGAATTTCATCAAAATCGGTAGAATTTTTTCAAAATAGAACAAAGATACGAATATATATATATATATATATATATTACTATATACACAATTTTTGCTCGTTTAATAAGATTAGATAGATTAGATTAGATAGATAGATATATGATAAAAAATGGATTGAACAGTAAGTTTAAAAACTCCTGTGGATTTAACAGGTTTACACTCTAAGGCGACGATTTGCCGATATAATTATATAATCTCTCCTATAACTCCGGAATATTTCCGGAGGCCTGGAAACTAGCCAGAATCCAACCAATTAAGAAAAAAGGCGATTCTTCCAACATAAAAAACTATCGACCCATAGCAATCACTTCTGTCTTATCCAAAATCATGGAAAAGGCCATCAACGAGCAAGTTCTACGACACTTAGAGTCAA
The DNA here is from genome assembly GCA_024734495.1 of Forficula auricularia. NCBI lineage: Eukaryota > Metazoa > Arthropoda > Insecta > Dermaptera > Forficulidae > Forficula > Forficula auricularia. The sequence continues at coordinate 6,868,332 of JALMQS010000117.1, forward strand.
ATAAATTTATCCACGATAGGCAATACGGCTTCAGTCATTCCCGGTCGACTGGTGACATCCTAGCATATGTAACTCATATCTGGAACAAAACCCTGGAGGCCGGGAATGAGACCCTCGCGGTAGCTTTAGACATTTCAAAAGCCTTCGATATGGTCTGGCACAAAAATCTTCTTGCCAAATTGACCTCCGTCGGCCTTGCACCGAAACTCTGTAAGTTGCTCGAAAGTTTTCTTTCAGACCGTAGTATTAAGGTTGTCATCGATGGAATATCATCTTCCCACTTCCACACCAACGCTGGAGTTCCTCAGGGATCGGTTATCTCCCCTACGCTTTTTCTTATCTATATCAACGACCTTCTAAACTTGCCCTCCAATCCGGTACATTGTTACGCAGATGACAGCACCCTACATAACGCCCCTGCATCGCATAAAAACCGTGCAGACATTGCCTCTTCAATTAATTTAGACTTATGCAAACTTAAAAACTGGGGATCCCAAAACTTAGTTAACTTCAATGCAGGAAAACTCAGTGTTGCCTTATTTCTAGGCGCGTCGACAGAAACCTCCCAAACATATCATTCGACTCAAACTCACTAGAATTCAGGGATAAAATTTCAATGCTAGGCGTAACTCTAGGGTCTGACCTTTCATGGAATGACCATATCTCAACCACTGCTAAAGCTGCAGCGCGCAAGCTTGGTCTCCTATTTAGGTCTAGACGCTGTTATACTCCCAGTCAACTTCTTATACTGTATAAGGCTCAAATTCGTCCCTGTCTCGAATATGGCTCTCATCTGTCGAGGGGTGCCTCCAAGCATTCTCTTGCTACACTGGATGCAATTCAGAAGCGAGCAATTAAACTAATAGGGGACCCGGCTCTAACCAACTCACTCGACTCCCTGGCTCACCGAAGAACCGTTTCTGCCCTTTCCCTGTACTACAGATACTATCACGGTGTCTGTTCAGTCGAGCTGAAATCACTTATCCCCCTAATGCCCTCTTTACGAGAAACACGCGGTTTTCTAACGCTCAGCACCCTTCGCTGTCAAATTGGATAAAAGTCGAACAAGCGCTTTCGCCAACTCTTTTATCCCTATGACCTCCAGAGACTGGAACTCGCTCCCTGCCACCATCTTTCCTGCGACTTATAACCTTCAGCTATTTAAGACACGTATCCACAGATACCTTCGACCCCCGCCCAACCCATAAAATTCTTTCTTCTTCTTTTCACGATGGAGGGGCCAACCCAGGCCTTTAGGGGTTGCACCTTTTGGTGTAACTCCTTCTCCCATCATTATCATAAAAAAAAATGCCTCTTGACGGTTTATAGATGACTATATGTTAGCTGTATAGTCAACAAATTTTAAAATTACTTATAATCTATACCAAGAAAAATTGAATAATTATTTTAGTTTTTTTACAATCATTGTAGAGAAAATAATGCTATATAATAGAGTAGGTAAAATTTACTTGAATTTGTCAGGAAAATTCGGTTTAATAAAATGGGATTCAATATCTTGTCGAACACAAATGATATGTGTAATTCCATGTTGAATGAGTGAATCGAGTTTGGACCGCATGGCCGCCGAATAGGGCCCCAAAAAGAGACCAGGGATGATCTCTTGCATTGTCCTTCGCATTGTGTAGGTCCATTCTTCTGTTTCAGAAGGAGCGGGGATAGTCGGGTAATCCATTACAAATTCATTCTAGAGCAATTTAAAAAATAACAAAAACATAGAAAAATTAAAACAAATAGATAATGAGAAAATAGGATATTTCAAAAAGGATCACCTCAATATGCCTGGAAGGCAAATTTTCTATAGATATCATTTGAATTAAAATGGATTAAGAAAAAAGAAGAAGCAAATGAATTGATTGGACACTGATAGGCCAATTACATTTCTATATTATGAAATCTATTTAAAGAAATCTTATTTAAATATAAGAATATATTAAAACAACCATTTAACCAAGAGATAATCAGTTTTCTTGGACACTCTCAGATTAGTTGGATTAAATGCCGCAAGATGCCGCTTAATCAACGCGGCGATTTTGATGTCATCGAAAAAATTAATTTGATTGTTTTTAATTTATTTACTTCTGTAAATAAATAAATAAATCTTTATTCCTCGACCTGCTTAGAGGAACAAGTCCTTCAAACATCAATACAATCTAGCTACAATACAATAACAAACATCAATACATCTCAACTACAACAATTCGGTAGCGTGACAGCGAGCTAACCAGGGGGCCCGGGTTCGAATCCGACTCGAGGCATCCAGCTAAAAATCTGACCCCGGGGGTAGAGACAAATTTAAAAAAAAATATAACTAGTATCGTAAATTAGGCTTATGGCTAGAAAGGCCGAAAAGCCAAAAAAAAAAAAAAAAAAAAAAAAAAAAAAAAACTACAACAATTTTAGGTAGTTGTTTCGCGACAATACTAGCAAAAAGTTAATGCTAGAGTATATAGAACAGACAATAAGGATTCATAATTCATAAGCCCAAAACTTTTTGGTTTATGTAACGATTCTAGCCAATCCCGTGCTGGTTTGACAAATCTGGAACCATTGTAAGAGATTGAATATTTTTATATTAAAATGATAAATAAAGATATACATTTTAAAGGTCGATTTATTTTTATAAAAATCGTTTTGTTATTTCTTAACAAATGTAATCAACATTAACTCTTCTCATTCGTTTATTACGAAATCCAATATGTACTTCCATGGATTTAGCCAAATTATTTGATTCTTGAACAAAATCTAATGTAGAATTCTTATTCCTCAAGTATTAGATGAGAATCGATCGTTATTTTTGATTTTAAGTCGATTCATTCATGTCTTCAGCAATGGTTACCAATAATAATCGATGGGTCAAAAATCTAATGTAGAATTCTTATTCCTCAAGTTTATTAGATGAGAATCGATCGTTATTTTTGATTTTAAGTCGATTCATTCATGTCTTCAGCAATGGTTACCAATAACAATCGATAAGTCAAAAAATCTAATGCAGAATTCTTATTCCTCGAGTATTAGATGAGAATCGATCGCTATTTTTGATTTTAAGTCGATTCATCCATGTCTTCAGCAATGGTTACCAATAATAATCGATGGGTCAAAAATCTAATGTAGAATTCTTATTCCTCAAGTATTAGATGAGAATCGATCGTTATTTTTGATTTTAAGTCGATTCATTCATGTCTTCAGCAATGGTTACCAATAATAATCGATGGGTCAAAAATCTAATGTAGAATTCTTATTCCTCAAGTATTAGATGAGAATCGATCGTTATTTTTGATTTTAAGTCGATTCTTCCACGTTTTCAGTAGATGGTTGCCACCATTAATAGTCAAAACATCAAAAATGTAATGCATGTAAGGCTATTACTCTAGTATTAGATAAGAATCGATCGTTATTTTTGATTTTAAGTCGATTCATTCATGTCTTCAGCAATGGTTACCAATAATAATCGATGGGTCAAAAATCTAATGTAGAATTCTTATTCCTCAAGTATTAGATGAGAATCGATCGCTATTTTTGATTTTAAGTCGATTCCTCCTCCTCCATGTCTTCACCAATGGCTACCAATAAAAATCGAAACGTCAAAAATCGAATGTAGAATGGTTATTCCTCGACTGTTAAATGAGAATCGATCATTATTTTTGAATTAAAGTCAACATGAACTGCAAATTGAAAGTGATATCTGATTAATAATAAAGAAATAAACTTATTAATCAATTTGGATAAAGTTTAGCAACGATCCGTTGCAGTTTATTTTTATAATTTTTGTTTTTAAATGTACTTTAAAAAAAATAGATAGTTTTTTTAAATCTTTGTTGCATTATTAAATTCTTCTTCAACGATAATGTGGTTAGAACTCTATTATCTATGCTATTAAGAATGAATGAGACGCAAAAATCTGACAAACAGGGCCGCTAACACATGTTTAGTTTGCTAGTTTAGTTTTTTTATTGTTTGGCAAGCTATGTTGGCTAACTTGAATTTTTTTTAGTTTTTCCTGAATTTTCCAATTTTTCGGGCAACTTTTCCAATTTTTTTTACGTATAAACCTGAATTGAACTATTACGAACATTTAAAAAAAAATTAGCCAAATCGGTCCAGGCATTTGAGAGATCTGCGCTTACAAAGAAACAGAAATTCATTTTTATTATATAGATATTTAACTGAAGAGGTAGTAACATTTTACATGATGTATAATGTCTTATGATAATAATATTGAAGTAATTTTTGGAGACGGACTGATAAGTGAATTGAGTGGATATTGATGAGGCAGTCCAAAAAAGAAGATAATTTAGACTCTCTTTTTATTCATAAACCGACGTTTCGGAGTCTTATTCCTCCTTCTTCAGGGTTTGTAATAAATTGAAATGGGATTTGGCCATCATTACAATTTTAATTGATTACAGACCCTGAAGAAGCAGGGAATAAGCCTTCGAAACGTCGGTTTATGAATAAAAAGAGAGTCTAAATTATCTTCTTTTTTGGACTTCCTCATCAATTTCCACAGAGTCCTATGATAATTTTATAGGTACCCTAAATCAATCAATAACCCAAATAAAAGTCAAAAGTCAAATTTTTAAATGATTAAAAGTGTGTCGTGACGAAAAGAAGGTTGAGAATCACTGCCCTAAAGTAAAGAAGCTAAACCAACGTTGTAGTTTCTTATTAATAAATCACTAGGTAAAGTACGCACAAACGGTATTATAATTATTGAGTGCATTTTACTAGTAACTTTTTAACCGACTTCAAAAAAGAAGGAGGTTCTCAATTCGAATGAATTTTTTTGTATCTATGTTACCTCATATCTTCGCCAATTGTGAACCGATTTTGATGATTTTTTGCGTTGGGTTCAGTCTAGTTTTCGATTGGTCCCGTTTTTTTTTCATTGGTATTGGACCTTTTTTGCTATGTTTGTCCAGCCATAACTTCTTTGTTTATGAACCGATTTCGATGATTCTTTTTATATTGGAAAGAGGGTACCTTAGGGGTGGTGCCACAAGTTCTGATGATATGATCAATGACGAATTAACGGAAATTTCCAATTCTTAAGAGCAAATAATCGAAATTATAATAAATAAAATCTTTTATAAAAAAAATCAATCTTAAAACGTTCATTTAAAACCCGCAAACGTTTCTAGAGAATTTCTATATTTATGAATTTAATTTTATTATCATTTTCTGATTCATTCGCCCGACGCTTTCTCTATATGAGACAACATAGACACAAAAAAAAATATCAGTAGAATAGAGAACCTTCTGCTTTTTTGAAGTCGATTAAAAATGTAATATTTTTTTACTAAGAACACCAATATTAAACCAGCCAGTCAAATCCCTTGTATTTTTACAGGGCCTGCAAGGTTTCTTATCTTTGACCTTCTTATTATTGGGGACTTTGCGTCCCTTCATCTTGCTCTCACACAGAAATCCAACAAGTCCTACAGAATTTAAGAGATATTTGGTCAGCTGAAGCAAATATTACAATGATGATGACAAAAAATGATTGTACAGATTTGAAAACCTTTCATCTATCTATTTTGGAAATAATGGTTTTGTAAGTTTATTTATTTCGTTTATAATTCTTTTAGTCCGCCTCCCTGGTGTAATGGTCAGGATGTCTGGCTGGCAACCCGGAGGTCTCGGGTTCGATTCCCGGCTATACCCAGACATTTTTTCTGTAAGTATAGGGTCTGGTAATAAAAAAAAGTGGGAGATAAATTTAAAACTAATTTATCGCGCGGAGAATTTACCACTGCTCGAAGCCCTTAAAAATCTTAGTAAATTGGATTGTTTTTTTTTTTTTTTAATGCAATCGAATGCAAGAAGGGGTGTACCAGTAAAGATGCAGCCCCTATGGATCTCGAAAGACCTTTGCATTACCGAAGAGAAGGGAAAGTTGATTAAGTGAGAGGGTGTAGACGTAGGTGTCTATGCACTCCGGTTTTGAAGGTTTGAAGATTATAAGTGCTGGGAAAGATGGAGGCTGGGAGGGAGTTCCAGTTCCTTGAAGTCATGGGGATATATGAATTGGCGAATGAAGTGGTCCGGCACTTTTCTAATTTGACCGCGAAAGAGTGTTGGGAGTCGGCAAAACGCGTGCTACGTGCAAAGCATGAGTTATACCTGGCAACTATCCAGTTGCCGATATCACATCCTACCTCTATAAATTCATTAGAATAATTATATTATAATAAGAATTGTAAAATGCAAGTCGTTATCTCAAGACAAAGACGATCCTTGCCGCCTTTGCCTCATTTGGTCTAGTTCCTTGCCGCCTTTGCCTCATTTGGTCTAGTTCCTTGCCGGCTTTGCCTCATTTGGTCTAGTTCCTTGCCGCCTTTGCCTCATCCAGACAAATGCTACGACCTAGCTGCGCCCGGATTGGCCATATTAAGAGATGCGCCGATTGGCTGTTCCAAGGACCTATCGTCAGCAGCCCTAGATGTCGGCTCAACGCCTATAAAGGTCGTCTCCCAAATTGAAGACAGACACTCACTTACTATTACCCATCCGACGTGAACAGTGTACCTCATGCTAGTGAAGACTGATCTATTATTATCTAAAGTTTCAGTACCTTCACTAACTCCTGTATTTATATTCACCTTTTAATAAATCGTGTTCCATCTTAAAACTTTGTTTTATTTGAAATCAACACAAACCATCAAATAACATAATTCATGCTTTGGGGGGAATTATTGATTTTATCTCATCAGAGCACCTGCCGTGATAGTATCTATAGAAAAGGGAAAGGGCAGAGACATTTCTTCGATGAGCCAGCGAGTCGAGGGAGTCGGTGAGGGTAGAATCGTCAATTAGACTGACGGCTCGTTTCTGAATTGCATCAAGGGTAGCAAGAGAATATTTTGAGGCTCCTCTCCATAGATGAGAGCCGTATTCGAGACAGGGGCGGATTTGGGCCTTGTAGATGGTGAGAAGTTGTGGGGGTTTGTAAAATCGCTTGGACCTGAATAAGAGGCCAATATTCCTTGCTGTAGATTTCGCTACAGAGGAGATGTGTTCATTCCAAGACAGGTCAGATGCGATAGAGACGCCCAACATAGGCTGTCACACATTTTCAGGGTGTATCTAACTTTCTGAGATTTTGCTCGAGATCCCGGCTTCTTTCCTTCTACTCTGTTATTTTCACGATGGAGGGACCAGCCCATACAGGCCTTTAGGGGATGCACCTTCTGGTGTATCTCCTTCTCTCATCAATATCATTAAAAAAAAAAAAAAAAATAACAAAATTATATTGATTGCCACAATTGATGCCACAACCGCATTCTGTGAAACCATTTGGAAATATTTAAAATTTAAATTTAAAAGCTGTATTTGTATTTCTGACTTCCTCAGGTTGTTCTAGATCAGCGGTTCTCAAACTTTTTTGGTGACGGAACCCTTTTGGAAAGCAAAATACTTGACGGAACCCTACAATAAAACAATAATTATTAAAAGTGTATTCTTTATTAATAAGCATAATAAAAGTATAATGTAACAGTTACTTAGTACTTACACAACAAGTATAATAATAGAAGATATTAAAAAAGAAAAAAAATCTAAGTAATTGGGAGATATGAAACTGTTTTTTATTTTTCATCAATTGGTTGATATCAGGTTCGGCGTCCAGTCTATTACGGCATTTTGTTTTCGTGGCTGCATAGGTTGAGAATCCTGTTTCGCACAAATATGTTGTTGGGAACGGGATAGATCAAGAGCCCACGACTGCCAGACCTTCGTTATTTTATAAAAGCTGAAAGTTTTTCTGTGCATGTCCCCTATACAGGTAAGAACGACCAGCGACTATAGAGTTTGGGTTGTGGTTACTTTGGCAGGTAACAGGTAATAAAGGTGTATAAAATAGTAATTTAAATTCGTTAAAGTATAAAGCTCAATTTTTTTATATTTTCTTCGGGATAACTTTAGAAATCTCGTCATCCATTGCCGGACACTTATGACAGTTGCTACCCCCTGCCAGACACCCCTAAACTTTAATAAATTATAATTATACTTTCGTTATAATATAAAAGATAAATTTTATATATGTTACTTGGCGACCTATAAAAAAATGTTACCTCAATAGGCGGACAGTTTTAATGGTTTTTACATAGATTTTTGACATTTCGGTTATTATTGATAACCATTGGTGAAGACATGGAGGAATCGACTTAAAATCAAAAATAACCATCGATTCTTATCTAATACTAGAGGAATAACCTTATTGCATTCCATTTTTGTTGTTTTGACTATTAATGGCAACCTCTACTGAAAACGTGGAAGAATCGACTTAAAATCAAAAAGACTAAATTCTTTTATGGCAAACCACTCAAGCTTGAGTTTCTTAAAGTTTAGGGGTGTCTGGCAGGGGGTAGCAACTGTCATAAGTGTCCGGCAATGGATGACGAGATTTCTAAAGTTATCCTGAAGAAAATATAAAAAAATTGAGCTTTATACTTTAACGAATTTAAATTACTATTTTATACACCTTTATTACCTGTTACCTGCCAAAGTAACCACAGCCCAAACTCTATAGTCGTTGGTCGTTCTTACCTGTATAGGGGACATGCACAGAAAAACTTTCAGCTTTTATAAAATAACGAAGGTCTGGCCGTCGTGGGCTCTTGGGCTAGGAGAAGAATATTCAGAGCCATTTTGGCAAGCATTGGATATTCATCACGGATTCTGCACCAAAAATCGTTGAGAGGCGTCGTTTTAAACAGTGTCTCCATACTTGTGTCTGATGACATTTCTAAAAGAGATTCATATATGTCCTTTGACATACTTTCGGGCTTTTGCAAGTTAGGTAAAAAAGGATTATGAATCCATGAATTCAGTTTCATTTTTGTATTCTGTTCTTCGGGAAAATAATTCTCAAATGGTGCGCGCATCGAAATGAGATATTGTACCAATTCTTCAAATACATCATCTTGAAACATTTCTGAGTCGTTATTGCTAACAAACTCACTGAGTGACGTAAAGCTTTCTATTTCTCTCTTACCAAACTGATACAATCAGAATACAGCAGTAGAACAATAAACACTTCGTTTCTAGCAGGTAAGTACTTATCGCTCCGAACGCTAATCGTCGACTGACTGAGTGTCGAGGCGCGATCGTCGCTTTTATAGTCCTAGCCTCGATCTCGAACATTCTCAAAAATACTTGAGTCGGTGCCTTTGATAAATAAAAAGCCGAAATAAAAATAGGAATATAAAAAATGCTGTGTAAACAATCTCGACTTTGTGTTTTGAAGACAGAGCCGAAAGTCGCTTGTTCACAGCTATATCGTCTAATCTCAGAGGCGGCTTTTATCAAAAGGACTGCGCGCTCACTAGTAGATATCGGCGGAGGCGGCATAGTAAAATTGTACCGGGTGATTCAATAAGGGTGACGAGGTACCGTATCTCAGGAACTAATAATCGTAGAAGTTTGGGAAAAAATCCTTCAGAGGAAATCGGCCAAGAAAAATTGCTGGAAATATTTTTTAAGTTCATAAGTCCACCGCTAGGTGGCTAAATAGCTTCGATCGTATAAAAAAATGCAATTTTCTCGAAAATTTTCCAATATAAGTTTAGAAATGAATACTCTCACGTTAATGCCACCATAATAGTCCATCTTTTTGATAAATGACTTTTTATTGTAGGACGTAAAATAAAGGCGGGTGGGGATGCTAAACTTTTATGGACTCTAGTGTCTATAACTTAAGTTTGACTTAACGGAAATTTGTTAACAAGGTCTGGTTCAAGAAAGGAAGGTTTGGTGAATAAAATAAAAAAACATCCATGCCATTCTAGTTCTTGCCGCCCTCGCTAAGGGGCGTGTTTTATAAAGTTAAACGTTTTATTAATTTTGCTCCGAAATCTTAAATGGAACCGTATAATTATTTTATTAGATTCAGAAAGTAGATCAAATTTGCAACAAAATATGTTCAAACCGCATGTCGATATCTCCATTCGTTTAACAGTTATTGCTTAAAGAATATTTTATTAACTAATTTATTAAAGAAACAAAATAGGTAATTGAGTTTTCAAATTTTTTTTAAGTTTCGTAGTCAAGCATGCCATGGACAAATAAAAAAACAGTTTAAAACTTTGTTCTTATTTTCATTTAATCACAAAAATAATGATATAACATAACAAACAATAAAATAACAATTACAACATTAACATCTATTTGTGAAAAATGCCGTTTCCATAGAAACTGTCAACCAAGCCTTTCATGGCCTTCTAAGAAATTAGACATTTTTGAAATTTAATACCTACTCACAGGCGACAGAAAAGCATTAGGAAAAAAGCGTTATTATCATTATTTTTGTGATTAAATGAAAATAAGAACAAAGTTTTAAACTGTTTTTTATTTGTCCATGGCATGCTTGACTACGAAACTTAAAAAAAATTGAAAACTCAATTACCTATTTTGTTTCTTTAATAAATTAGTTAATAAAATATTCTTTAAGCAATAACTGTTAAACGAATGGAGATATCGACATGCAGTTTGAACATATTTTGTTGCAAATTTGATCTACTTTCTGAATCTAATAAAATAATTATACGGTTCCATTTAAGATTTCGGAGCAAAATTAATAAAACGTTTAACTTTACAAAACACGCCCCTTAGCGAGGGCGGCAAGAACTAGAATGGCATGGATGTTTTTTTATTTTATTCACCAAACCTTCCTCTCTTGAACCAGACCTTGTTAACAAATTTCCGTTAAGTCAAACTTAAGTTATAGACACTACAGTCCATAAAAGTTTAGCATCCCCACCCGCTTTTATTTTACGTCCTATAATAAAAAGTCATTTATCAAAAAGATGGACTATTATGGTGGCATTAACGTGAGAGTATTCATTTCTAAACTTATATTGGAAAATTTTCGAGAAAATTGCATTTATTTATACGATAGAAGCTATTTAGCCACCTAGCGGTAGACTTATGAACTTAAAAAATATTTCCAGCAATTTTTCTTGGCCGATTTCCTCTGAAGGATTTTTTCCCAAACTTCTACGATTATTAGTTCCTGAGATACGGTACCTCGTTACCCTTATTGAATCACCCGGTACAGTACGTTCACCCAAATGGCTTGCATCAGATTCTTTGAAGTAGCCAAATGCCGTCTTTCGGCAAGGCAGCGGTAGCTCTGTCTCGAGCGGCAGTCCGTTTGTGTCGGCTTAACAAAGTATGCCAATCATTTGAATGAACAAAGTGTACTGTGGTGGGTGGCGACTAAGTTCGGCTGCGCCTCGTTGAATCGTGATACGCCGCGTCAAAACGGTCGACCAGAGAGAGGTGTTTTGAATTTTTTGCTAAATTCTTGCTGAACCCCTACGGGGTATCACGGAACCCTAGGGTTCCGCGGAACACACTTTGAGTATGGCTGTTCTAGATAATTTTCATAAAAAGTCGAAATAAGGATAATTGGGTGTACACGTCTTTGGAATTATGTGGAATTATTTTGGAATTCTTTAGATAATATCATTACATCTGTTGATCCTTCTAGTTAGAAATTAAAGTGGAAGTGGAAGTAGGTGTACACGATATTAGGTCTCGGTTGAACATTGAAATACCATTGAAAGCTTGTTCTACGTCGACAAACAATATCGTAGTTTAGTTTCCCCTTCGATTAAACAAATTTTTATTTGAAACTTTTTTCCATATAATGCACTGTTTATGAGTTATAAGACTGTCTCAAGATAAAAAAACTCACCCGGTATATGTGTGTATGTTTATTTGCATCAAGCAGAGGACAACCTCTTTGTTTCTCTTTGTGAAAAATTAATAGTAGATATTTATTTTCCTTTAATATATTATTATTTTCAGATTGCCCTTGATAGTTTTGGTAGCTTTAGTATTATGGTCATCTATTAAATACTCAAAAGAAATAAATCAACAATCTGATCCTTATCAAGGTAATTATTTAATATGATGTAATAATATAAAAAAAAGTATCTTTTTATGAATGAATTTTTATTTTTTAGCAAAATGGCAAATTATTCTTCACTGTTTCAATCTTCAAAGAAATTTTCATGCACTATTTGAACCTAGAGAAGAAACGTCACTAAGTTATTTGGATGGTTTTTCGAGCATTTAATGTGATTGGTTTGCTTTCTGGCCACAGAATAATGTTAAACTTGCAACTGGCTATTTTTAATAAAATTAATCTAATGGAGGTAATTTTTCGTGTTTTCATTTAGAACAGGACTGTCCAACCTGCCGCCCACCATAACAATTAATGCGGCCCGATATAAAATTATAAATTTCCTTAAAATATTTATATTTTTATGTTACTGGAAAAGAGAGATATCTGATACAATTTGACCTGATATTTTTACTTTACCATAGAGGGTATTTTTTTCAAAATATTGTTGCGACACACTGTTGGTTTTGGTTACAACCCTTCTTGACCAGAGAAAGGGTTGACAATTTGTCGATTTTATCTCGAAGATAGCTCCCCGCAGAATGGTCTTGGTAACGGGCCCAAGCGATTCGGCCTGTTTAGGCCCTGGTGCTGGTTTTGAAGAGAGGAATGAAGGGTGTTAAAAGAAAGAGATTATTTCATTTGGTTTGTTTATTCATCTCTTATGGCCAATTGACATCAACTGCCTGAACACCCCAACTGGGCTTCAGGTTCGAACTGTCTCTCTCAACAGCAAACTTAGAACTGCCAAACTCTCCACTGATCAAAAGCTCCTGAAACGTCGAAATTCTAAGATTCCCTCTCATAGGCCAAATTCTTAATTAGCGGGGCGTTTCTTAAAATCTTTCCTCCCATTTCTGGAAATTTAATCTTAGATATTTCTCACGGTAAAATGACATTTATAAATCAACATCTGGGGCCAAAAAGGCATTGACAATTATTTACGACTTGGCTTCAAGAGCCATTTCATATTTATTGACAGGAAGCGAATTGCCTTTGTCAAAAAGATGCACTCAAGCCTCAAAGGGACCGCCAAGCGACCCGTAAGAATAATTATATTTATATTTCTAAGGAAAATATTGTCGGCTCACAACAATATCACAAAAACGGCTGAAAAATTTTGATAAAAAAAATTGGGCGAAACTATGGAATTTCGATCTACAAAAAAGCTCTAATAAGTGAACATCGACAAGTCAGCAAACCAACGTTTTATTGTTGTTTCTGATGCTCAAGTGCAAAATCCATGTTTTCGACCTCGGCAGCCCCCCCGGATCACCCAAAAACTCGCACTTTTTTCGATTTTTTCCCACTTTGACCATGAAGAAGCACGTTTTCGACAAAAACCACTCTATACATTTTAAAACTAGATTAAATTTACTACAATTCACACAAAGTTTCATCTAAATTGGATAAATGTTAATCCGTGCCTCTATGAGGTTGAAGTTTTTAAAAAACTACAATTTTTTTAAAAAATCGCAATTTTTCCTTCATTAAATGAAAACCAAACATCCTAGAAATTTGATTCCATGTCTGATTTTCTAGGTAATTTTATTGAATTGAACCTTTACTTGGACTACTTTTTTGATAAAACTCTTAGATTTATCGATATCCAGCATTTTCAATGGCTGCCGAGGTCGAAAACTTGGATTTTGTGCTTGAGCCCGAACGGTTGGTCGGAGATAAAAAAAACTAAATATAAAATTTGTAGGAAATGTTATGAACTTTAATTTTAAATAGGAAGGTTATTTACGAAAAATTGATAGTTTTCGAGTTATAAGCGAAAAAAAAAAAAAAAAATGGAAAATTTCACCTTTTTTGCATTTTCTACAATGTTGCGTCATAGAATTTTGGTGAAAGACCTCATATTTGGATTCAGCGAACCAAAAAACATATATATGCAAAAAATCAGAACTACACCAAAACTTTCCTATTAAAAACACAATTTGACTGGACTAATTATCTTTTTTTTAGAGGCGACTCTGGGTCAGTGGTTAGAGTGTTGGGTCGCTGACTCGAAGATCGCTTGTTCGAGACCGAGTCTCGGCAGATAGATATTTTCAGTCGCCTCCTCTTGGAAAGTAATGGCAACCTACCAAGAGTATAATTGCCTAGTAACCTCTCCAAATTAGCCGTTCGGAACCGGCGTTAAAAAGTAGGTCCCATATATCTGTGTAAAAAAACTAATCACACTCAGCACAGGTATATGTGGAGGAGAGCCGACACCCGTTTCGGGTATGGCACTCGAAGAAGAAGAATTATCTTTTAGAAATTTTCTAATTTCACCATGGCTGGTACAACCCGAAAGACCCTCCAATATTTCCATGAAATTTCGAATTATTTGAATAAATATTACATTTGTTTTTTTTAGAAAATTTTTTCAATAACTAATTTCTGGTACATGACCGTATTTTATTGCGTCGATACATATTTAGTGATTGGAGGTTTTCTTCGAGCATTTGGAATGAATAAACAATATGAAAAGTATGCAAGTTACTCATTGTGGACGGATCTGAAACAAAGATATTTAAGGTAGATTTCAACTATATTTTATTTTATTATTTATCTATCTATCTCTCTATACTTATTATAATCGGCTTGCGCGACAACGTTATTTTTTACTTTACCATACCCATAGGGTATGGTCAAGTATTGTAATCGTGCATGAAAAAAGTGTTGTTTTTTTTTCCTTCTTTTTTTCAAAATATCTCAAAAACGGCTTAAACTATTTCGATTAAAAAAATTGAGCGAAACCATGGCATTTTGCTCTACAAAAAAGCCCTAATAAATCTTATGAGATGCATGCAAGGTATTATATTAAGTCACTATTAATAACATCACTAAAAAGAGAAAAATAAAAATAATTTCTATAAAAAAAAATAAAACCGAATTCAAAAAAATTAAATTAAACAAATAAAATAATAAGAACTTAAAAATAAAATAAAATCCACTAAAAGGTATAAAATAATAATCTAATTTAGTTACAACTAAACGACGAAATATTAACATGAAATTACTTTTTGAAGTCGGTGCCAAACATATAAATTTGAAGGATCTGCGTGAGCTGGAGGGATATTTCGGGGCGAAATAATTCTCAAGCTTCCTTTAATAATATCTTTATTTACAAAAGTTAAGAAATATGTACAAGTTGTTTCGAAGCGATACTGGTGCCTCTCTGGTAACTGATGACTGATAACTGGATAACTGGATAACTGATCTGGAGATCCGCGTCTGGCCTTTTTATATCACCTTCACGGACATCAGGGGGCGGTTCTCCAGACATGGTAAATTTCATTGGTTGCTGCTTCTAGGGATAAAAGAGGCGGTTGACTCCCCATTCGCCACTCTGTTATTGGGCTCAGCCAATGGGGGCTTGGAGGCTTGTTGTTTTTCAACTTGGACTGAAGGGGAAGGAGTTCACTGGCCTTCCATTGTCTGGGTGTCGATTGTTTGGGTTCCTTTGAATGGGACCCTTTGTCTCTTCATGAGGGCGAGTGAGTTTCCTGTTGATTGCGTTAAGAATGTGAACAATGTCCTTTGAGATCTTGTAGGTGAAAGGCTTTCTTTGTTCTGACTTTGGTGCAAGTAGCCATTGTTTGGTGTCTTAACGTGTGAGAGGACAATAGCCCTGTTGGTGCATTATTTGTTGTTGTCCGAAGATCATTGGTATGTCGTCAGGAATGCGTCTGTTAGTGTTGAACAAATGTAATCGCTCGCCGCCACACATTTTATGAATCGAACTCTACGGATCTTATTTAATACGTTTGGTGGGTACGCTCGCTTATAGGTATAGTTTGTTTGGCACCAACTTCAAAAAGTAATTTCATGTTAATATTTCGTCGTTTAGTTGTAACTAAATAAAATAATAATTATTTTATACCTTTTAGTGCAT
This sequence comes from Forficula auricularia, assembly GCA_024734495.1. Taxonomy (NCBI): domain Eukaryota; kingdom Metazoa; phylum Arthropoda; class Insecta; order Dermaptera; family Forficulidae; genus Forficula; species Forficula auricularia. The sequence goes on from JALMQS010000117.1 coordinate 6,884,147, forward strand.
TTTGATTTTGAGTTATTATTATTTTATTTGTTCCATTTAATTTTTTTGAAGTCGGTTTTATTTTTTCGATCCAGAATTCGGAGGAAATAAAACAGGCTTATCCTGCCGAACGTAACGATTAATTATATGTATTTATTTATTTATTTTGATTTTATAGAGCTATATTCAAATTAATTCAAAAAAACCAAAGAATTATCTTTATTTAATAATAAAGTTTAGGGAAAGCGGTGTTGGTTTATAGTTGAAACATATTAAACAAAGGAATTATTATTTAACGGGTTATAGTGGTGTTCTGTTTAACCTCCTGATGAAGGGTTCATAGCCCGAAATATGTATAGAGATAAATAAAAAATCTCCAAAATAATTTAAAAGATTTTTTAATTTTTTTAATTTTATTTCCTCTTTGTGAAACACCACTATAACCCGTTAAATAATAATTCCTTTGTTTATTTAATAATATATATTTGTCTAGATTAATTTGTAGCAACGCTAAGAGAAATTTCTCTAAAAAAATTTCCCTCTTGCCTAGAATCGAACCTACGAACTCTTGAACTAAGGTCATTAGCTTTAACCACTAGACCAATCTAACATTAATATTTATACCATGATTTCTGTTACTAAAACTATAAATTTTTGATTTAGACTTTGTGTCGAGATAATATTGTATTCATTTGAACTCGAATGAAAATGAAAAAACACCAATAGATTTTAAATTAAGAAACATTAAATATATATTAATTAACGAGGCAAATTTGAAATATAATTGTCAGCTCGGATTTTAAACTGATGGCTCCAATCGATTATTCATTAACCAGGCAAATTTGAAATATAATTGTAATTTTGAAATGAAAGACTCCGATTCATTTTAAATTAAGAAACATTAAATATATGTTTTGTAATTAATTAAATTAATTGAAGCGCGTAAATTTGAATAATTTCCATGATTCAGCCTGCGAATTTTTTGCAGTTCATAAATCATTTCATTGTTTTTGTTTTGAAAACGAAAAATGAAATTTAAATTTAAATTTTAAATTTAAATATATTCATAATTATTCCTCCCCCCCCCCCCCCCGCCACTCAAAAATTAAAGAGGCGAAACTTTTAAGAGACGATGTATTTTCGGTAGTTTACGGGTATACATTTAGAGTGTGGTTTTTTAAGAGGAATAAAAAATTTTGACCGAGACGCTGCCCGCCAGGGCACTCAGCCCGGAGGGCCGAACTTCGAGGGCGTGCCGAAGGCACGCACGAAAAGCTCGTTTAAAAATAATTACCTAATTTAATATATTGTTTTCAGAATTACGCCTGCTTATGCTGTTTGTTTGGCTATATATATAGTAATAATGCCTAATATCGGTAGTGGGCCTTTTTGGGAAGGTATATGGCAAGTGGAAAAACAAAAATGTCAACAATCATGGATATATAATTTGTTATATCTTCATAATTTTATTAATTATGATAATTTTGTAAGTTTTTCGTTACTATCACATGCATTATTATAATATCTAATTAATATTGTTCCATTTATCAGTGCATGATGCATTCCTGGTATTTAAGCGTCGATATGCACTGTTATCTTTTGTCGACATTTTTTCTTTATCCTCTAGTAAAGTGGTCAACAAAAAGTAAAATCATATTTCTATCTGCGGTGCTTCTAATAGTAATACTCATTCCATTTTCCATCTCATATTGGCTACAAACATCAGATTATATTATGTTTAATCAAAAGTGAGTATTTATTAGTAATGAAGCTGGTGAAGCTATTATTTTCGTGATTAATTTGATTAAAATTAAAATTTTAAAAGTATGTATTTTAATTAGTTTAAGAGATTAATTTTAAATTTAGTCCTTAAAAGTGTGTAAATGCAAAAAACCCTTTGACGTTAGTCTTTTAAAAGTTCTGTTGTGAGTGAATCTACTTCTTAGCTAAGGCGCACACTGAGCTGTGTCACGCAGGCGCCGCAGTGCAGAAAATAAACACTGCGTCGCACAGTGTACCCGCGCATTGAGAAGCAGTTTCGGTCGACGAAAGCACTTAACTAAAATGACCGCCTTAAGAGAAACATTTATTTTGTAAAAAAATATAAAACACTAGCAGAGACGCCCGTCGAAGTCTACACCCCTGGACCCCCGCCCCGCACCCCAACCTCATTCCATCTCCGCACCCACCCTGCATCCTTCTACGCACCCTTCCCCCAGACCACGCCCACCCCCACCCCGAGCCCCCTGCACCTCACCCCTGCATTCCACCTCCGAACTCCCACCACCGCACCCCAACCATATTTGACCTCCGCACCTACCATGCACCCCCACTACGCAGCTTTCCCACCCATTTCACACCCCGGGGGATTCATTCGCCCGACGCTTTCTCCTACGAGATGGATACAAAAATTATCTTAAGTCACTATTAATAACATCACTAAAAAGAGAACAATAAAAATAATAAATTTAAATTTAGGGAACGAAGAAAAGTTTATTTTTATTACAGACAAAAGGATCAGCCGGGGCTCGAACCCGGGATCTTTGCATGTGTACTGCAATGCTTTGTCATAAGAGTTTTAACTCCCATATCCACTAAGCTACTGATCCCTGAACCCAAACTAATACCTTTTGTCTATATGAATTATGGAATTTCTTTTTAATCCTCTCCTCGTTCATTTTTCGCAGCCTAGGCCTTGATTCATTAATTAAACAATTAAATATTCCAGCGCCTCCCAATCGATCGCAGACCCCAAAGATCGAAAATAATTTTCTCTTCACCCGGGGCGCGACCACAACGAGGCCGTGTAAAGACAATTAATAACAAATTTAAATTTAGGGAACGAAGAAAAGTTTATTTTTATTACAGACAAAAGGATCAGCCGGGGCTCGAACCCGGGATCTTTGCATGTGTACTGCAATGCTTTGTCATAAGAGTTTTAACTCCCATATCCACTAAGCTATAAATAAAAAATAATTTTTATAAAAAAAATAAATAAAACCGACTTCAAAAAAGTTAAATGCATCAAATAAAATAAGAATAGCTAAAAAATCAAATAAAATGCACTAAAATGTATAAAATAATTATCTAATTTAGTTACAACTAAACGACGAAATATTAACATGAAATTACTTTTGAAGTCGGTGCCAAACAAACTATACTTATAAGCGAGCGTACCCGCCAAACGTACTAAGTAAGATCCGTCGAGTGCGATTCATAAAATGTATATGTTTGGCACCGACTTTAAAAAGTAATTTCATGTCAATATTTCGTCGTTTAGTTTTAACTAAATAAGATAATTATTTTATACCTTTTAGTGGATTTTATTTTATTTTTGAGTTATTATTATTTTATTTGTTGACTTTTTTTCGGTTTTTTTTATAAAAATTATTTTTATATTTTATGTGACGACTTTAAAAAGTAATTTCATGTCAATATTTCGTCGTTTAGTTTTAACTAAATAAGATAATTATTTTATACCTTTTAGTGGATTTTATTTTATTTTTGAGTTATTATTATTTTATTTGTTGACTTTTTTTCGGTTTTTTTTATAAAAATTATTTTTATATTTTATGTGACGACTTTAAAAAGTAATTTCATGTTAATATTTCGTCGTTTAGTTTTAACTAAATAAGATAATTATTTTATACCTTTTAGTGGATTTTATTTTATTTTTGAGTTATTATTATTTTATTTGTTGACTTTTTTTTCGGTTTTTTTATAAAAATTATTTTTATATTTTATGTGACGACTTTAAAAAGTAATTTCATGTCAATATTTCGTCGTTTAGTTTTAACTAAATAAGATAATTATTTTATACCTTTTAGTGGATTTTATTTTATTTTTGAGTTATTATTATTTTATTTGTTGACTTTTTTTCGGTTTTTTTTATAAAAATTATTTTTATATTTTATGTGACGACTTTAAAAAGTAATTTCATGTTAATATTTCGTCGTTTAGTTTTAACTAAATAAGATAATTATTTTATACCTTTTAGTGGATTTTATTTTATTTTTGAGTTATTATTATTTTATTTGTTGACTTTTTTTCGGTTTTTTTTATAAAAATTATTTTTATATTTTATGTGACGACTTTAAAAAGTAATTTCATGTTAATATTTCGTCGTTTAGTTTTAACTAAATAAGATAATTATTTTATACCTTTTAGTGGATTTTATTTTATTTTTGAGTTATTATTATTTTATTTGTTGACTTTTTTTTCGGTTTTTTTTTATAAAAATTATTTTTATATTTTATGTGACGACTTTAAAAAGTAATTTCATGTTAATATTTCGTCGTTTAGTTTTAACTAAATAAGATAATTATTTTATACCTTTTAGTGGATTTTATTTTATTTTTGAGTTATTATTATTTTATTTGTTGACTTTTTTTTCGGTTTTTTTTATAAAAATTATTTTTATATTTTATGTGACGACTTTAAAAAGTAATTTCATGTCAATATTTCGTCGTTTGGTTGTAACTAAATAAGATAATTATTTTATACCTTTTAGTGGATTTTATTTTATTTTTGAGTTATTATTATTTTATTTGTTGACTTTTTTTTCGGTTTTTTTTATAAAAATTATTTTTATATTTTATGTGACGACTTTAAAAAGTAATTTCATGTTAATATTTCGTCGTTTAGTTTTAACTAAATAAGATAATTATTTTATACCTTTTAGTGGATTTTATTTTATTTTTGAGTTATTATTATTTTATTTGTTGACTTTTTTTTCGGTTTTTTTTATAAAAATTATTTTTATATTTTATGTGACGACTTTAAAAAGTAATTTCATGTCAATATTTCGTCGTTTAGTTTTAACTAAATAAGATAATTATTTTATACCTTTTAGTGGATTTTATTTTATTTTTGAGTTATTATTATTTTATTTGTTGACTTTTTTTTCGGTTTTTTTTTATAAAAATTATTTTTATATTTTATGTGACGACTTTAAAAAGTAATTTCATGTCAATATTTCGTCGTTTAGTTTTAACTAAATAAGATAATTATTTTATACCTTTTAGTGGATTTTATTTTATTTTTGAGTTATTATTATTTTATTTGTTGACTTTTTTTCGGTTTTTTTTATAAAAATTATTTTTATATTTTATGTGACGACTTTAAAAAGTAATTTCATGTCAATATTTCGTCGTTTAGTTTTAACTAAATAAGATAATTATTTTATACCTTTTAGTGGATTTTATTTTATTTTTGAGTTATTATTATTTTATTTGTTGACTTTTTTTCGGTTTTTTTTATAAAAATTATTTTTATATTTTATGTGACGACTTTAAAAAGTAATTTCATGTCAATATTTCGTCGTTTAGTTTTAACTAAATAAGATAATTATTTTATACCTTTTAGTGGATTTTATTTTATTTTTGAGTTATTATTATTTTATTTGTTGACTTTTTTTCGGTTTTTTTTTTATAAAAATTATTTTTATATTTTATGTGAAAACCCACCTCGCAATTTTACCTAATTTTTTTTATTAAGAGACTTTTATTAAAAAAATTGTTTATGTTCAGGACCATCTTAAATTGCTTTCTTTCCTGTTCACCGTTTATCGTTGTGAAACGGAACACCCTGTATATAAGTTGATTATTTTCTTCATTCTACCTTAATTTTTTTTAGGGATTCTAAAGTCTATGAATATATCCGATGGATATATGTGAATTCCTTTTGTAGAGCATTACCATATATTTTGGGATTTATATTTGGACATTGGTTTTTTAATAAAAGAAAAACTCAAATTAATCTTTCTAAAGTACTTATACACATTTTAATATTGTTATTTAATTGATAAAAATATATTTAACTAATATTTTTTATTTTGTAGGGCTTTATAGTACTAGGATGGGCGATTGGATTAGCAGTTTAAGCATTCCGTCGATCATCGGTTTTCGATTTCTTCAAATAGACTATCAATTTGATAGATTAGAAAATCCGCTATTCTCTGGCTTACATCGAGGAATATGGGCCATTGGAATTATATGGCTTATATTTTCATGTCATTTTGGATACTCGGGTAATGAATACTTTAACTTTGTCTAAACCTGAAGGGTTTCTACATTTGATTCAATCGCGAGTCTAATGTAGGGAATTTTTGTCAAATATTGAGTGAAAATAATATTTGAACTTATATATTTCTAACTTGAAATAATGATATTAAATAAATTTTAATTTTCCTCATTAATATATCAAATAATAATTAATACGTCAACGAGAATTATTTTGACCGCGCTGATTTGAAAAAAGATATTTTTATCTCGCGAGACTACTGCGGATTACGCTATTGGAGTCTGCGGAGAATTAAGCCTGGAAATGACGTTGGATTGTAGCTAAGTGGATCACATCTTTTTCTCTCTTGGTCCAGGCTTAATACTCCGCAGACTCCAATAGCGTAATCCGCAGTAACCTCGCGAGATAAAAATATCGTTTTTCGAATCAGCGCGGTCAAAATAATTCTCGTTGACGTATCAATTATTCTTTGATATATTAATGAGGAAAATTAAAATTTATTTAATATCATTATTTCAAGTTAGAAATATATAAGTTCAAATATTATTTTCACTCAATATTTGACAAAAATTCCTACATTAGACTCGCGATTGAATCAAATGTAGAAAACCTTCAGTTAATTAATGGCAGGCATCTAACATACATGCTAATAGATCTAGCGCTCTGGACTGGGAGATCGAATATATAACATCTGAGATTTCAAATTCACTTGGTGATCCATCCGAATGTCTAGCGGGCTATACGCGAAATGACGTTGGATTGTAGCTAAGTGGATCACATCTTTTTCTCTCTTGGTCCAGGCTTAATACTCCGCAGACTCCAATAGCGTAATCCGCAGTAGTCTCGCGAGATAAAAATATCTTTTTCAAATCAGCGCGGTCAAAATAATTCTCGTTAACGTATCAATTATTCTTTGATATATTAATGAGGAAAATTAAAATTTATTTAATATCATTATTTCAAGTTAGAAATATATAAGTTCAAATATTATTTTCACTCAATATTTGACAAAAATTCCCTACATTAGACTCGCGATTGAATCAAATGTAGAAAACCTTCAGTTAATTAAAGGCAGGCATCTAACATACATGCTAATAGATATAGCGCTCTGGACTGGGAGATCGAATATATAACATCTGAGATTTCAAATTCACTTGGTGATCCATCCGAATGTCTAGCGGGCTATACGCGAAATGACGTTGGATTGTAGCTAAGTGGATCACATCTTTTCTCTCTTGGTTCAGGCTTAATACTCCGCAGACTTCAATAGCGTAATCCGCAGTAGTCTCGCGAGATAAAAATATCTTTTTTCAAATCAGCGCGGTCAAAATAATTCTCGTTGAAGTATCAATTATTCTTTGATATATTAATGAGGAAAATTAAAATTTATTGTCTAAACCAGTGGTTCCCAACCTGGGGCGATCGCTCCCCCCCCCAAGTGGGCGATTTGGGCTATCAGGGGGCGATAAATAAGTGATGGGCGATTGGGGGGCAATGAGTATTCAAAGGGGAAAAATTAAAAATACACTCAAGTGCAAAGAAATGGAATCACGCGAGTTGTTAAATATAATTTTCATTCTCAAATATAAATAATGTTATATTAATATTTTTCAGAAAAAATATTTAATTTTCTAATAAATTACAAAGAAATATACTGTTGTTTTTTTCTTGATAATAATATCCTTATTTTTAATGATAATATTTTGGAGTAGCAGGTGGCATGTCCTTTGATGCTGGAACATGCCTTATTTGACAATAGGATGGTGGGACTTTACGATTCCCTCTTTTTGAACCTCAATAAATTTAATTTAGGTTTGTCATATTTTGGGTTAAGAGATTCTAAAGGAAACACCAGATGTCAATAATAAATTCAGTGATTGGGGTTTTTCTAAATTTCGACTTTGCGTGGGAATTTTCCAAGAGAGTAATTTCTAGAAAATAGGCAAGCTTCAATATTTTGAACGCCCTGGTGATTAAGGATCCAACCAATAAGAAGGTTTTGGGGAAGTTCCACTCAAAAAGTCGATCAATTTTCAAGACACAAGCAAGTCAGTTTTTAAGTCAGTAGAAGTTCATGCACTATGGATTCAAAGAAGAAGTGTCGTCAATACTCAGCTAAAATAATACAACTGCTTTATTTACATTTTACACTTTAATTAAAATTAAAATTAGCTATATAATGAAAATGAAAAGGGGGCGATAGGTGTTAGTCAACCTCCAGAAAGGGGCGATGGGCCACAAAAGGTTGGGAACCACTGCTCTAAGCTATTGAAAATTATTTTTTAAAGGCCTTCATATTTGGGTAATAATTTTGCCCCATTCGTTGATGTTTATAGATAATTATTTATATTTAGATAGACCTTATTATATTAAACGAGCAATTCTTGTATATATACCGGGTGAGTTTTTTTATCTTGAGACAGTCTTATAACTTATAACTAAAAACAGTGCATTATATGGAAAACAAGTTTCAAATAAAAGTTTGTTTATATCGAGGGGGAAACTAAACTACCCTATTGTTTGTCGTCCTAGAACAAGCTTTCATGGGTATTTCAAGGCAAAGTTCTATTTTTTAAATGGAATCGTATATTTTTCTACACGTCTGCTTAATCTACAAAAAAAAAACTGAACAACTTTCATTAGAACTACTTTTTTATACGACATCAAATAAACAAAATACATGAATCAATTAGATCTCAAAAAAAATCTTAATAATAATTTTTAACAATTATTTAACTTAATTATCAAATAATAATGATTAAATAATTAATTATTAAATAAATAATCATTAAATCGAAAAGTCAAATCAATGAAAATAAGTGTTTATAATTAAATTAAAATTTCGTTATACTCAGATTTAAGAGATTATTTTCTACTTAATAGAACTAGTTAAAATTCTTGAGTTTAAAAAAGTTTATTTCTCGTGTCAATCCAGAAGATAGTTATATTGTATTACCATAATAAAAATGGAGCATTTTTTGTTGAGGACAGAATTAAAATGGTCTTAATTTATGCGGTGAGTGTGGAAGAAGTGTTAGGGGATCCCATTGAAATGAATGCCGAGCATTTCCCTGATTGGAATACACCCTCACAAGCTTCATTTCATCGTGTTATAATATCTGTTTAAAAAAAACAAACAAAAAAACACAGGAAATTTAAAGGGCTACGAAGAAATTGGAACAGGTCAAAATAAGGAAATTGGAACTGGAATTCATCCAGAAGACTTGCGATACACTCTGGAATGTCTCAGAACAGTGTCGAAAAATTATTAAATTATTAATTATTATTAAATTATTTATTTAATATTAATCATTATTATTTGATAATTAAGTTGAAATAATTGTTAAAAATAATTATTAAGAATTTTTTGAGATCTAATTGATTCATGTATTTTGTTTATTTGATGTCATATAAAAAATAGTTCTTATGAAAGTTGTTCAGTTTTTTTTGTAGATTAAGTAGACGTATAGAAAAATATAGGGTTCCATTTAAAAAACAGAACTTGACATTGAAATACCCTTGAAAGCTTGTTCTAGGTCGACAAACAATAGCGTAGTTTAGTTTCCCCCTCGATATAAACAAACTTTTATTTGAAACTTTTTTCCATATAATTCACTGTTTTTGAGTTATAAGACTGTCTCAAGATAAAAAACTCACCCGGTATATATATATATATATATAGAGAGAGAGAGAGAGAGAGAATCGGCTTCTAGAAAACGGCTCTAACGATTTGGATGAAATTCACGGGTTAGGGGGTTTTTGGGTTGACGATTCGATCTATCACGGTCTCATCTTCGGCTAAGTTGTTTTTGATGGGTTTTTTGTTAATTGAAATAATTATTCACAGGTGGTTGTTTCGAGAAAAATGTATAATTACATTTTTATTCAATTTCCTTTTAATAATTAATTGGTTTTTAAATTTTAAATCCCATTAATAAATCATTACAAATATTATTATATATCAGAATTTGTCAATTTAATTAATTAAAGGTATTTTTCTATAAAATAATTTATTAGAATATCGAATTCATTCTTTTAAAAAATCCAACAATTCTAAGGATCGTACCTCCTTCTTCAGGATTTAAAAGGGTCAAGGAAAGAACCTCCATGTATATTAATATTATTTTTAATTGCAATTACGATTCAAAACTTTGTGGCCAGTCTTGATGATGGCCATAGCATAGAGCAAGGGTCTTCAACCCGCGGCCCGCCGATATGTTTTCTGCGGCCCGCCAACAGCACTCTCAATAACGACTACAAAAAAATAATTTTTAGAAAAAAAATAAAAACCGACTTCAAAAAAATGGCCATAGTGGGCAAACTTTAACTAATATAAAAATAAATAAATAAATTAATAATAACTCAAAAATCAAATAAAATTCACTAAAAGGTATAAAATAATTATCTTATTTAGTTACAACTAAACGACGAAATATTAACATGAAATTACTAAAAATAATCTAGTTCACGAATTACTTGATTTTTTAAAAGCGTTTGAATTAAAACTCGAACTATGGATCAGTCAGTTCCAATGAAACATTACCACGCATTTTCCTCATCTGTCATTATTCCAGATTTCGAATATGGACAAATATATTTCTGCACTTCAGGATCTGAAAACACAATTCCATTTGCGATTCCTTGATTTTCGGAGAGACGAAAAGTACCTGAATTTATTTGCTCGTCCATTCAGCATTTCGGTTGAAGAAGTTCCGGAAGAATTTCAGATGGAATTGATAGAGCTACAGTGCAATTCAACCTTAAAAAATAAATTTGATGTTGATTTGCTTGATTTCTATTCGAAATACGTCTCCATTACAGATTTCCCCAAAATCAGAGATCATGCACTGAAAACAATATCACTTTTTGGATCCACATATACATGTGAGCAGTTATTTTCACGCATGAAAAACATGAAATCCAAAACAAGGACCAGAATCACCGATGTTCACCTTGAGAACAGTTTGAGGATTGCAACCAGCAATATTAAACCAGATATTGATAAACTGGTTAAAAATAAGCAGTGTCAGACATCTCATTGACCAATTGCATTGTATTGATTTTTATTTGCCCCTTTTGTTGATGTTGGCTCAATAAATAAATGTTTTCTACTTATCTACTTGTTTAATCATCCTGACCATTGCCAATAAAAAATCCTTATAAAAATACCTATGGTCCGGCCCGCTGTGCAGAAAAAAATTTTTTGGCCCTTGATTTGTAAAACGTTGAAGGCATAGAGGGTCAAAACGATGGTAAAAATATAAATTAAGTTTTATTTCAATTTTATTTTATTTTGGATGCGATTAAAAATCGACCCATTTACCTGAATTTAAAAATAAAAATAATATTAATATATCGCTTTTAACTGAATCAAAATATTACCGAATATCGCTCGGTGTTCCAGGTGCTATTAATTATTTATTCATAGTTTAAATATTTTATTGTGGCAAAATGAAATATTAATATATCTACTAATCAAGTTTACTTTTTTTTCTAAATATTCAGGCCCGTTCGGCAAAATACTTTCGGCTAATTTTTGGAATCCACTAAGTCGGATTAGTTATTCTATTTATCTGATACATTTGTCTGTTCTAATGTATCACACATCACCGCTTACGCCATTCCATTTACTTTGACGAAATTACAATGGTACATTTATACTTAAATATATATTTTTCAATAAATATTTGAATTTATAATTTATTTATCATTTCTGCTTAGCTAATTAAAAAATCATTCCGTTTTTCAGATTCATTTGTTTCTTGGAGATTTCGTTACTATAATTATTCTGGGGCTGATATTTTATTTGATTGTGGAGGCACCCATATCGAATATACTAAACTTAAAATATGGGAAAAGTTCTGTAGACTTTTTTTTAACTTCTATTATTATTTTTTATTTTTTACTTTACCTTAAGGGGCGCATAAACTGTCAAAAAAATTGCGTAACAAAGCGATGTGCAACGTTGCGTTGCGCATCGTTTGCCGAGGCCCATACGATACCAGAGAAATTGCGCAACATATCGATGCACAACGCAACAAGTGAACATTTCACCAAGAAAACCGGCAGATAACTAAAAAATATTGCTTAACTCGCCAATACACAACACAACGCGTTGCGCAAAAGCTCCCGTTGTGCAAAAGATGTCAAAAATTTGCGCAACGCATCAAACACTGCTATACACTGTCAAACAATTTATGCAACATCCTGACAGTGTATGTGCCCCTTTTAGTGGGTATGGTCAAGTTTTGTTATCGTGCGTGAAAATAGTGTTTTTTGCTTCGTTTTTTCGAAAGATATAAAAAACGGCTGAAACTATTTAATTAAAAAAAATTGAGCGAAACTATGACGTTTTGATCTTGAAAAAAGCTCTAATATTTGATCATCTAAAAAATTATATCTTACGAGATAATAGTAATTTTGTCAAAATGTCTGTCAATAGTATGTTACCAAATTTTGAGTACGAACTATCTCAAAAACTAGTGTGAATATCAAAACAAAATTTCATGTGTTGTTTTGGTGCAGTGAGATTAATAGCTAATTAGATTTTGGTTGAAATCGAATAATAAATTAAGGGCTTGGTGAGGTGGTAGAGCGAAGGTCACTAAATTAAAATTATAAAATTTTCAAACTAAAAAAAAAAACCAAAGAAAATTGAAATTAACTGTAAAATGAACCTATAATAAAAAAGAAAGTTATTATTTTTATCTGGTCAAAAATTGTGGGGGGTTCAAAAATATCACTAACCTAAGTACTATTAGAACCATTTGATCCATTTGTACGAAATTTCGCTAATGCGCTCAACTTGACCTTATGAAAATGACTCACTATATGAAATTGACAGTGATCAAAAAGACAGAGAGGAGGGGCGGGGGGGGGGGGGGGTTAAAAATATTTTCAAAAAAAATCAAAAAAAATCAGATATTTCTAATAGAATAGTCTCATAATAAAAAGTAGATTTTATTAATTGCTAATGCGCTAATGGGCCCAAAATTAAGAGGGAGGAATTATTAAATATTAAATATAAGAGATTGGTATCGAAGAATATCAAGTTTTTAGAAGAAAGAATGACTGGAGTTAGTGAATTCTTCTCTTTGGAGTTTTACTCTGTAGGGCAACATTTGGTTTTTAAGCTCCAACTTGTAATTAACTTTGCCAGAACATGGCATTATAAAAAATAGCTACTCAAAACAGTCATCAAATCATAGTGTGCTAGCAAAGGTATATTCTTGAGGTTTGGGTCGCTAATCAAGCGATACACTTGGATGTAATCTTTTAAATTTTAAGATTTAACCTCAAATTGTGTATATACCGGGTAAGTTTTTGTATTTTGAGACATTCATATAACTCAAAATCAGTCCATTATATGAAAAAAGTTTCAAATAAAAGTTTATTTGTATCAAGGGGAAACTAAACTACGCTATTTTTTGTCGACTTAGAACAAGATTTCAAGGGTATTTCGAGGTCAAGTTTTGTTTTTTAAATGGAAACCTATATGTTTCTGTACATATTCTTAATCTAGAAAATAAAAAAACTGAACAACTTTCATAGGAATTATTTTTTTATACATCAAATAAAAAAACAAATTAAATCAATTAGATTTGAAAAAAAATCTTATTAATTATTTTTAACAATCATTCAACTTAAATATCAAATAATTATGATCAAATATTTAATTATTAAATAAATAATTTAATAATAATTAATAATTTAATAATTTTGCGACGCTGTTCTGAGACATTCCAGAGTGTATCGCAAATCTTCTAGATGAATTCCAGTTCCAATTTCATTATTTTAGCCTTTTAAGTTTCTTCCTAGACTTTATATTTCCTGTTTTTTTTTTTTTTTTTTTTTAAATAGATTCAGAACATGATAAAATAAAGCTCCTGAGGGCAAAATTATTAAGATTGTTAGGGCCTCAATTGAGTGCGTGGTGCATGTCCGCTCTCCTCCTAGTTGGAGGGGACCTAACAATGATTTGTGCAGGGCGATGTTCGTCCCTGGTAAAAAGCCGGGCTGGGCGCCACCCGCCAGGTTAGCGGACGAGGAGCACCGACGCACTCAACCGAGGCCCTAACAATCTGGTGACCCCGACGTGATCGCTAAGCAAGCAGCTCTTGACCCACCAGCTAGGTGGATAGAGCCCTGCCCGGCTAACTGATGTAGCGGCCCGCTGTTGCTTTGGCTACGAGCTTTTAGACACGGCCGCTAGATGATTCAGTCAGATCGTTGCGACACTTTTGTATGACTGATAATATTTCAGTCATGTTATAAGTGAAGCAATTCGATCTCGACTGATCATCGAAGGAGGAGCCATCCACCGACTCGGAGCTCCTCGCCCGCCAGCTAGGCGGGTAGCGCCCAGCATTCACTAGAGCGAGCAACCATTGTTAGGTCCTCACCAACTAGGCGGGATCAACGCGGAGAACAACGGCGCCAACCGGCATCAACAACCACTGCACAACCGACATAACAATGGGCTCACCTCCAGCATTCAACTAGGGCACGATAATCGAAGGAGGAGACATCCACCAACTCGGAGCTCCTCGCCCGCTAACTAGGCGGGTGACGCCCAGCTCGGCTTTTTACCAAGGACGAACATCGCCCTGCACAAATCGTTGTTAGGTCCCCTCCAATTAGGAGGGAGCGCGGACACGCACCGACGCACTCAACCGAGGCCCTAACAAATTATTAATTATTATTAAATTATTTATTTAATAATTAAATATTGGATCATTATTATTTGATAATTAAGTTGATTTATTGTTAAAAATAATTATTAGGATTTTTTTCAGATCTAATTGATTTAATATTTTATTTTATTTGATGTCGTATAAAAAATAGTTCTAATGAAAGTTGTTCAGTTTTTTTATAGATTAAAAATATGTACAGAAACATATTACAGGTGCCTATTTAAAAATACAGAACATAACTTTGAAATACCCATGAAAGCTTATTCTAGGTCTACAAACAATAGCCCCCTTGATATAAATAAGGTTTTAATTGAAACTTTTTTCATATAATGCGTTGTTTTTTAGTTATAAGACTGTCTCAAGATAAAAAACATACCCGGTATTTATATTATTATTATTATTATTTTTAATTTGTATTAGAAGTATTATGATTATTTAAAATAAAATTGTCTTTCTTGCAGGAGAAAAAATGACAAATACAGATTGCAAAATACCACCAACAGAACAATTTAACAATAATAATACAAAGGAAAACGAAAAGGAAAAATATATCTGAATAAACATACCTATTAATTTATTTATGATTAAAAATAAGAGAGTTTTTAGTATTTTGATTTTTTTTTCAAAATTCTAGCTTTATTGGAGATAATTAATTACCTCAATACTAAATTTACTTAAAAAAGGAAGAAATTGAAAGCGAGTATCAAAGTACTCTGAAAATATCTTTAAAATTGTAAAACTCAAAGCCCAAATAGGGCACAAGTAAAATGTAATTAATAAATAAAAAAAATAAAATAAAATAACTAATTTAGTTTTTAATAAATTTGAGCCCAGTTAGAAAGGTTTCCGCATACGTTTAAGGTGACGACAGAAGTAGTTATCAATTTGTTTAGGGGTTAATTCCTCTCCAAACGATGCAATTGAGTTTTCAATTGTAATCAATAATTTGTAACCAATTTTGAAAATTTCTTAATTGGTCTTTTCCCTCAACTCATTAGAAGATCTACATAGAAACTTGTAATAAATTTTTATAATTTTTATAATTAATATAACAAAGAATAATTGTTATATCAATGAGAATTGTTTTTGACCGCGCTTATTTGAAAAAGATATTTATCGCGAGACTACTGCGGATTACGCTATTGGAGTCTGCGGAGTCTTAAATCTGGACCAAAAGAGAAAAAGATGTGATCCACTTAGCTACAATCCAACGTCATTTCGCGTATAGCCCGCTAGGATCACCAAGTGATTGTCATTCTTTTTCAATATTACTTTAATTTAAATAAAGTTTGAATAAAAGATCAAATTCCATTTGAAATATCAATAAAATTAATAACTGGCTGATGTTATATATTTAATCTCCCAGTCCAGAGAAATGACGTTGGATTGTAGCTAAGTGGATCACATCTTTTTCTCTCTTGGTCCAGACTTAAGACTCCGCAGACTCCAATAGCGTAATCCGCAGTAGTCTCGCGATAAATATATTTTTCAAATAAGCGCGGTCAAAAACAATTCTCATTGATATAGCAATTATTCTTTGTTATATTAATTAGAAAAATTATAAAAATTTATTTAAGATCAATATTTCAAGTTAGAAATATATAAGTTCAAATATTATTTTCACTCAATATTTGACAAAAATTCCCTACAGTTGATTCGCGATTGAATCAAATGTAGAAAATATTTGATTAAACTTGTAATAGTCCAGTCAAAATAGTCATTTAACTTATAACAAATCTCCATCTTTTCGCCAAAAAGCAATGCTTTATTAACACACGAAATTCCTTTTTATCCATTTTTTCAAAGTACTAAAAGTTCTTTCACTAAAAATGCTATAACTCAGATACTAATAGTGCAACAGCTGTTAAATTTATACACGCGTCTTTTGAAGGTTGTGGCTAACTAAAAATCATATGGATTTGATGCTAGTGGCGCCATTTATGTGTCAGCCTACGAACTTTTCAGCCCGCCGAGTATAAGTTCAAATATTATTTTCACTGAATATTTGACAAAAATTCCCTACATTTGATTCGCGATTGAATCAAATGTAGAAAATATTCGATTAAACTTGTAATAGTCCAGTCAAAATAGACATTTAATCTTACAATAATGCGCAGAGAGGTGAAAATTGGTACAGGTTTTAAATTCACTATTACAAGTGAAATATAACAATTCTCCATCCTTTCGACTTCTGCAAAAAAATTTATCCGAGGTCAAAGATAAAAAATATCGGTTTTTCATTTTTCTCGTAAACGTTAAGTGTTATCGTAAAAATAGTTCAGAAAAAAGTTGTAGATCATTCAATTCTCTACAAAAATTGTTTATATACTTTTTTTTCTACGAATCAGCATTCCTGAGATATCGCAATTCCAAAAGTTGGAGTCATCGTACTCTACATAAAATGCAAAAATTGCAATTTTTTGCAAAAAATCGCAGTTTTTCCTTAATAAAATGAAAACCACTTATCGTGAAAACTTTAATTCTATCTCATTCTCTAGGAAATTTTGTTCACTTGAACGTTTACTTGGACCACTTTTTACTTTACAATACATGGTATGGTCAAGTATTATAATCGTGCATGAAAAAAGTGGTTTTTTTTGCTTCTTTTTTTCGAAATATCTCAAAAAATGCTAAAGCTATTTTGATTGAAAAAATTGAGCAAAACCAGGACATTTCTGCGTACTAAAAAGCTCTAATAAGTAAACATAGAAAAAATTATATTTTTCGAGTTAATAATTATTTTGTCAAAATGTCTGTTAGTTAGTCTGGTTGTCCGTTAGTCTGTTCGCTACCAATTTTTGTGGACGAGCCAGCTCAAAAACTAGTGGGAATATCGAAACCAAATTTGACACATAGTTTTGGTCCAATGAGATTAAGAGCTGATTAGATTTTGGTGCATATCGACCCAAAATTAAGGGAGGTGGAAGGGGGTTAAAAATTAAAAATCTAGGCCTTTTGAGCAAACTCAACCAAATTTTGTATACATAATCAGTGAGGCCCCAGAAGTCTAAAAATGCAAAAACTAACCGCCAAAAATGGGGGGGGGGGGGTCAAAAAATGAAAATCTTGGCCATTTACCAAACTCAACCAAATTTTGTATAGGTACATAATCAATGGGCCCACAGTAATCTAAAAATTCAAAAACTAACCGACAAAAATGGGGGGGGGGGTGTACGGTCAAAAAATGAAAATCCTAGCCATTACCCAAACTCAACCAAATTTTGTATACATAATCAGTGAGAAGTATAAAAATGCAAAAACTACCCCCCCCCCTACCCCCTACATGATTATAAATAATTTTAGGGGCCAGGTTGTATGGTGAAGTCAAGTGGATGGCCACATCAGAACACGTCATCTTTGTTAAAACTCTTAGATTTATGGATATCCAGTATTTTCCATGACATGAAATTCTCCATTTTTTGCAAAAATCGCAGTTTTTCCTTCATAAAATGAAAACCACTCATCCTAGAAACTTGATTTATTTTTAATTCTCTAGGAAATTTTGTTGACTTCCACGTTTGATAAAAGTCTTAGATTTATAGATATCCAGCATTTTCCGGATAGGATGTGATCTGAATCCGCAAAAGTGTAATGGAAGATGATGGCTATCTATAAATCTAAGTCTTTTATCAAGAAAAGGATTCCAAGTAAACATTAGTCAACAAAATCTCCTAGAGAATGAGACAGAAATCTAGTTTCTAGGATCAGTGGTTTTCATTTTATTAAAGAAAATCAGCGATTTTTTGTATATTATATAGAATACGACGTCTCCAACTTTTAGAATCGCGATATCTCAGAAATTGTGTTTCGTAAAAAAATTATTAAAACAATTTTTGTAGAAAATTGCATGATCTACAACTTTTATCTGAACTATTTTTACGATAACACTTACCATTTACGAGAAAAATGTGAAAACCGATATTTTTTACCTTTGACAAATTTTTTGCAGAGGTCTGGAGGATGGATTTTTTTATACATATTTCATTTATAATAGTGTGTATTTAAGACCTGTACGAATTTTCAGCTCTATGCACATTATTGTAAGTTTAGCATTTTTTTTGTCTATTTTGACTGGACAATACATATTTTTATTAACAATAGTACATCGAGAATTATTTAAAATCTAAAATATGCATTTTTTACTTTACCATACAGGGTATTGTCAAGTATTGTAATCGTGCATGAAAAAAGTGTTTTTTTCCTTCATTTTTTCGAAATATAGGGCTGAAACTATTTTTATTAGAAAAATTGAGCGAAACCATGGCATTTCGCTCTACAAAAAAGCTTTAACAAGTGAACATCGAAAAAATTATATTTTTCGAGATAATAATTGTTTTTTCAAAATGTCTGTTAGTTTGTCCGTCTGTGCGTTACCAAATTTTTGTGGACGAGCTAGCTCAAAAACTAATGTGAATATCGAAACCAAATTTCACACTTAGCTTTGGTCCATTGAGATTAAGAGCTGATTAGATTTTGGTGCATATCGACCCAAAATTAAGGGGGGTGGAAGGGGGATTAAAAATTAAAAATATAGGCTCTTGTACCAAACTTAACCAAATTTTGTATACATAATCAGTGGGACCCGAGAAGTCTAAAAATGCAAAACCTAAGGTCCCAAAATGGGGGGGGGGGGTCAAAAATTAAAATCTTGACCATTTACCAAACTCAACCAAATTTTGTATACATAATCAGTGGGACCCCAGAAGTCTAAAAATGCAAAAACTAACCCCACAAAATGGGGGGGGGGGGGTGTAGGGTCAAAAAATGAAAATCTAGGCTCTTGTACCAAACTCAACCAAATTTTGTATACATAATCAGTGGGACCCGAGAAGTCTAAAAATGCAAAAACTAACCCCCTACATGAATATAAATAATTTTATTAAATATTAAATATAAGGAGGGGCCAGGTTGTATGGTAAAGTCAAGTGGATGGCCACCTCAGAACACGTTAGCTTATTTATAGTGATTTTTACTAACTAATATGGGATGAAGAGTTTCCAAGAAAAAACTTTTGGCTGATTGTGTTGGTTGAACTTGAGAGTAGGGGAAAATCCAAGGGATATCGTGAAAGGAAGGAAGGTTGATCCAGCAGTCGGATCAGTATCCGAGTGCGCAGCTGACCATTCACACACCTGCATCCTCACTTTCCTTGAAATGTATCTTTTCAATTCACTTTTGCTTATTCATAGCTTATATTATACTAGAACTTACGCCAACGGGTTTGAAAATTTTACTTACGATGAAATTTTGAAGACAAGACCTCCACAATTAGAAGTGTTATCTTTTGAAGTAAGTCTATTTATTTATATTATTTTTTATTATTAAAGTCCATAGCATCCATATTATTTTATTAATCAAAAATGTTGGCATCTATTTTGGTCAGGAAAATAGCAAATCAAAAAAATTCTCATTGATTTACGCGACGTTTCGCCAATTTTATTTTGACTTTATCAGGCGTCTCCAAAATTATAATTAATTTTGAGATATAATAGATGTGCACATATTTCTGAATTAACTCAATTGTAATTGATTCTTTTTATGTCCCTAAACAATTATTTAATTTACATAAAATAAAGATTCAAATGACAGAATTATTAGATATAACATTCACTTAAATAAACATTATTTAATTTATATAAAAAAAGATTCAAATGACAGGATTATTATAACATTGTTATAATAATCCTGTAATTTGAATCTTTCTTTTATATAAATTAAATAATTGTTCGGGCAATATAAAGAATCAATTACAATTGAGTTAATTCAGAAATATGTGCACATCTATTGTATCTCAAAATTAATTATAATCATCCATTCTATCCACCAGTTCCATTTACACGTCATTCCGAAACCAACCCTATTTATAGATTAAGCATCGCTTATAACGCCCTTTCCCAAAAAACATGCGTTTTGAATTTTACTATAGATACCAACAGAATGTCTAGAATTATAAAAATAAACACACTTTCATATATTTAAATACTCACTATCATAATTATTATATCTGATTTACTCTGTATTGTTGTTTAGTATTTGTATGTTTAACATTATTGTTTTTTTCTCTACTTTTTACTAAGTAGTGTTTCTTTGTATTACTTTTTGTAATGTTTTTAAAGGCACATGCCGTTGAAATAAATAAATAATCATTGAGGCCTGATGAAGACAAAATAAAATTGGCGAAAGGTCGCATAAATCAATGAGAATTTTTTGATTTGCTACTTACCTGTCCAAATACCTGCCAACATACTTGATTAATTATTTTTTATATTCCAATTACATACTACTATATAATATAACGACTGCGAGTATTCAAATGGCCCATTTTGTTATACGGTGTAGAAGCATTTGAGATGCGGACCCTACGAAAATGCTTTGGGTCTCCTGGACCGAACCTGAAACGAGGATGTTTTACTGAGAGCTGGGGTAGAGAGAGAGAACTCTTAAATATTGTAAAATAACGATAAACGGCTTACCTAGGGGAAACCGATATTTTATTCTAAAACTGACTTTGGTGCGTGATACCAGATGCGGAGTATATTATAGGGTTGGTAGAAAAAACTGAATTTTTTTTTCGAAAACACTTTATTGAGGAAAAGTTGCCTATTGTAATAAGAAGAAAAACGGGATAAAAAATAAAATAAAATCGGTTAACATCTTTCGCTAGCGTATCGAACTTTAAACTTACGAAAAATTGCAAAAATCACGATATTATTGTAATTTTTTCTATTAGTTAAAATTTTTAAAATAAACACTGTAGTTTTTATGCTTGTTTTATGGTTTAAATAACCTATATAAATTAAATTAAAATAATTAAAATTAAAATATTTAATTAAATTAAATAAATTAAATTCTGATCAATATCATCAACAAAACTTATGTTGATTAATGTCCATTATAATTAGTAGATTAAAAATTCAGTTTATTGGACAAAGTTTTTTTATTATTGAAGTCCTTCTTCAATTTTTGTACAACATCTATGACCTGTCAATTACATCTATACTTATATTGTTTTATGGTATCAATCTAGAAAGAAAAAATTCTACTATGTCTCAGTTATTTTTATCTTTATTTCAACCAATGTTGTTCTAGCCAATTGAGTACTTGAAAAAGTCTCGAGAGAGACGAAACGTTGTACAAAAATTGAAGAAGAACTTCAATAATAAAAAACTTTGTCCAATAAACTGAATTTTTAATCTATCATCAACAACCTCTTATGATTAAATCAATTATAAATTTTGTCAAGTCCTAAAGTCCTAGAGTTGTGCAAAATTTTATTTAGTTCTCACAAGCAGAGATTAGGTGAGGTAGAGAGAGGTCATACCATCCTTGTTAAGGTTTTGACCAGGTTTCCTTAACAACTTATGGCAAATGCCGGGATGGCTAATGCGTCGCTTGCTCCTGGTATCGGGTTTTTGCGCGGAATTTTTAAATTACTTTTTGTCTTTTGATGGAGATCTATGGTCAATTCATTTGTTAATGAGCATACATTTCTATTTCTTTCTTTTTCTTTTTTTTTTACTTGTTTATTATTTGTTAAATTGTTGTAATTAATTTGTATCGATGTTTGTTAATGTATTGTAGCTAGATTGTATTGATGTTTGTTAATGTATTGTAGCTAGATTGTATTGATATTTGTTAATGTATTGTAGCTAGATTGTATTGATGTTTGGAGGACCTAGCCACCGAGGACTTGTGCCTCTAAGCACGTCGAGGAATAAAGATTTATTTATTATTTATTTATTAACATCTTAGAAAAAAGACAATTTTTCTAAGATGTTGCGCGAATGAAAAAAATATATATTATAATTCAGAATTTTTTCTTCAAATGTGGCCCGTGTTAGCCAAAAGGTTGGACATCGCTGGACTAGTTGATAATTCAACTAATTAGAAACAATAGTTTCCAATGTTTGACCTTCATCATTAGTCTTTTTAACACTAGAAGAATGGCAGGGGTCTTTGACCCCTGGACCAACTTTGATCTTTAATAACTTAATTATACATTTTTTATTTCATTGATAGTTCTTGACTAAGTTTATTCCGACTTAAAATTAACAGTAATACGACCTTCAATCGAAAAATACTTTCTGACTGTTGCGAAAATGAACTTTTACCTAGAAGGATGCTGGGGTCTTTTGACCCTCCTCAACTTTTTGTTATTAGTAGACTTCATTTTTGATCCATATGTCAATATTCTTGCGATAAGTCTCTTTTTGGTTTTCGGTATTTGCCGAATGGCTTTGAAATTTTTTTCTTAAAATTAGATTTAGAGATTTTTTTACACCATATGTGAGCATCATCACAAACCAATGCCAATTGAGAGCACATTGACCTTATATACACCGTATAATGTACCTGCCTGGAGTATAAATAAACAATGGCAAAAGGGACAAATGGAATTCCCACTTTTTTCTTTTGGATAATTTAAATTTTTGAAATAATATTTAAAAAAGAACTACATAGTTCAGGGGTTCCCAAAATTTTCCGACTCGCGGCACCTTTTTTGAATTAAAATTTTTCCATGGCAGCCTATTATATACGAGCTTTTCGTGCGTGCCTTCGGCTGGTGCCCTAGCGGGCGGCGTCTCGGTCCAAAATTTTTTTTCCTCTTAAAAAACCACACTCCAAATGTATACCTGTAAACTCCCGAAAATAGATAGACTCTTAAAAGTTTAGCATCATTTTCGTCTTGACACCTAACCAAGTGGACCTGGGTTCGAATCCGACTCGAGGCATCAGCCTAAAATCTGATCCCTGAGTAGAGACAAATTTAAAAAAAAATAATAATAAGTATCGTAAATTGGCTTATGGCTAGAAAGAACGAAAGCCAAAAAAAATGTCAAATCAATAAAAATCAATAAAAACAAAAATGAAAAAGATGAATAAAATAACAAAATAAATAAAAATATGACCAAAAATATGAATAAAATACAAAAAAATGAATAAAAATGAAAAAATATGAATTAAAACTATAAATAACAAAAAATAAAAAATAAAAGATGCTAGTATGTACAGGCTATAGTCTAAGATCCCGACCTTCACCTATCGAATTTCCTAATGAAATTTTGATAATATAATGTATTAATAAACAAAACTTGATAGGGTCAACGTCCAATTTTCCTGCATAGCTATTTTTAAAAAAAAATTAAAGTTTTTAATCTTATTACATAAATGTAGTTATTGAGTTTCCGGATAAATATATTACCAATCGAGTGTAAAATATGTATATAAAATGCCAAAGTTGGGTCGCCACCTTTTTTCCTTACATAAGCCTAGGTAGACAGGGTATCAATAGGTAACTTCGAATTAGTATTTTGTAGTTATAGAGTTTCCTTTATTGTTATATATGAAAATATAGATAACGAGCTTTTCGTGCGTGCCTTCGGCACGCCCTCGAAGCTCGGCTGGTGCCCTGGCGGGCAGCGTCTCGGTCCAAAAATTTTATTCCTCTTAAAAAACCACACTCCAAATGTATACCCGTAAACTACCGAAAATACATCGTCTCTTAAAAAGTTTCGCCTCTTTAATTTTTGAGTGGCGGAGGGGGGGGGGGGAGGAATAATTATGAATATATTTAATGTTTCTTAATTTAAAATGAATTGGAGTCTTTCATTTCAAAATTACAATTATATTTCAAATTTGCCTGGTTAATGAAAATCGATTGGAGCCATCAGTTTAAAATCCGAGCTGACAATTATATTTAAAATTTGCCTCCTTAATTAATATATATATATTTAATGTTTCTTAATTTAAAATCTATTGGTGTTTTTTCATTTTCATTCGAGTTCAAATGAATACAATATTATCTCGACACAGTTTAAATCAAAAATATATAGTTTTAGTAACAGAAATCAAGATATAATTATTAATGTTTCAATGGTGTAATGGCTAAAGCTAATGCCTTTAGTTCAAGAGTTCGTCGGTTCGATTCTAGGCAAAACGGTAATTTTTTTAGAGAAATTTCTCTAAGCGTTGTTACAAATTAATCTAGACAAATATATATCGTATTTTATTGTGAATTGATTTATTTTATTTTTTTATTTATTTTTATTTTATTTTATTTTTTATCAAAAATAACATGCAGCGAAATCGACCCTATCAAGTTTTGTTTATTAATACATTATATTATCAAAATATTAATATCATCAGGAAACTCGATAGGTGAAGGTCGACCTAACTCGGGAACTTGTAATATAAGATTTCATATAGCGGTTCATTGAGTGACTTCGAATATATCCTAGGTCACTTCATATTATTATTATTTTTATTTATATATATAATTAACTAACATTGGTTATGACTCGCTCTATATGTTCTTATATTAAAACTCTAGAAGTTTAAGAGAGAGCCCCTCATCTACCTATACGTGAGGTCGTTTAATTTCTTTTGGGATATACCCAGGGCGATGAACCTACCTTAGTAAAAGTACATATATCAAATACCGTATTTAGTCTCTCTAAATACTCTTGTATTAGAATCAATAAAAATATCTTGGGAATTAATATAATGAAGTCCAAATAATCGAGCCATCAATAAAAACTTTATTAAATAGTAAATCATTTTTAATTTTTTTACAAGGAACCATACATTATTGAAATTATTGCTTATTGCAAGTGTAGTTGCCACTTGTTCTTGACTTAGCCCTTGATTAATTAGGCACACAATTTGAACTGCTTGAACTTCACAAATATCCATTTTGTATATTTTATCTTTCTATCAATGATGCTTAATTCAAAATTATTAATTTTATTGATATTTCAAATGGAATTTGATCTTTTATTCAAACTTTATTTAAATTAAAGTAGTATTGAAAAAGAATGATAATTTGTAATTGTATCTTTTAATTTAATGTTAAATTTTACTTATTTTTTTTTATAAAATTCAAAAATTATAAACAATATTTATTGAATATATTAGTTTAAGAATTAATAGAACAAATTATATGAATATTTGTAAATATTTTAAAAATAATTTGCTATTTAATAAAGTTTTAATTAGTGGGTCGATTTTTTTACACGGTAGTGTAGTTTATTCAAAAATTCAGACCACAGGGGGGACCCTTTGTATAGGTACATTTCAGATTTTTTCGAGGATGTCAAAATTAAATTTTTTCGGTATATGTATGTCTAATCGTAAGAGATAAATATTAATAATAAATAAATTTTAAGCTTCTCACTTTGTTTTTTGTCTAGTTAGGGCAAATATCTTGCTTCAATTAATTATGAAACTTCACGGCGCACCTGTGAAGAGGCCGCGGCGCACAATTTGGGAACCTCTGGACTAGTTGATATTTCAAATTTGCTATTTAATCAATGATGAGGATTATTATTATAATTTGATATCTAATTCATCTGGAAACGAATTTTTATTTATTCTCAGATGTCCAGCAGGAATAAAAATTTTCTTTTTTCTGGTTTTTAAAATCATGCAAATGTTCACTTAGTTGGATTATTAAATTGCTCTCGGTTTTCCTCACGTAATTTTAATCTATAAATTCCTTCTTTCTTGATAATTTAAGTTTTAATAAAAAGAAAAATATATGATTGTTGTGTTTACCTAGTCTACCAAACTTGATGGGATTCAGCCAATATCTGCACTGCAGAAAATAGTACCTCATGTCTCGCAAGTGTCCTCAGCCTTGGCCGCGATCACTTCACCAACGTGTAAACGACATGCGGCCCTCGTACTCCAAGAGTTGAATAATCGCTCCACATGGGCTAATCAAAGTAAGTTTTTCATTATTCTTCTCCTTGGCATTACTTCTTAAGGAAAATCTGACAATTAAAAAAAATTGTTCACTTGAAACTAGATCAAATTTTATGCTTACAAACTATCATTTACTTTACCATATAGGGTATGGTCAAGTATTGTAATCGTGCATGAAAAAAGTGTTTTTTTTTTGTTTTTTTTTTATTCATTTTATCGAAATATCTCAAAAACGATTTAAACTATTTTGATTAAAAAAATTGGCCGAAACCATGGCAATTGGGTCTAGGAAAAGTGATCATCGAAAAAATTATATTTTTGGAGATATTAATTGTTTTGTCAAAATGTCTGTTAGTACATTTTAGTGCGTGCGTGCGTTACCAAGTTTTTGTGGACGTTCTAGCTCAAAAACTAGTGTGAATATCAAAACAAAATTTCACATGCTGTTTTGAAGTATTGGGATTAAGAGCTAATTAGATTTTGGTTGAAATAGGACCCAAAATTAAGGGGGGGGGGGGGTTTAAAATGATAAAATTTTCAAACTAAAAAAACAAGAAAAATGAAATATACTATAAAATGAACTTATAATAACGAAAATATATTTTTTTTTCTGGGGCCGAAATTGGGCGGGAGGGGGGTTCAAAAATTAAAATCTATGCCCTTGGACCAAACTCAATGAATGATATATATTTACACATAATCAGTGGGCTTCCAGAAGATTAAAAGTGAAAAAACGCCCCAAAATGGGGGGGAGGGGAAGTAGGTTTGTTGGATTTTTTACGCCCTGTACGAGTGAGCCTTTAAACGAGATATTGAGCTGATTTCAACAAAATATACACCTCTTTCTGATTATGTTCTAACTTTACTTTTTATTTAAAAGGATCTTAGGAAGTTGGAACAGAATTTAATCAAACGCAAAGTTTTTTAATTAAATGGACCAAACGTTTTGTCGCTGATTGTCGGCTTCCTCACTGGCTCATTTTAATAT
The DNA here is from genome assembly GCA_024734495.1 of Forficula auricularia. Lineage (NCBI taxonomy): Eukaryota > Metazoa > Arthropoda > Insecta > Dermaptera > Forficulidae > Forficula > Forficula auricularia. The sequence continues at coordinate 6,911,531 of JALMQS010000117.1, forward strand.
TTTATAAGCTAGGTACTACAAGAAAAAACATTCTTGTACTAAGAACTCATGACAAATAAGTTTATAAAATATTAAAATTAGCCACTGAGGAAGTCGATAATCTGTGACGAAAAGTTTGGCCCATTTAATTAAAAAACTTTGCGTTTGATTAAATTTTGATCCAACTCCCTACGATCCTTTTAAATATTTCATTATGGATGCGAACAATGAAATTTTACTTATCTACTCTTATCAAACGAGCAAAAATTGTATATTTATTTATTTATATATTTGTATCTTGGTTCTATTTTGAAAATGGCCCTACCGATTTTGATGAAACAAAATCTATTAACAAGTTTTGAGGATCACAAAACGATCTGGCTAGGTCTGGACCTCATCAAAATTCATCTTAATTGATTTTTTCTTAATTAAAGTAATTATTGATAGATGAAAATCTCAATAAAAAAAATGATTCGGCGGAAGTCGTATTAGAATCTGGGACCTCTTGCATTTGAGGCCGACATTCTACCATTGGACCAAACAACTATTTTAAAAATCCTTGCTTTTTACTTTTACTAAAATGAATATTTTTGAATTAGACTTTATTATAATTGTGGAAATAATTGAATCTATTATATATAGCTATGTACTTAATAAATATAATTTATTAGATATATTGCGAGGTGGCAAATTTGAAATATGTATAATTGAATTAAGCTGAAAGAAAGACAACAATTAATTTTAAATCCAGAAACATTAAATATATTAATAATTATTCCTTTGCCCCCCCCCCCCCACTCTTCTAATTAAAATTAAATATTCAATTCTCTTTTCTCCGGGCAATTATCCTTGCAATTGTCTTCCTAAAAAATACTTGGGTGGTGAAAGTTATCACTTCTGTCGCACGTCCCGAGACGCACACATTTTTTTTAATTTTATGTTTTTATCTCAGATCCTATACGATTATTTTTTTTTATTATTATTTTCTTATGTATTTTTTATAATGTTTATCAATATGAACGAATGTGGGCAAATTGGTGTACGAGTAAACAATTATACACATAATATGTGGACCATTAGAAAGATAGAAATGCAAAAACTGGGTGGGGGGTGGGGTTGGATGTGGGGGTGCAGGACGTGGGGGATCCGGGGCGGTTGGGGTGGGGTGGGGTGGAGTGGGGATGCAGTGTTGGGGGCGAGGTGTATGGTTTCGGGAGGGAGGTGTGGGGGTCAGGGGTTACCGAGCATCGCTCGGTGCCTCCAGGTACTAATCACTTATTAGGGTTTTTTTGTAGACCGAAATCCCATGGGCTTGCCCAAATTTTTTAATCAAAATAGTTTCAAACATTTTTTAGATATTTCAAAAAAATGAAGCAAAAAAGCACTTTTTTCATGCACGATTACAATACTTGACCATACCCTGTAAAACTAAACTGGCAAATCATTTCAAAAATTGCTGCGACACGACAAATTTGTATTCGAGGGGGAAGAATTTTTACGTATAAATTAGATCGCCACCTTTACCCCCTGAACCCCCCAGAGCCCCCCAAATATAAATAAATAGGAAAGTGGTCGAGTGAGATATTATTTTGAAGGGCCTTTTATTCTCTTCATTTTGGTGTGCCATTTTTTAAATTTGACTAGTGCGTTGCCAAGTTAGGAGACTTTTAATATTGCACAATTGAATTTTTGTATGGTAATTATTTGTGTGATACATTAAACTTATAAATTCTCATTAAAACAGGTTTTGCCAGTGGTACTTTGTGTTAATCAATCAATTTTTACAGATAAAGTAGCATAATATATACTAGATTAACTTAAACTACAAACAAATTAGAACACGTTTTTATTCTTGTACATACATTTATTTTGCAAATGATTAACAAAACAAAATTGAAAACAACAAAGTTAAAATTGAAAACACCAAAACTGATTTATTAAAATAACGTACCACCTTATTTAATGAGAATTTATAAGTTTAATGTATCACACAAATAATTACAAACAATTCAATTTTGCAATATTCAAAGTCGGCTAACTTAGCAACGCAGCACTTAAATTTAAAAAATGGCACACCAAAATGTAGAGAATAAAATGCCCTTCAAAATGATGACTCACTCGACCCCTTTTCCGATTTAATATTTTTTTGGGGGGGGGGCTCTGGGGCAGGAGGGTGAAGGGGCCGATCTAATTTATACGTCAAAATTCTCCCATCTGAAATACAAATTTGACGTGTCTCAGCGATTTTTGAAATAATTTGCCAGTTTAGTGATACTAGAGGTGGGAAGTTTTCAAATTGACACACTGTATACAGGGTGATTCCCGGTCGATGGCACGTTAGACGTTTATAGAAAACGAAATGCAGGATTTTTCTGAAAATTTAGTACCTTACATTTTCTTACCTGTTCTATCGATCTAAAATATTTTGAGCATTGTGACGTTTCGGCTTCCATCGAAAAGTCGTAGAAACTTTATTTTTTTAAATAGAACACCCCGTATATTAACACGTTTTTAGAACCGCCCTTTTATTAAAATACTTTTTTGTTAATATTGTCCTATACCTATCTCTATCGGTTTTTCCAGATAAAAAATAATTTGTGTTAAATATGGTCCAAAACATGACCCTAATTAAACTTAAATAAATTAGTCCCCTCATTTCATGAAAAGTTCATATTTTGGTGGCAGTTTAAACACACCGGAAAAATTTAATTTACGCCGAAAAATCGACTCCATATTATACAGGGCGTGCTAAGATTACTATTATTTCCGTTATTCATAAAGAGGGTCAAAAGTTCGTTTTTCAAATCAGACCCCCTGTTTATTACTCAATAAATTGAAAAACCAAGCAAAATGCTTTAAGACGATATATCATGTCCCCATACCTAAAAGATCAAGTTTTCTTAATAAAGGCGCTATTTTGTGAAAAATACTTTTTAATGAATTTAATTTTGACTAACCATGGAAATGTCAAGCTTGTGACAGTTTGTTGACTATTTATAAGAAACTTATAATGAGTTTATTGAGGGTGTTCAAAAAAATCTACCAAAATGATAGAAAATATTGATTATTCAAACGCAATTCAGAAACCTAGTACAAAATAAATAATTTCTTAAGAGCTTCGTTTGAATAATCAATATTTGCGATCATTTTGGGAGATTTTTTGAACACCTTCAATAAATTCTTTATAAGATTCTTATAAATGGTCAACAAACTGTCATAAGCTTGATATTTCCATGGTTGGTTAAAATTAAATTTATTAAAAAGTAATTTTTCACGAAAAAACGGCTTTATTAAGAAAACTTGATCTTTTAGGTATAGGGACATGATATATCGTCTTAAAGCATTTTTGTTCGTCTTTCAATTTATTGAGTAATATACGGGGGGTAATATTTGAAAAAACGAACTTTTGACCTCTTTTATGAATAACGGAAATAATAGTAATCTTATCACGCCCTGTATAATATAGAGTTGATTTTTTCGGCGTAAATTAAATAGTTCGAGGGTGTCTAAACTACCACTAAAATATCAACTGTTCATGAAATGAGGGCACTAATTTATTTAAGTTTAATTAGGGCCATGTTTAGGACCATATTTAACACAAATTATTTTTTATCTGGAAAACCGATAGAGATAGGTATAGGACAATATTAACAAAAAAGTATTTAATAAAAGGACGGTTCTAAAAACGTGTTAATATACGGGGTGTTCCATTTAAAAAAATAAAGTTGCTACGACTTTTCGGTTGAAGCCGAAACGGCTCAATGCTGAAAATATTTTAGATCGATAGAACAGGTAAGCAAATTTAAGATGATAAATTTTCAGAAAAATCCTGCCTTGCGTTTTCCATAAACGTCTAACGTGCCATGGATCGTGAATCACCTTGTATATTCAAACAAAGTCATAATAATTATCAATGGAATTCAAGTACACTAGCTCATATGTTAAAATAGATTCTAAAATATCTATTCGACCGGTATGCCTTTGAAAAAATTATAAGTTAAAGAAAATTACTAAAGTAATCCATTTATGCCTGACTATACTCGTCAATTAGATTATAAGGGTTAGGTCATGGTAAATTATACTATATCTAATCGATTAAATGATGCTTGATCAAGGTCAATATAGCCTCCTTTAACAAAACTTAATTATTTTGGAATCTCGCGACTCATGCAAGACTAAACAAGAATAATACTGACCTCTGACAATGGATGCCTCTGAAGAATGTTCACTCATTAGGCAATCAAGAAATGCTCAGGTGGAATAAGAAAAAATAAACCTGTCAAACTACACTCCCTATACTAGACATTCTTACTACCTGATCGCGAAAAATAAAATGTTTTTTGTTTTGTTTTTCGAAAACCTGTTTGTGATAAACATTGAAAAAATACATACGTCGCCTTAGAGCAGGGGTTCCCAATTTTTTTATAGTACCGTACCTATACGTTGTAAACAATTTGATGACGACGTACCGGTAATTTTGAAATGGGGAATACCATGCACTGGAGAACATTTATAATAAAGACAAAAAACTTGGGATATATTTTGATTGCAAAACATAAACATAAAATATAATAGTATTTTTTTAGGTCTCATGGAACGACGCAGTGTCTTCGAAACCAAGGTTTCCGTGTGTAAATTATTTGATCTATGAGGTGTTTCGGAAAATTGTTTTTTATTGGATGTTGTGTAAAAAAATGAGAAAAACTGATGTTGTTGTTTTTTGTGTATTTTCTATGATGGTGAACAATTCTGACCAAAAAGTTTCGGGTTTATGGCCATCCTTCCTCAGCACCTGTTAATTCACACAATGATTTTTAAATATAATGTTTCAAAGCCCAAAAATCAGATTACCTATGTTTTGAGTTCTCTGATTGACTATTTTACGCAAAAGAATATGTAAACTAATAAAGGCTCTAATCTGTTTTTTGGGCCTTGAAACATTATATTTAAAAATCATTGTGTGAATTAACAGGTGGTGAGGAAGAGTGACCACAAACCTGAAACTTTTTGGCCCGAATTGTACACCATCATAGAAAATACACATAAAAACAACATCAGTTTTTCTCATTTTTTTGCACAACATCCAGTAAAAAACAATTTTCCGAATCACTTCATAACTCTCCATAGATCAAATAAAATATAATAATCTCTTTAGAAAATATATAATTAGTGAGAAGGTTGAGCCTGTTTATCTTCTTATATTAAACGAGCAATTCTTTTATATACTAGTATATATAAAATCGGTTTCTCGAAAAGGGCTCTAACGATTTGGATGAAATTTACAGGTCAGGGGTTTTTGGGGTTGATAATTCGATCTGTCACGGTTTCATCTTCGGCTAAGTTGTTTTTGATAGGTTTTTTGTTAATTTAAATAATTATTCACAGGTAGTTTTTTGAATAAAAATTTATAATTACATTTTTAATAAATTTTCTTTTAATAAAATTAATTGGTTTTTTATTTTAAATTCCACTAATAGATCATTACAAATATAATTATATATTAGAATTTGCCAATTTAATTAATTAAAGGTATTTTTCTATAAAATAATTTATTAGAATATCAATTTCATTCTCTTAAAAAATCCGACAATTCGAAGGATCGTGTCTCCTTCTTCAGGATTTAAAAGGGTCAACGAAAGAACCTCCGTGTATATTAATATTATTTTTAGTTGCAATTATACATTCAAAACTTTCTGCCCAGTGATACGTCTTGATGGTGGACATAGCTGATGTAAATATTGATAAAATATAAATTAAGTTTTATTTCAATTTTATTTTATTTTGGCTGCGATTAAAAATCGACCTTTTTACCTGAATATAAAATTAAAAATAATATTAATATATCGCTTTTAACTGAATCAAAATATTACCGAGCGTCGCTCGGAGTTTCAGGTACTATTAATTATTTATTCATAGTTTGAATATTTTATTGTGGCTAAACATTGAGCTAGCTCGTCCACAATATTTGGTAACGCACAGACTAACTAACTAACAGACATTTTGACAAAACAATTGTTATCTCGAAAAATATAATTTATTCGATGTTCACTTATTTGGGCTTTTTTTGTAGAGCGAAATGCCATGGTTTCGCTCAATTTTTTTAATCAAAATACAGACGTTTTTGAGATATTTTGAAAAAAGAAGAAGGAAAAACCACTTTTTTCATGCATGATTACAATACTTGACAATACCCTGTATGGTAAAGTAAAAATTGTGAAAAATAGTTTCTTTCCATAACAACAATATTAAATTTTGTTTGTTTTTTGTCTACCCTGTAAAATTTCTTTGTTGTGAGTTAGCAGGTTTACACTATAATGCGACGATATGATTTATTAGTTGTAATGATTATTGAAAAGTTTTTGTTTTGCCGAGAGTAGCAGAGTTGTTGATTCACAAAGAGAAACAAAGAGATTCTCCTCTGCTTGATGCAAATAAACATATACACATATATATCAAGATGGTATATCTGTATAAATATAATATAATAATATATAAATAATATATATACAGATATACCATCTTGATATATATGTGTATATGTTTATTTGCATCAAGCAGAGGACAATCTCTTTGTTTCTCTTTGGAAATGATTATTAGTTTCTTTGTCAAATCTTGTTTTTAAACTCAATTTTTGATTTGTGGATGCCAGTGATTGGATAATTTAATATCATCAAAATCAACTTAGTGACTCTCTCAGGTATTCTTATTTAATTTCCACCGATTATTCCTGAATTAGAACTTAGCTCAATGGGAAGCCATTTAAATAAAAAACTAATTTGGACGGAATATCGGTAAGATAAAAAATGTTATTGAACAACGCGCGGAACTGCTAAATGGTAATCGGCAACAGGTTTTGATATAAAGGAAGACATTCAACCGTTGAAAGATTTTTTGCTTTGAAAAAATCAACTAAACTGAAGTATTCTTTCAGGTTGAACCATCTTTGATGAATTTTCTTTAGTTTATTCACGACGTTTTGGCTTCTAAAGACGTTTTCAAGTGAAAATAAATATAGATCTAAAAGAATTTTTCAGTTCATTAAGCTAACTACAAAAGCCTCAACATGTTTTTCAAATTAATGATCACATTCTTAAATATTTGAGAGATTTATTTTCAAAGAAAAATATTTCTTAAGATTGAAGTAATTTTTGAAGACGGATTGATAAGTGAAATTGAGTGGAAAATGATGAGGAAATCCAAAAAAAGAAGAAGATAATTTTAACTATCTTTTTACTTTACCATACAGAGTATGGTCATGTATTGTAATCGTGCATGAAAAAAAATGTTTTTTACCTTCTTTTTTTCGAAATATCTCAAAAACGGCTGAAACTATTTTAATTGAAAAGTTTTTGTTTTTCCGAGAGTAGCAGAGTTGTTGATTCACAAAGAGAAACAAAGAGGTTGTCCTCTGCTTGATGGAAATAAACATACACACATATATATCGAGATGATATATCTGTATATATATATATTATTTATTTGTTTGAGACTATAGTTTCGAAGACTTGGTCTTCATCATCCGTCTTTTTTAATTATAAATGTTTGTTTTTCATGGAGTCAATATCTAATGGAAACTATAGTCTCAAACAAATAAATAATATATATATATATATATATCATCTCGATATATATGTGTGTATGTTTATTTGCATCAAGCAGAGGACAACCTCTTTGTTTCTTTTTGTGAAACTATTTTGATTAAAAAAATTGAGTAAAACCATGGCATTTCGGTCTACAAAAAAGCCCTAAAAAGTGAACATCTAAAAAATTATGTTTTTTGAGATAATAATTGTTTTGTCAAAATATCTGTTATTCTGTGAGTTACCAAATTTTTGAGGACGAGCTAACTCAAAAACTAGTTTGAATATCGGCCCAAAATTAAAGGGGGGTGGAGGGGGGAGGGTTAAAAATTAAAAATTTAGGCCATTCCAAGTGCAAATTGCTAGTGGCTGAGAACTTAAGTTAAATAAATAAATTAAGCTGAAAAACAAGGTATAAATACTATGAGTTGGATGAAAAAGATGTGTAGAGTTGATCCAGATGAAAGCCCAAATTGCAAGGCTAGAAATTCATACAATTATGAACTCCGGATTCCTCAAAAGGAAAGAAAAGTCGGCGCCCGAAGAGAATGTTAAGGGTTGAAAAAAAAAACGATGCACCCACAGGGGGAAAATCCTTAACACAATGATCGAGAAAATATAAACGCAGCTTCTCCGTGGAAAGTAAATAATCGAATGAAATAAATATTAATTAGTAAACAAAACAACAATAGTGATTATCCAGTTGGCAGCGCCCAGCAGAGTAATCTAGTGAGCTCTGGCCCGCTTTTTAGATACATTTGTGAATTACAAAATTTTGTGAACCGATTTATGACAAAATATCTAGTATTCGAGACAAACTATGTTTTAGCTCGATCAGTCGGTTTATGAATTATAAAAATAAAATAAAACCGATTTCAAAAAAATTAAATGCAACAAATAAAATAATAATAATTCAAAAATCATAATAAAATGCATTAAAAGGTATAAAATAATTATTATCTTATTTAGTTACAACTAAACGACGAAATATCAACATGAAATCACTTTTTGAAGTCGGTGCCAAACATATACATTTTATGAATCGCACTCGACGGATCTTACTTAGTACGTTTGGCTACACGTGTAATTAAGACAACATCGCGTAAGCTCGCATATATAGTTTGTTTAGCACCGACTTCAAAAAGTGATTTCATGTTAATATTTCGTCGTTTAGTTGTAACTAAATAAGATAATTATTTTATACCTTTTAGTAGATTTTATTTGATTTTTGAGTTCTTATTATTTTATTTGTTGCATAAAATTTTTTTGAAGTCGGTTTTATTTTTTTTATAAAAATTATTTTTATTTTTCTCTTTTTAGTGATGTTATTAATAGTGACTTAAGATAATATTTTGTATGCATCTCGTAAGAAAAAGATTCGGGCGAAGGAATCAGAAAATGATAATAAAATTCAATTCATAAATATAGAAATTCTCTCGAAACTTTTGCGGGTTTTAAATGAATGTTTTGGCTAAATGGGCATCAAGTTCCCGAGGCCAAGGGGAAGAAAAAAAAATGAAAGTTTTAAGATTTTTTTATAAAAGCTATTATTTATTATAATTTCCATTATTTGCTCATAAGAATTGGAGGTTTAAGTTATTTCGTCATTGATCATATCATCAGAACTTGACCAAATTAATATGGGACGACCCGTAAGGTACCCCCTTTCTAACAAAAGAAGAATCATCAAAATTGGCCGACGTGGCAAAAAGTTCTCGCTGAACATACATAAAATAAATAAATAAATAAAAAATATAAATAAATAAATTATTTGTTGCATTTAATTTTTTGAAGTCGGTTTTATTTTTTTCTTAAAAATTATTTTTAATTTTCTCTTTTAGTGATGTTTTTAACAGTGACGATATCATCAGAACTTGACCAAATTAATATGACACCATCCCTAAGATACCCCCTTTCCAATAAAAAAAGAATCATCAAAATCGGTTCATAAACAAAGAAGTTAGGCCTAAACAAACCTAACAAAAAAGGTCTAATACCTATGAACTAATCAGCGCTTCATTTTGTTAAAATAATGTTAGGTTTTCATTTTCATTTCAATTGGTGCAACGGTGTGGAAAAAATCATGGACGAAAAAAACGATAACATCCATCCATCCATCCGCACGCACTTCCAAAATAAATGGCACTTTTTGGCCTCTCGACGAGACCCCAGGTAATTTTTGTCAAAATCGTCACGTGCTAAAATTCAATCTAATTGAATACTACAATTTGTGACCTTAATTGAGTCCATGGGTTCCGTAGTCTTTACCTGAGGACCCTTTGAAGTCACGCTTGCCGCCAGACCGATTACAATACTTTACCCATGCTTCGCATTGGATAAAGTAAAAAATGGGACCAATTGGAATGTAGACTGAACCCAATGCAAAAAAAATTTCAAAATCGGTTCACAATTGTCGGAGATATGAGGTAACACAGGCACAAAAAAAAAAAAAAAAATCAGTCGAAAAGAGAACCTCCTCCTTTTTTGAAGTCGGTTAAAAAAGAAATGTGACAACGTGTATGTATTTAAGCTTGTAGATTTCTATTGAATAAATAATGTTCAGCGTTTCCACTGCGAAAATCCAAACAAGTGCGAGTTGTTTCCAGTGAAGGGTGCTTGCGCCCTCGAATCGAGCTTTGTGTTGGGATACTGCCATGCCATGTCCCCGAATATAACACTTTCCCCTCTACACGATTACATCGAATATATTTAAAGACCATTCTACCATGGAGGTCAAGCTTTTTAGTATGTATAACTTGGATGTAATTCACAACTTCTTAGATCATGACCATTTTAAGAATGGCTTCGAATATAAATAGCTTTCAATTGAAAAATCACTCTCCCCCATGCATTCGTAATTTTTCTAATTTTAGGCCAATATTTATGATTGTTCATTGTTATTCATATGAAAGCGTTAGAAACTGCAAATTACTTCTATCTCGAGGTAATGTTTATAAACAATCATTAATTTCTCAAGGAGCTTATAAATAACGAGCTGTAGAGGGCGTGCCGGGCAGGTGGCCCTGGCGGGCGGCGTCTCGGCATGTGATTATTAGGTCTGTAATATATTTCTAATATTTTGCCCCCTCTTTCGCCTCCACGCACTCATATTGGCTATTGATTTTTACAGCATACATTTTATATAGTCTTAAAAATTAACATTACAAAATTTGATCTATATCGGAGAGAGTATTAATTTTTTTGCCCTTACTCACATTTTGGAAGGTTGAAATTATTTTTTAGATATTTGCAAATAAATAATCCACAGTTTTCTAAAGAGTAAATGTACAAAAAAGCTAAAAATTTCTATATTTTGCCCCCCCCCCCCCTCCCTTTTGCCCCCATTCAGTCAATTTTCATAGTTGATTTTTACAGGAATAGTTTCTTAAAGTAATAAAGGATAACTCTACAAAATTTGATCAAGATAGGAGAGAGTTTTAATTTTGTATAGTTGGGAGTCGAATTTCAAAAAATCCTGAAATTACTTTTTAGATATTTGTATTTAGAATTTTATTAAGTAAAAATCAAGTAGATATCTTATCGTTCTTAATTGAAAATGCATAATTAGTGTAAACACAATGCAAAGATATTTTGCCCTTTTTGACTCCTTTATGGGTCGAATTTCAAAAAAATCCTGAAATTAGTTTTTAGATATTTTAATTTAGTATTTTTATAAGTAAAAAGCAAGTAGATATTTTATCGTCCTTAAGAGATATCGCATAATCAGAGGAAACACACTTTGCCCCCTTTGACCCCCTTAGGGGTTGAATTTCGAAAAATCCTTTCTTAGTGAGCCCCTATGTCATAGATGTAATACCCTCTCCAAATTTCATGTTTCTATGTCCAGTGGTTCTGGCTGTTTTGATGAGTGAGTGAGTGAGTGAGTGTATCGGGCAAAGAATTTTAAATATATAGATTACTACATGATATTATTATACTTGAAACAGGCAACTCTCAGCATCAAAACTTTATCTTTTATCGAAAATGGCCTGTTTTTTCACAAAAGTGTTTCTTTCAACATTTGCGGAGTGAATTTTATAAATCTTCTGAATAGAAAAAGAATTTGTAACCAAGTTGTTCTCCTATTAATAGGTAGCTACTAGAGCAGTGATTCTCAACCTTTTTTTTGTTGCGCCACAGTTTTAACAATTTCAAAATTTGGCGGCACACTAGAAAAAAATCCTGAAATTAGTTTTTAGATATTTTAATTTAGTATATTTATAAGTCAAAAGCAAGTAGATATTTTATCGTCCTTAAAAGATATCGCATAATCAGAGAAAACACACTTTGCCCCCTTTGACCCCCTTAGGGGTTGAATTTCAAAAAATCCTTTCTTAGTGAGCCCCTATGTCATAGATGTAATATCCTCTCCAAATTTCATGCTTCTATGTCCAGTGGTTCTGGCTGTTTTGATGAGTGAGTGAGTGAGTGAGTGTATCGGGCAAAGAATTTTATATATTATATAGATAATACTAAAAAAAAATATACCATTTTTACTTCATAATGAATCTTCTAAATATAAAATTATTTACCATCTCATCCAGGATAGCAAAACGAAATTACTATACTTAAAAAGATGATGCCTTTAAAAATTTATTATAAATGAAGGGTTTCAAAGTTCACTGTCTTCTCTTATAGCTGTATAAATTGCAGTAAAAAGTGAAAACGCTTTTAATATTACATTTAAAAATTTAATAATATAGTATGCTATTCAATTAAAATAAAGTAGCTGGAACACCGAGCGTTGTTCTATAATTTTTTGCTTTAGTTCAAACTATAAAAAATATTTTTTTTTTTTTTTTTTTTTGTTAGGATAAATAAAATGAATTTGCTTCTTTCCAGTAATTTATTTTGATTTTCAAATGGTTATTCCAAATATTTCGAGAGCTTTCTCAGCATCTCTTCCTCAGTGGAAACTGTGAAACCACACAATAGGCAAGTCAGTGAGTTGTTATAATTACAGGTGTCAAAAAAGTACTCACCCACTCCCCCACCAATGTGCCGACTCCATCAGTTTGTACAGAACATTGATAAAAAGCTAGCCAAGCCAGCAAAATTCTTATAAATATAAAAAATATATTAATATTATTTTTAATAATTTATTATTCAATAAAAAATACCTCCAATTAATCAAATGGCCAAATTCTAATATATAATAATATTTGTAATGATCGATTTGTGGGATTTAAAATTAAAAAACCATTAATTATTAAAATACATAAAATTGAATAAAAATGTAATTATACATTTTTATCAAGACAACCACATAATTATTTCAATTAACGAAAAACCCATCAAAAACAACTTAGCCGAAGATCGAAATGTCAACCCAAAATCCTTCGATTTGTCGGATTCTTTTAAAAAATGAAATTGATATTCTAATAAATTATTTTATAAAAAAATACCTTTAATTAATTAAATTGGCAAATTCTAATATATAATGATATTTGTAATGATCTATTAGTGAAATTTTAAATAAAAAAACCAATTAATTTTTAGTTAATAGAGTAAAGGGTGTGTAGTTTCACAGTGAATGAAATAAAACTCAAAGAGGTTTATACAAACTCAATATATTTCGGATTATTAGTCCATCATCAGGAGTTTACAAGACAATACTAATAATAATTGAACGAGTGGTCGCCATTCTTAACATTCAAATCATAGTTCCCAATATAACAAAATATAACATTCCAAATCTTACACAAGAAAAACACCAATGAAAATTTAAAATTTAAAAATTTAAAAAATTGTTTTACAAAGATTTTTCTTTTTAATTATAAAATATATAAATGTAAATATAAGAAATCTAAGTAAATATGAATATTAATATAAATAAAAATTACAACGTATAAATATAAAAGTCTTTTTAAATTGAATTAGAAAGTAAAATTACAAATTTAAGTCACTTAGACACAAAATTAATTATAAATATCAGTTTACAAATAAGCCTAAATAACATATAGAGATGAAGAATTAAGATAAAATATAATAGGGATAAATTAGATGGGATAAATTACAATATACAACAATTTTTGTGGTTATCTCATATATCAAACTGTCATTTATTTTAAAGACTGAAGGCGCGTGATTTGAATTTAATTTTGATTGTAATTTGGGAAATAGTATATATTTGAGAGAGACTGAGGTTAAGTTTTTTAATTTTTGTTAATTAGTAGATCTATTATTGTGGAATTTCTAATGTCCTGCTGGTTATTGAGAATTTTATCTTTTTCAATTATATAGCTTTCTTAATTTCGGTTGATTCTAACAGGTCTAGTTTTCGGCTTTTAGAGGCAAAGTGTAGTGGTATAGGATTTTGGGGTGAAGGTGAGTGATTGTTTTTTCAATAAGGTGGTCTGCGAAGGCGGAGGTTGGATCACTCTGTATGGTGTCTGATTTAGCTTTCTTAACGAACTCAAATGTTCTTTATACCGGGTTTGAAAGTTGCCGTCTGACCAATATAAAACGAGTCGCAGTCTTGACATTCAAGTTTATAAACACCAGATTTCTCCTTTGGGTCAATTTTATCAAGTTTATTATTAACTAATATAGATGACAGGTTAAAGGGATTGTTATATAATGCTGGGGTGATACCCTGTTTGTGTAAAAAAAGTGACTATTGGTCTATTAAATTGATCAGAGATGAAGGGAAGTTTTCTATAAATTTTGTCTGTTTGAGGAGGTGGTTCAATTAAGGCCGGGTTTTTCTAAATGTTAGTTTCGGAGGATATTTTTTTATTATAGCGATAGCCGTTATTTTCTGCTATTTGGTGGATAGTATTAAGTTCTAAATTGTAGTTTTCAGGGGACAATGGGATGTTTATAAGACGGTAAAACATTGAATAAAAGGCTGACAATTTGGTGTTTGGGTGGTGGTTCGAAGAATATGGAATGACGGTATCTGTGAAGCTAGGTTTTCTATAAATTGCATATTGAATCTTATTATTTTCTATTGATATTTTAAGATCCAAGAATGGGATAGTTTTATGGCCTATTTCAGTAGAGAATTGAATTTTGTATTAATGGAATTTAGATAGTCTGTAAACATTTTTATGTCTATCTGTTCCTGACCATACTACCAAATGTCGTCTACATAACGTTTCCAGAACTTAATATGTTTGAAGAATTTGTTATGAGGACTGAGTATTCTGTCTTCAGACTTGACATGTAGATATCGGCGAATAAAGGGCTTAGAGGAGAGCCCATAGGTAAACCATCGATTTGTTTGTAAAAATATTGTTAAATAGGAAATAATTTTTGGTCTAGGCAAAGGTTAATTGAATTTATGTAGTCTATGTTTGTGTCTCGGGAAATTTTGGTTGACGAAATAATTTAGGATGTTTTTCAAATCAGTAACCGGAACGGATGGAAACAGGTTTAACGTGAATGATATTAGTTTACAAGAATTATTAACGGGAATTTTATTAAAGAGAAATTTGTAAGTTCTATAGAATTTTTGATTGAGTGTTGAGGGTGAAAGTGCTGTTTAAGGGTGTCATTTAAGTATTTGCTGATTTTATAGGTGGGTGCGTTTATATAAGAAGCTATGGGTCTGAAAGGGTTATCGGTTTGTGAATTTTGGGGAGTCCATATAAGATTGGGGCTTTCGGGTTCATATTTTTCATCTGGAATGGAGCGTTTCTGGGGAGTAAATTGTCTGCTAATTCATTCAATAATTTGGTCACACAGATTGATATTTGGGAGTAGGATCGGCCTTAAGTATAGATGTATCACTTGATGAGATGAAGTCATTCATTTTTTGGCAACGTAATCACTCCTTTCTGACCAAAGTGATTGATTGGCCTTTGTCGGCTGCTCTTATTCTATTATCCCATTTCTGTAATTTTGGATTTTAGATTATTAATAGTTCTATTTTCGTCTTGGGGAGCAAAGCTATGGTGTTTCTTGATTGTGTTTTTAATTGTTAGGGCCATCTCAGTTTTGACTTCTGTTGGTTTCCTATTGGAGCCAGTTCAGTGTCAATGGCTGTATTTAGAATGAAAACATTGCATTTTGATTTGGGGCGTATTTTAAACCTTTATTCAGTAGCTCTATTTCTTTAGGGTCAAGCTTAACGTCTGTCAAGTTCACAACTCTAGGGTGAAATCTTGTTTACCTGGTTTGTGCATCCTGTTGTTTTGAAATTTGGTGTCCGATTCCGTCTTGGTGTGTGATCTTCTTTTGTTTCTTGCAAAGTGTCTGACGTAGTCGAGATGTTTCGTTAAGTGCTTGGTCCTTAATAGCATTCAGGAGCTACTGAATCAGGTGTTGTTCTAATTGTTGCTGTACCTTTTTTTAAATGGGTTGAGTGAGTTGCGTCGTCATACTGTTGAATCTCTCCTCTGATCCAAGAATTCTTCGCTGAGGTGATGGAATGTTGTGCAATCGGTGATTTAGATTTACATGTGATATTTATGAATTTCGGAAAGATTTTCAGGTTTTTACATGTGGTTAAAAACCAAGGTGGCTGTGTGATCGTTCAATCTTCGTTAGAAGTTCTTCTGTATATCACCACGAGGTTAGCTTCACTAGCATTATCAATTTTACTTATGGAAAGTGGTGTAGGTTTTAGGTGAAACATGATGTTAGTTAATAGAGTAAAGGGTGTGTAGTTTCACAGTGAATGAAATAAAACTCAAAGAGGTTTATACAAACTCAATATATTTCGGATTATTAGTCCATCATCAAGGAGTTTACAAGACAATACTAATAATAATTTGAACGAGTGGTCGCCATTCTTACACGACATTCAGTGTAGTTTACAATATAACAAAATATAACATTCAAATCTTACACAAGAAAAACACCAATAAAAAATTTAAAATTTAAAAAATTTAAAAAATTGTTTTACAAAGATTTTTTCTTTTTTAATTATAAAATATATAAATGTAAATATAAGAAATCTAAGTAAATATAGACAATATAAATAAAAATTACAAGTATAAATATAAAGTCTTTTTAGAATTGAATTAGAAAGTAAAATTACAAATTTAAGTCATAGACACAAATTAATTATAAATATCAGTTTACAAATAAGCCTAAATAACATATAGAGATGAAGAATTAAGATAAAATATAATAGGGATAAATTAGATGGGATAAATTACAATATACAACAATTTTTGTGGTTATCTCATATATCAAACTGTCGTTTATTTTAAAGACTGAAGGCGCGTGATTTGAATTTAATTTTGATTGTAATTTGGGAAATAGTATATATTTGAGAGAGACTGAGGTTAAGTTTTTTAATTTTTTTGTTAATTAGTAGATCTATTGTTATTGGAATTTCTAATGTCCTGCTGGTTATTGAGAATTTTATCTTTTTCGAATTATAGCTTTCTTAATTTCTGGTTGATTCTAACAGGTCTAGTTTTCGGCTTTTAGAGGCAAAGTGTAGTGGTATAGGATTTTGGGGTGACGAGTGATTGTTTTCAATAAGGTGGTCTGCGAGAGCGGAGGTTGGATCGCTCTGTGTGGTGTCTGATTGCAACTTTCTTAACGAACTCAAATGTTCTTTATACCGGGTTTTGAAGGTTCTGCCCGTCTGACCAGTGTGGAGCGAGTCGCGGTCTTGACATTCAAGTTTGTGAACACCAGATTTCTCCTTTGGGTCAATTTTGTCAAGTTTATTATTAACTAATATGGATGACAGGTTGGAGTTGTTATATAATGCTGAGGTGATACCCTGTTTGTGTAAAAAAGTGACTATTGGTCTATTAAATTGATCAGAAGATGAAGGGAAGTTTTCTATAAATTTTGTCTGTTTGAGGAGGTGGTTCAATTAGGGCCAAGGGTTTTTCTAAATGTTAGTTTTCGGAGGATATTTTTTATTATGCTTGAGGGATAGCCGTTGTTTTCTGCTATTTGATGGATAGTATTAAGTTCTAAATTGTAGTTTTCGGGGGACAATGGGATGTTTATGAGACGGTGAAACATTGAATAAAGAGCTGACAATTTGGTGTTTGGGTGGTGGTTCGAAAAATATGGAATGACGGTATCTGTGAAGCTAGGTTTTCTATAAATTGCATATTGAGTCTTATTATTTTCTATTGATATTCTAAGATCCAAAAATGGGATAGTTTTATAGCCTATTTCAGTAGAGAATTGAATTTTTGTATTAATGGAATTTAGATAGTCTGTAAACATTTTTATATGTCTATCTGTTCCTGACCATACTACCAAAATGTCGTCTACATAACGTTTCCAGAACTTAATATGTTTGAAGAATTTGTTATGAGGACTGAGTATTCTGTCTTCAAGACTTGACATATAGATATCGGCTATCCCTCAAGCATAATAAAAAATATCCTCCGAAAACTAACGAAAAACCTGACACAATTGAATACCTCCCCCTCAAACAGAACAAAATTTATAGAAAACTTCCTTCGCTCTCTGATCAATTTAATAGACCAATAGTCTTTTTACACAAAACAGGCAATCACCCAATAACAACCTGTCATCTATTAGTTAATAATAAACTTGATGCGGAAAATCTGGTGTTTATAAACAATGTCAAGACTGCGACTAGACATATTGTCGAACGAGCAAGCCAGAACATTGGATCGTTAAAGTACAAATGACCTCATATGCAGACTACCTTTATTGAAAACAATCACTCACGTACCCCAAAATTATGCCTAAAAACGCTTAGTAGAATCAACCGAAATTAGAAGCTATAATTGAAAAGATAAAGTCTGTAGCAGGACATTAGAAATTCCACAATAATAGATCTGCTAATTAACAAAATTAAAAACAACCTCGGTCTCAAATATATACTGATACAAATTACAATCAAGTGTTCAAATCACGCCTTGTCTTTAAAATAAATGACAGTTTAATGAGATAACCACAAAAAATTGTATATTATCCCGTAATTCTTCATCTCTATATGTTATTTAGGCTTATTTGCTAAACTGATGACAATTAATTTTGTGTCTATGACTAGGTTTGTAATTTTACTTTTCTAATTCTAAAAGACTTTTATATTTGTAATTTTTATTTTATATTAATATTCATATTTTACTTAGATTTCTTATATTTACGTTATATATTTTATAATTAAAGAAGATCTTTGTAAGAGCAAATTTTTTAAATTTTAAATTTGTTTTCAATGTAGATTATATTTTGTTATATTGGAACCATGTTGGATGTCAGAACCGCTCTCGTTCAATTATTATTAGTGTTGTCTTGTAACTCCTGATAGTTCATTCACTGAAACACCCTTTCTATTAACTAACATCATGTTTCACCTAAAACCCCGCCCTCGTGGTGATATACAGAGAATCCTAACGAATTGAACGATCACACAGCTGGTTTTAACCGCATGTAAAAACCTGAAATATGCGTATGTCCCAAATCACCGATTACGCAACATTCCATCGCAAGAGGTCTTGGATCAGAGGAAAATTCAACAGTGTATGAACGACGCAACTCACTCAAACTCCATTTAAAAAAAACAACAATTAGAACAGCACCACCTTCAGTAATACAGATGGAGCCAAGCACTTAACGAAACATGCGTCAGACACTTTTACAGAAAACACAAAGAAGACACAACCAAGATGGAACATTAAAACCAGGTAAATAACATTTCTTTTAGGATAATGACCTAAAAATCGGTACTAATAGTTTAGTACGCTAATCAAAATTTCGCCATTCTAAATGCAGCCATTGACACTGAACTGGCCTAACAGAAATTTAACGAAGTGGATGGCTAATTAAAACACAATCGAAACACCAACTTTACCCCCCAAGACAATAGAACATTAATAATCTAAAATCCCAAAATTAATGGGATGTCGGAAACCGACAATATCAATCACTTTGGTCAGAAGAGGTTACGTTGCCAAATTTAGTGACTTCATCTCGTCAAGTGATGCATCTATGCCATCTACCCCAAATATCAGTCTTGTGTGACCAAATTGTTAGTGGATTAGCAGACAGTACTCTCCATTCCAGATGAAAAATGAACCCGAAAGCAATCTACGGAAACCGGACATTTCGAGACCCGCCGAAAAACAATAAACTAAAATCAGCAAATTACCAAATGTACCGGCTACAGCGCTTTTCACCTCAACTCAATCAAAAAATTCTATAGAACTACAAATTCTACAATAAAATTCCCTTGTAGATTCTTGTAAACTAATATCATTCGATGTTTTCCGTTCGGATACCGATTTGAAAAACATCTAAATTTTCGTCAGCAAAATTTCCGGAGTTTTTAAACACAGGACTACATAAATTAATTAACCTTGCCTAGGCAAATTTAACAATATTTTTTAAAACAAGTGATGGACGCATAGATACAAAGCCCTTTTATTCGCCGATATCTACATGCGGGAGGAGCAAGTTCTTCAAGAACATGTAAGTTCTGGAAAGCCGTTATGTAGACGACATTTTGTTAGTATAGTCAGGAACAGATAGATGTTTACAGACTTATCTAAATTCCATTAGTAAAATTCAATTCTCTACTGAAATAGGCTATAAAGCATTCTTGAATCTTAAAATATCAATAGAAAATAATAGATTCCAATATGCAATTTATAAATTTTCTTCACAGATACCGTCATTCCCTGGGCCACCACCTAAACCTTGGTGTCAGCCCCTTTTGTTAATGTTTCACCGTCTCATAAACTGTCTGTTGTCCCACGAAAACAGTTTAGGAGCTTAATACTATCCTAACGAAAGCGGCCTCCTCAAGGCATATTAAAAATCCTCCGAAAACTAACGTTTAGAAAAACCCTATTTGTTTTCCTCCCCACGCTAGACAAAATTTATAGAAAACTTTCCGCCATCTCTGATCAATTTAATAGGCAATAGTCACTTTTTTGCAAGCAGGTAGCGTATATAACGAAAAGCAATAAATGTATATTAGTTAATAATAAACTGATAAAACATCGGTGTTTATAAACTTGAATGTCAAGACTGCGTTTTTATATTGGTCAGACAGGCAGAAAAACCCGGTACCAAAGCGCAATCAACGCATACAGGAAAGTGATCAACCTCACCTTCGCAGGCCATTGTGAAAACAATCACTCACCTTCACCCCAAATCCTTGCCTCTAAGCCAGCTAGACCTGTCAACCGAAATTAAAAGCTATAATTGAAAAGTCTCAAACCGGGATTCAATAATAGATCTACTAATTAACAAAAATTAAAAAACAACCTCGAATATACTATTTCCCAAGTAATCAAAATTAAATTCAAATCACGCCTTATCGATCTTTAAAATAAATGACAGTTTGATATATGAGATGGCCACAAAAAATTGTTGTACTTATCCATCATATTTTATCTTAATTCTTCATCTCTATATGTTATTTAGGCTTATTTGTAAACGATATTTATAATTAATTTTGTGTCTATGACTTAAATTTGTAATTTTACTTTTTCTAATTCAATTCTAAAAAGACTTTTATATTTATACTTGTAATTTTATTTATATTAATATTCATATTTACTTAGATTTCTTTATATTTACATTTATATATTTTATAATTAAAAAAGAAAAATCTTTTGTAAAAAAACAATTTTTTAAATTTTATTTTCATTAATTTTTCTGTGTACTTTGAATGTTATATTTTGTTATATTAAGGAACATTGTTGAAGAATGGCGACCACTTCAATTATTATTAGTATTTGTCTTGTAAACTCGATGATGGACGTAATCGAAACATATTGAGTTTATGGTTTTTATTTCATTCACTGTGAAACTACACCCTTTACTCTATTAACTAACATCATGTTTCACCTAAAACCTACACCACTTTCCATAAATTACAATTAATTTTATTAAAAAAGAAAATTGAAAAATATGTAATTATATATTTTTATTCATACAACAGCCTGTGAATAATTATTTCCAATTAATAAAAAAACCCACTTATAAAACAGCTTAGCCGAAGATAAGACCGTGACAGATCGAAATGTCAACACAAAAGCCTCCTAACTCGTGAATTTGATCCAAAGAGGCGTTTTTGAAGAAAAAAAATTCATGCTCCCAATTAATTATCAATAAAATAGGCAAAATTGATAAATTAGACAAATCAGGAGTGTATAAATTAACTTGTCAGGATTGTGATGCTTTTTATATAGGGCAGACTGGTCGCTCATTCAAAACACGTTACTCTGAGAATGTAAGAGTCGCAACAGATCCGATAATATTAATTTAGAATCATCATCTGCCTTCGATATTCACTTACATGAATCTAATAATTCTTCTTCCAAAATATCCCTCTCTCCATTTGTTTCCAAAAGGGCTGAAACTTGATCTTTTGAAATCTACTGAAATTAAATTAGTCCTTTCAAACAATTCCAGTATTTTATATAATCACATAAGAGTCAATAAAAATACAATTATTGATTATATTTTATAATAAATAACTAAACATTCCATTTTAATATTAAGATAGCAGCATTTCCCATGTTATAAATTCAGTTATATATATATTTCCCACCACCTGTTAAAAAAAACCACTTGTTCTATCTATCGAGAAATATTAATTCTCAGTACGTCTTTCCACTCACCATACCTGTTTCCAAAAAAATATTATTTGTAAACATTTTTCTAATTTATATTCGGATTTGAACTCCTGACGATGGGCTGACAACCCGAAATATATCGAAATCTAAACTGAATTTTGTTTTATTTTATTTTATGTGAAACCCACCTTGCAATTTTACTTAATTTTTTTTTTATTATTGGGTTATTGAAACCTCAAAAAATATTCACCTTCACTACAAACAAACATACACGATTTCTACTTAAGTAAAAGTATAATAAGTAGAAAGAATTAAAATTATATTTAATGGTTTCTCTAATCCTATGCATATATTTAATACAAGTTGTTTATTAGTGAGCGGTGGAGTCAGTTGAGAGGGTGGCTGAATGTGGAGAGGCCTTATTGTAATATTCCCAGTCGATATTTTATCCGCAACTGCCTGAGACACACTGCAACTATCCATATCTCTCACCCCATTATATACCCCTCTTCACTGTCTCTATTCCCTTCTCTACCCAGCCCTCCCACCGTCTTTATCACCCCCCCTTATATACTCCTCGAGAGCAATTAATTCAAGCTTCATAGCTTATCTTCCAAGATAATCTTAATCGGCTTAGAATAGTACCTCATACTAAATTTTGTTTTATTTTATTTTATGGGAAACCCAACTTGAAATTTTACCTAATTTTTTTATTATTAAAAAATGTTTCACCTTGAACCAATACTTATCTCCTTAAAACTTGTTAATAAATACTGTTTGTACCCCTAAATCTAGAGAATTATATTAGTTTACAAATTTATTTATTGTATTTATATACATTTATAATTATTAATAATAATTATTTACAGTTTATAATTTTTTTTTGTGCTTGTTTTAACAGTGTGGGACTCGTCAGCCAAATCGGCGGATGGATTACTAGCAGGGGTTGATTACTTCTTAGGCAACTTTGAAGAATGTGTCAACACTGATAATCTTCAAGAAAATGAGAATAATATAAAAGGGAAATACTGCATTGCAACAATTAAATTAGAAAACAGAGATAATGTTTCCCAGATGAGATCTGGATATATCAACAATGAGACATATCATTATTCAAGAAGAATCATTACAAATTCGGTAAGTTAAACAAACCGTTTCGAACTTTATAATAACTTATTATTTTTATTATTATTATTATTATAAAAGTAATGTAGGTATTGTTGTGCGCCAACCCTTGCTTGTAAGGTTTGGTGCGGTTTGAGCCTATCCGGAAAAGATTAGCTCGGTAACGTGTCGAAGGATGAGTTCTTCTGCCCGCGCTCTGGTGCCAACAGTGGTGGTGTCCTGCTGAAGAAGGTCTTTAGGGGTAGTTGATCAAAAGACGGTTTCGGTTACACGTGGTTTATTGAAGATTGGTTGTCGAGGCGTGAAGCCTCAATTACATGTGGCTTACGAGAGCGACTGGCATAGAGTGACCTGCAGAGTTTTGGCGAGCGAGCGACTGGCCTTTGGAAAGAGGAGGGGTGGTCTTTTAATGGATGTTTATGCAAAGCTAGCAATCTGTTTTTTAGGTCGTCAAGTGGTTTCTTCCAGGCCCTCCACACGTGCTGCAAGCTCATATATTTCAAGTGGTGAAATATATCAGGCGTTGTAGGAGAATTGCCAGAACAGCTATTTGTCAATAATTAAGAATTAAGATTTGGAAAAATACCGTGAGAATATTAGGGTATTCTCAAGGACCGAACCACAACAATAATTAGCCCAGGCAAATTAGACTTCTGACGGCCAATAAATATACACAAGCTGGAAATAATTTTAATTGACGTTAGACATTCCAAATAAAGGTTATATGAGTTTGCGATTCTTTATGGATGGTGCTAAATTTTTGAGGACCTAAAAACCATAAACTTTTTGAATTTCTTTCAGATTTTCGCTTATAACTCGAAAACAATGAGTCCAACAGAAAATTTTACTCTTACTAAAATCAAAGAGCATAACATTGTGCGTCAAATAACTTTATTAAACGTTAAAATTGGTTCAGTCGTTTAGCCACAATTGACCATCAAAGATAGTCAATTCTTACCAACTTGGCGGAAGAGTGAATTATGCTCATTAGGTGGTCACAAGAGAGCATACTTCGAATTTTTCGCAGTTCTGACCCCCATAATAAAAACAAATGCCTAAAAAACATAGCAACAGAAGAAGACATACTATTTTATTGTAGCCTTGAATTTATAAAAATTCTCCTATTCTCGGCAAAAAGAAACTTTTCAATTTTATTCAAATACAGAACAATAATTTCTTAAAAAGTCACTTCTGAGGATCATGTCCTGTCTTGGAAAATGCTTGATATTTTCAAATCTAAAAGCTTTAACAAAAAGGTGGCTGAAGTAAACCGTCAAGCCGACAAAATTTCCTAGATAATAAGACAAGAATCAAATTTCTAGGATGAGTGGTTTTCATTTTGTGAATGAAAAACTGGAATTTTTGCTAAAAATTGCAGTTTTTTAACCGACTTCAAAAAAAGGAGGAGGTTTTCTATTCGACTGAATTTTTTTTTTTTTTTTGTGCCTATGTTACCTCATATCTCCTGGTGGCAAACCAATTTTGAAAATTTTTTTGTATTTGTTCAGTCTACCTTCCGATTGGTCCCATTTTTCATAGGTATTAGACCTTTTTTGTTAGGTTTGTTAGGTTTGTTAGGAGCCTAACTTCTTTGTTTATGAACCGATTTCGATAGTTCTTTTTTATTGGAAAGGGGTATCTTAGGGATGATGCAATATTAATTTGGTCAAGTTCTGATGATAGGATCACTATTAATAACATCACTAAAAAGAAGAAAAATAAAAATAATTTTTTAAAGAAAAAATAAAAACCGACTTCAAAAAATTAAATGCAACAAATAAAATCCACTAAAAGGTATAAAATAATTATTATCTTATTTGATTACAACTAAACGACGAAATATTAACATGAAATTACTTTTGAAGTCGGTGCAAACATATACCTTTTATGAATCGCACTCGACGGATCTTACTTAGTACGTTTGGCGGTACGCTCGCTTATAGGTATAGTTTGTTTGGCACCGACTTCAAAAATTTCATGTTAATATTTCGTCGTTTAGTTGTAACTAAATAAAATAATAATTATTTTATACCTTTTAGGTGTATTTTATTTGTTGCATTTAATTTTTTTTAAGTCGGTTTTATTTTTTTCTTAAAAATTTATATGAATGAAAAACTGCAATTTTTGCTAAAATTTGCAGTTTTTACACAGGTTACCGTTATCCAATTAAAATGAAACTTTGCCAATCTAATTTTTTAACCGATTTGCAACTATTATGGTCTTCAGCACCACAAAAATTTGAAGAGATGTTTCTTGTGACCACCTAATGAGCATAATTCACTTTTCCGCCAACTTGGTAAGAATTGCTTATATTTGAAAATCGATTGTGGCTAAACAGCTGAACCGATTTTAACGTTTAAGTAACTATTCGTCGCGAAATGTTATGTTCTTTCATTGTGTTTAGAGTAGAATTTTCTATAAGACCCATAGTTTTCGAGTTATAAGCGAAAATCTGAAGAAAATCCAAAATTTTCGTGGTTTTTAGGCCCTCAGAAATTTAGCACCTGCCAGAAACTGTCGCAAACTAATCTACTCTTATTAAACGAACAGAAATTGTATATTTATTTGTTTGGAGAAGTAATTAAACCTTAAAAAACCAAACAAAATTAAAACTCAGAAAATTTTAATCCCTAGATATAATCTTTATACTGGCCGCTAAGTTTAAAATCAAATTGGGTGTTTAGTTTGGAGTCATATTTATTTATGTATAGACTCTCTAATATAAAACGTTTATAGGTGTTACTCTCCCGTTAAATGATTTTGAAGTTATATATATATTGTGACGATACAGCGTCTAATTTTATTTTTTTTGGTTTTGTAATCTCAATATCTGAATTAATCATAACAATGTATAATTAAAATTGTAAGTTACTTTTAAGATGAATGAAATTCATAATGTGGCAAATTTATGGCCAAGGACAATAAGCAAAGGGCCTCTAGCGGCAATGAACTGATTAACATAAGTTAGCCTTGATTGATGGCGCCCTCAATGTGTTAGTGAGTAATTAGAGCCACGTGCTGGGTCAAGCTGACTCGGTGAGCGGAAACAATCTCTCTTGTATGTTGGCCGCCAAAGTGATAACACCTCAGTCTTAATAGTCCCAGTGAATTCCATGTGTTAGCAAAAATCTTTGTGCATCCACCTAATCTTATTACAATTAGGGTTTGTGAATGTGTCCGTGCACCTGTTGAGTGTGATTCTACAGAGGGAAAAGAATATTTGCCACATTTACCGGCAAAATTAGGACGTCGATGCACACCGACATCTTTGGCGTGGGGTCCATAGACACGTGCCCATCACTCATGGAAGCAACAGCTAAGTAAAACATTGAAGTGAATTCAACTGAATTATCAAACTCCCTACGAACTTGTTTTTTTCAATATACAATCGAGCATAAATTCGCTACCGGTTCGAGACAATATCCAACGCGAACCAAGGTCCACGCGTAGCGTCATATCTAAATCTCTAATGTCCCATTCAATTTTGTAAAAACTCTTGAACTTAAACGCTTAAAATATTTAGAATTAACAATATAAAAATAAATTTTTATGAATTTTTCACTGAATTATAATTAAACTTTAAGTTTAAATAATTAATTAAAGCAAACACTTTCAATTCTCCCGGTCATCTCAAACAGTAATTAATCACATTAAATTAAAGAAAAATCCAACCTTAAATTCAAGTAAGTTAACTGCAATAAAACATTCGAAAAAAAAATTAAATTAAAACAAAACTTTGAATTAAAAGCAATATTTTAATATTTAAATTAAATTAGCTGGTAATTGAAAATTACGAAAAGAAAGATGGCGGACCCACGCTGTGTCATGTGATCAAAACATTGAAAACCGCGGGAGGAACGAAATTCTGAGAATTGTCACTGAACTATTAGCAAAGAAAAGTAAACAAATCAAGTTTAACTTATATTAAATGTATAGTTCCCAAAGGGGTCGGTAATATCCGAAACAGTTGACAATTCCATTTCTATAGAACCTACCTTGTGGCTAAGAAAATAGTGACACAAAACACAGACAAAATTCCGATCCACTCTTTACAATAAATTTAAACCAATACCAGTTATTCATAAAACGTTAAAGTAAATAATCACAATAATTGTTTAGTGGATGTGTTGTTGCAGGTAATTACAAAATTATAATAAAACATTTATAGGAAAAATTTACATTAAAATTTCAATATAATAATATTATAAGAAACATATGATTAAGACCAAAAAAGGTTGAAATTGTTTAAATTAATTAATTCCATTAAGATTTATGTGAAACTTTTGAAAGAGTTAAACACCTGATTGAACTGTAATCAGGAAACATATTTGACGTCAAATGAATCAGGGAAGCGAGTGACATCTGTCAAAACAAATGTTTTTGACAACTGTCAAAAAACATGTAAATAAACAAACCATGTCATCAACATGAATGAGTGGTTAAATCAAATAAACCCAAAACTAAATAATTACATATAGATTAAATTAACTGATAAAGACTGCTAATTACATATAATTTGATAATAAAACTATTTATACCAAATTTAAAAAATTAAATAAAACTAAATATTATAACTCACCTGTCAAAATTTGACTGAAGGAATTAGGGCTTTTGAATATTAATTTTTATTAATACTGACTTCCCAATTAATTATTTTCTCAAGTGAACAATCAATTCTGTACAGTTTTGATTAATTTAATAGGGATAATTAATTTGAATAAATTATTTTATATAAAATTTAAATTTCCAGTCAATTGGGTTGTACCAAGCGATAATTCATTGTTTACATTTAATTAATGTATTATTAGAACCAATTTTGAATAGATTGTTTACAATAACATTTTAACTTCAATTCTTGATTTTTCTCAAGTGAAGAATTAATTGTTCACAATTAAAATATCGTGATAAATTATTTCATTATTGTTATTATTAATTATAATTACTTACTTTAAATTACCGACAAACTTATAATTGATAACTTTTGTTTACAAGGTAAACTTAGTAAAGTCACAATTTCAATTATTATAAATAAACAATATTTTTAATATAAACAAATTCCAGTTATTTGAATTGAATTAATTTACCTGATTCTATTATCAATCCGTCTATAGACAATAAGATTTTTTTTTCTCTTTTCAGCTTCCAATTCCAGGTAATTGATCACTCCAGTCCGTTTTACCCTCAATTATAAAGAAAATTTTCTACCAGGTTAATTTTTAATTAAATTTTTTGAGTATCTGTTCCATAAGGTACTTCCCTGTGCAGCATCTTTAGCCTCATCAATATTTCACTTAAGTAACGGGGGGCTAATCATAATAACATCAGTTAGACTAAAAGGGCGCAACCCAGCGAAGCAGATAAGATACAATAACACCTTTAAATTCAGCATTGCGCCTTTTAATATAATTTATAGAGCGTCTAAGCATAGCAGATTCTCTCCCTGAGTACACCCTGCTCGTAAACCATTTTATTGTTGCAACCTACTCAATATTGTCTCATCTTCAATATTGAGGAGAAGTGCAGGGGTAGCTTGGTCAGAGCGCAAACTGGGCGAAGTAAAATAAACAATAAATTATTTTACAAGTCCAGATTTGTCACATTTGGTGTAGGATAGCTGGGATTAAGCCAGCAGGCAAGAAATTGCATAGTAGGCAAATTAGAACTAGCAAACAACGAAATGGCAGACAACCAAGAAAAAATGGAGACAGAAAATTTACAATATCGGGAATCAAAAGAAGTCCCATATACACCGGAAGAGTCAAAAGATGAGAGTGAGGAAGTAGACCTGGAGGAGGAATATCAGGAAGAAGGGGGAGAAAACACACAACAATTAGACCAAGAAGAAGGAATGGCAATAACCAGACTAAGAATAGCTGTGAACAACCAGCTAAAAATAAGCGACCAAGAGGAAACGGCTGAACAAGAAAATTCAGTCCAGATGGCAGGAGATTCGGCACAAGAAAACAAAGATGTGCATATCCCACCAAACAATGAACAAATGGAGCCAGGAGGTATGCAACAATTATTACAAATGATGCAACGAATGAACAATAGTATAGATGAAAAGTTGGAACAACAAACTCAAAGAAGCGAAACGAATTTTCAAGATATAAAAGAAAACTTTCGAACCGTGAATGAGAAGTTCCAACAACAAGATGAAAAGTTTCAACAACAAAGCGAAACAAACGAGATGAATTTTCAAGCCATGAACGATAACTTTCGAACCATAGGAAGCAAACTGAATAGTCAGCTACAAGAAATAAGAAAGGTGGAAACTACGGTCATACGGTTGACTGAAGAACAAAACAAAATACAAACAGAAGTGAAGGAAGTAAAGAGCCAGGTTAAAAAAATCGATTCCGAACACCGAATCGAAATCGAAAAACTAAAACAACAAGATCTTTATCTAGACGAAAGATGTCGGCAAAACAATTTGGACAAGGACCAAGCAATAAAGGAGGTCCAAGAACTAGTCCTAAATAGAACCGCGACAATAGAACAACATTTAATAAAGGCCCAGCAAGAAAATCAAGTAGAAGTCGCCACTATAAATAATAAGGTGGAACAACTCCAAGACTCTACACAGATATACAACCAAGCATTACAAGGGCAAATTCAGACAATGAAAGAAGAGATGAATCAAAAGGTCCCGAACATCAGGACACTAACGAGCCCAATGGGCTATTCTATTCAAACGGTAACGGAATTGAAGACCCGGCTGAATATGCGGAAACATTATTGGGGGCACAAGGATTGGGTCACCCATCCAAAAGAGGCATGGGAGCATTATGAAGAAACTATACAGCATGCCATGTTCTCGGAAACAGAGAAAATCTTTTTCTTTCAACTGTGCCTCACCAGCGAGGCCTTGGAATGGCATAGAGCACACCATTACCAGGTTCAAACCATCCAAGAACTCAAAACAGCTTTTATGAATGAATATTGGAGCGCCACCGCCCAGGGGAGATGCTGGCTCGACTCTGCGGATCAGGCTTTCAAGCCAGGCACGGAGAGTCGAGAATACAGCATTTCTACCGATGGCTACGGTGGGCCAAATATTTCACCTTATATGAATTGAAAGAGAGTGAAGTGCTCTTAAAATTGATAAAGCACTTCCCAGAAGAGTACATGTATCTAGCCGCAGCGGGAAACCGTCAGGCAATGGAGCAAGTGCTCATAGAGACCGACTCCCGAAAACCGATAGAGCGGCTCAATTTCAACATTGCCTCGAATGACCACCGCAATGTCAACAACTTTAATAGACGAAATCCGAACCGGAATGCGGTACCAGGGAATCACTTTAACCAACGGAACCCTAATCGGAATACAATTCCTGACCACCAAAGACAAAGTGGTACAAGTAACCCACCACCATAGCAATCACAGTATGGGAAAAGAGAGGAGAACAACTGGAGCAAACGAGAACAACAATCCATTCCCTTTGAGAGAACACCGAAGAAACAAAAAGGAGGCCTATTAACGGGGAAGATAACAACTTTTGCAGAACCGTTAATAGCCGCCACTTTCCAAAAGAACGAAGAGGAACAAGGGAAAATAATGAAACGGATTGTTGAAAATAAACAAGCCACAAAAGAAACGACAAAATACAATAAAGATAGCCGGGAAGTGGAAATTAAAAAGATCCAATTTAGGGCCACCACTGAAACCCGGGTAACAACTAGCCAAAGTGGGCAAAGGGAAAGAGTGATAGAACCCACAACTGGAAGATCGACAAAACCAGAGAGAAGGAAGAAGCCAACAGAAACAAGGGAGCCTCGACCACCTGAGGTTACCAAAGTAACCGTGCACGAAACGGTAGCCATGTCAGATCGACCTCCGAAGGACACCAGAATCCTAGAAAATCCGAAGGAAGCGACCTACAGTATGACGATCCCACCAACGGAATCGGAAAGGGTACGAATCATACTGAAAAGGAAGCGACCGGAAAAAATCGAGGCAATCGGGATAAACTCATCCTCGGAAGAGGATGAGTTTATCGAGACGGAGCAAACAATCATTAGACAAAAAAAAAAACGCCGATTGAACAAAAGTGAGGAAGGTTTACCGATCTCCCGACTGACCGCAACAACATATCGAGTAACACCTGATGAAAAGGAACATCCAGCCCCAAATTGTATCTGGTTACCGTTACAAGGAAAACACCGAACAATCTGGGCTTTAGTCGATACGGGCAGTGAAATATCTTTAATAAAGGGAGCAATAATTAAAGGACAGCTAACAGCGGAAGAAATAGTCGGTATCCTACCGTCGATAACTTGCATATTGAAAGGGGTAATCGGCGATAATAGAACACAAAAGGTCAATCGGCAGGCCCGACTACGCTTCCAATATGGTAATCATCAATTCGAGTGGAATTTCCTGATCGCAGAACAATTACCAATAGACTGTATACTGGGTATAGACTGGTGCAGTCATTTCGGGGTTGTAATCGATACCGGTGTTAATAAAGGAATAATTATAACAGGTCAAGAGTATCCTATGACAAACGACAGTGTAGAGGAAGCAACCAAAATAGTTGCGATAGTATTCAATCAAAACGTGCCCAATCAATTGCCTCTTAGCCGGGAACAAAAGGCCCAATTAACACAATTGGTAAACAAATATGAGGCCATTTTCTCCGAGCAACCCGGTCGAATAAAGGATTATCAACATCAAATCATTATGAAAGATGAACAACCGATCCGGGTGAAACAATACCCCATACCTTACATCTATCGCGAACAAGTGAGTAGCGAACTCAGGAAATGGGAACAATGGGGTGTTATCTCCAGAGGCCACAGTGAATACTCGCTCCCCTTAGTCGTAGTTAAAAAAAAGAACAGCGGGATCCGATTGTGCCTAGATGCTCGCGAACTTAACCAAAAAATGGAAAAGGACTTGGAGTGTCCACCACCACCAAACGAGATTTTACACCAGCCCGAAAGGATGGCCAGGGTATTTTCGGCTATAGATTTAACCGCTTCATATTGGCAGATTACCCTCCATCCAGATAGTAGGAAATTCACAGCCTTTCAATTTCGGAATCAGACTTACCTTTTCAATGTGCTGCCGTTTGGACTAGCCACCAGTGTCGCCTCTTTCACCAGGGCCCTGTCTTTTATTCTAGGTGAAGAATTCCACTCATATGTGGTATACTATGTAGATGATATCTTGATCTATTCTAACAACTTTGAAGAACATCTAGAACACTTAGACAGAGTACTATTTCGGCTACAGGAAAACGGTGCCACTTTGAGCATCAATAAAAGCCAGTTTGCTGTCAGTGAAATAACATTCTTAGGGCATGTTATTGGAGAAAAGGGGATTAAAATGGCAACCGAACTAGTCAACGAATTAAAGAAATGGCCTGCACCGAAAAACAAAACACAACTGAAAGGGTTTTTGGGGGCAGTCGGTTACTACCGGAATTTTATACCAAACTATTCAACCCTAATGCACCCATTTTACCAGTTATTAAAAAAGGGAATCGCCTGGTCATGGGAAGATTATCATGAGAGGCGATTATCCGAAGTCAAAGAACAACTAATTACCGAAATGGAACTAATCAACCTGAATTTTCAACGACCACTCATAGTATATACGGATGGCAGTCAAAAAGGAATTGGGGGTGCTATTTGCCAACAGGACTCAGAAGGGTACGAACGAGTGATAACATTCGCCAGTCGTACCCTGAACGAGCATGAACAGTTATACACAACAACTGAAATTGAATGTCTAGCTATAATATTCATGTTAAAAAAATATAACATATGGCTATTAGGCAGACCATTCATTATTAAGACCGACCACCAGGCGCTTACTTACCTCAAGTCCGCTAACTTCATCAACCAACGTCTAACAAGATGGGTGATGAAGTTACAAGAATATGACTTCGAGGTGCAATATATCCAGGGAGAGAGGAACCAGTTGGCAGATTATTTGAGTCGAATGGGACAAGTTAAGCAGAAAAGTAAGACCGAATTTTTGATAGCACCTATCGGTTTCCGTGCATTGAATCCGGATCTGGAACAAAGATTGGAAAGTATTCGATATTGGCAGAGAAACGACCCTAATCTTCATCGGATTATATTGGAAATAAGGGATGGTAGAACTTACAAACAACTTCAAGTATACAACGATTTGTTGGTGAAGACCGATGTCATCGACCCTAGGGTCAAATATTTGTATTTGAGTTGTGAATTGAGATTGCCAATAATCCAAGAATTTCATAAAATCATTGGTCACTATGGTGTGAGGAAAACCTACCAGGCCATTAGCCGTGAATTTTACTGGAAGGGAATGTATAGCGACATCCAGAAGGTAATCCAAGGTTGCGAGAATTGTCAACGTTCGAAGTATCCGAATCAAAATTTAACTGGGAACCCCTTGAATGTCATCAGTCCTTCAAAAGGTGAATTAATATCAGCGGATGTATTAGGGCCCTTACCTCGAACAACCAGAGGTAATCGGTTTGTGTTAGTCTTCTTGGATAACTACACTAAGTACGTTAGGTTATTCCTACTTGCCAAGCAAAACACCAAGGAGGCTCTTCGAGCCCTACAGCAATATCTGGACACCGAGGAAAAACCCAAGGAGATACTCACCGATCAGGGAAGAATCTTTACAAGTCTCAAATGGAAACAGCATTTGAGGCGGAATAAAATTAAAGGACGACTAACATCCAAGAGGAACCCTCAATCTAACCCGGTTGAGCGACAGATGAAGGAAATACTCCGACATTTACGATCCCGGGTCTATTCCGATCAAAAGGATTGGGATCAAGAGATTCCAGATATTGAATTTTTGATAAATAACTGTTATAATGAATGCCTGTCGAATACCCCACAATTAGTTCATAATCAAACTCCCACCAATTTAATTAGTCGAGCCCAACGGTATCACAATTTAGGAAATAATCTTCGCGAAAATCGAAGTAGTATTCAAGCCAAGATACAAAAAGGCGATAGATTAAAATTAAAGAAAAGACAAAAGAGGTATGCCAGGAGAACTGTGACACAATTTAAAAAAGGTGACTTGGTATTAACCAAGGCTTTAGAATTCCCGAAAACAGGGAAAGAGACAAGGAAGCTATTCCTACTGTATCGGGGTCCATATAGGGTAGCCGAGGTGTTACAAAACGCCTACAGACTAGAACATGAGAGTGGGAGACAAATAGGGACGTTCAATGTTAGGAGCTTAAAACCATATCATTCACCAATAACTGAATTAAATTAATAGTTGAATGTGGTCTTTAGATTAAAGGGGAGGCTCAGCCCCAACTTCACATTCCTTTGAGTATCATAATGTAATAACACCTTATTAGAACGAGACGTGACAGACGATCGTCCCTATTGAATGACTAAATTTGACCTAAAAACGACAAACGGACATGTTCTGTGAAAGTGTAACAAAGGTGAAGAGATTTGTAAATACGTTCGTACTAACACTAGATTAAGTACTTACCCTTAATTTAGCCTAAGTTCGTTCGTACTAAACCTTAGACCTAAGTTACTAACTACTAAAACTTGTAAATGCGTTATTATTACTAACCTTAGTTATAAGATAACATAGAATAAGCGCGTTCATACTAATCTAGGTACTAAGCAACTAATAACTCCATCTATTAGAAAAGGAAGCCCTTAATGTTACACCGGACCAGAACGACAGACAATATGACCTTCGGACAAAAGTTCGAATTATTTGGGGGAAACAAAAAGTAGAATCATTAGCAAACATTGCATTAATTGGGATTGGGGGGGGGAAAAGGTTTTGCCATGAAGCAATTAATAATAATTGGGGGGGGGTTTTATTAAAAACCCAAAACACAGGTCTTAAAATTAATAACTTGAAAAGCTCAGTAGGATCCAAACACCTAATGATAAATTGTGTCACAGATCGCCAAGTCGTAACAGTACCACCTAGGATATAGACCATCATCTACAAATACCAAATAGATTATCCATGGTTTGGTGTCGCTAGTGAGAATCTCCGAATTGTCTTTAGTGTGAATTGTGGAGGCTGAAGATATGAAATGATCTGTTTAGTGCGCGGTACCCTGGTCCAGCATTGATAGGGAATAGTGAAGCAGTAGGTGACATTCAGTGCCACTAGCTAGTAGCAGAGAAATGAAAACGAATTGAAAAGAGAAAAGGAATTAAATGTTGTGGTTTCTAAGGAAATACTGGGTTACGACCCTAAACTGAATGATCAATCCAAAAAAGTAGCAGTAACGATTCTGTGTTAGTGTGGGATTGGCCGAGATGACCAGCCTGAATGGTTATTTTGTGTAATAGGCTAACGCCGTTTGAACTGGGATAGTGCTGGTAGGTTTCACGTAAGGAATGGTAGTGTGTTGGTTAGATACAGAATTAAAACAACCTGACGGATCATGATTGGGAGTGACAGTGAGCGATCGGACCTGGAAATGGAAGATTGGGGATAAATTTATTAATGAATAATTGGGTTAGGAACAAAATAGAAAGGGGTTGGGGGTAATATCATTGCGGGTATAAAGGGAAAATCACCCTGGATATAAAATTTTGTTTCTTTATATGAAAAGGCGGAAAAGCCAATTTAGCTTTAAGTAAACTGGTAACACCAAAAAGTGAACCAATAAAATCAGAGTCCAAATAACTTCAGTCAAGTTCAGAAATCCAATAGAAGTTTATTTGATTTCTGAAGGGGGGGAATGTGACGATACAGCGTCTAATTTTATTTTTTTTGGTTTTGTAATCTCAATATCTGAATTAATCATAACAATGTATAATTAAAATTGTAAGTTACTTTTAAGATGAATGAAATTCATAATGTGGCAAATTTATGGCCAAGGACAATAAGCAAAGGGCCTCTAGCGGCAATGAACTGATTAACATAAGTTAGCCTTGATTGATGGCGCCCTCAATGTGTTAGTGAGTAATTAGAGCCACGTGCGGGGTCAAGCTGACTCGGTGAGCGGAAACAATCTCTCTCTTGTATGTTGGCCGCCAAAGTGATAACACCTCAGTCTTAATAGTCCCAGTGAATTCCATGTGTTAGCAAAAATCTTTGTGCATCCACCTAATCTTATTACAATTAGGATTTGTGAATGTGTCCGTGCACCTGTTGAGTGTGATTCTACAGAGGGAAAAGAATATTTGCCACATTTACCGGCAAAATTAGGACGTCGATGCACACCGACATCTTTGGCGTGGGGTCCATAGACACGTGCCCGTCACTCATGGAAGCAACAGCTAAGTAAAACATTGAAGTGAATTCAACTGAATTATCAAACTCCCTACGAACTTGTTTTTTTCAATATACAATCGAGCATAAATTCGCTACCGGTTCGAGACAATATCCAACGCGAACCAAGGTCCACGCGTAGCGTCATATCTAAATCTCTAATGTCCCATTCAATTTTGTAAAAACTCTTGAACTTAAACGCTTAAAATATTTAGAATTAACAATATAAAAATAAATTTTTATGAATTTTTCACTGAATTATAATTAAACTTTAAGTTTAAATAATTAATTAAAGCAAACACTTTCAATTCTCCCGGTCATCTCAAACAGTAATTAATCACATTAAATTAAAGAAAAATCCAACCTTAAATTCAAGTAAGTTAACTGCAATAAAACATTCAAAAAAAAAAAATTAAATTAAAACAAAACTTTGAATTAAAAGCAATATTTTAATATTTAAAT
Source organism: Forficula auricularia (assembly GCA_024734495.1). Lineage (NCBI taxonomy): Eukaryota > Metazoa > Arthropoda > Insecta > Dermaptera > Forficulidae > Forficula > Forficula auricularia. The sequence continues at coordinate 6,948,378 of JALMQS010000117.1, forward strand.
TAAATTAGCTGGTAATTGAAAATTACGAAAAGAAAGATGGCGGACCCACGCTGTGTCATGTGATCAAAACATTGAAAACCGCGGGAGGAACGAAATTCTGAGAATTGTCACTGAACTATTAGCAAAGAAAAGTAAACAAATCAAGTTTAACTTATATTAAATGTATAGTTCCCAAAGGGGTCGGTAATATCCGAAACAGTTGACAATTCCATTTCTATAGAACCTACCTTGTGGCTAAGAAAATAGTGACACAAAACACAGACAAAATTCCGATCCACTCTTTACAATAAATTTAAACCAATACCAGTTATTCATAAAACGTTAAAGTAAATAATCACAATAATTGTTTAGTGGATGTGTTGTTGCAGGTAATTACAAAATTATAATAAAACATTTATAGGAAAAATTTACATTAAAATTTCAATATAATAATATTATAAGAAACATATGATTAAGACCAAAAAAGGTTGAAATTGTTTAAATTAATTAATTCCATTAAGATTTATGTGAAACTTTTGAAAGAGTTAAACACCTGATTGAACTGTAATCAGGAAACATATTTGACGTCAAATGAATCAGGGAAGCGAGTGACATCTGTCAAAACAAATGTTTTTGACAACTGTCAAAAAACATGTAAATAAACAAACCATGTCATCAACATGAATGAGTGGTTAAATCAAATAAAACCAAAACTAAATAATTACATATAGATTAAATTAACTGATAAAGACTGCTAATTGCATATAATTAGATAATAAAACTATTTATACCAAATTTAAAAAATTAAATAAAACTAAATATTATAACTCACCTGTCAAAATTTGACTGAAGGAATTAGGGCTTTTGAATATTAATTTTTATTAATACTGACTTCCCAATTAATTATTTTCTCAAGTGAACAATCAATTCCGTACAGTTTTGATTAATTTAATAGTGATAATTAATTTGAATAAATTATTTTATATAAAATTTAAATTTCCAGTCAATTGGGTTGTACCAAGCGATAATTCATTGTTTACATTTAATTAATGTATTATTAGAACCAATTTTGAATAGATTGTTTACAATAACATTTTAACTTCAATTCTTGATTTTTCTCAAGTGAAGAATTAATTGTTCACAATTAAAATATCGTGATAAATTATTTCATTATTGTTATTATTAATTATAATTACTTACTTTAAATTCCTGACAAACTTATAATTGATAACTTTTGTTTACAAGGTAAACTTAGTAAAGTCACAATTTCAATTATTATAAATAAACAATATTTTTAATATAAACAAATTCCAGTTATTTGAATTGAATTAATTTACCTGATTCTATTATCAATCCGTCTATAGACAATAAGATTTTTTTCTCTTTTTCAGCTTCCAATTCCAGGTAATTGATCACTCCAGTCCGTTTTACCCTCAATTATAAAGAAAATTTTCTACCAGGTTAATTTTTAATTAAATTTTTTGAGTATCTGTTCCATAAGGTACTTCCCTGTGCAGCATCTTTAGCCTCATCAATATTTCACTTAAGTAACGGGGGGCTAATCATAATAACATCAGTTAGACTAAAAGGGCGCAACCCAGCGAAGCAGATAAGATACAATAACACCTTTAAATTCAGCATTGCGCCTTTTAATATAATTTATAGAGCGTCTAAGCATAGCAGATTCTCTCCCTGAGTACACCCTGCTCGTAAACCATTTTATTGTTGCAACCTACTCAATATTGTCTCATCTTCAATATTGAGGAGAAGTGCAGGGGTAGCTTGGTCAGAGCGCAAACTGGGCGAAGTAAAATAAACAATAAATTATTTTACAAGTCCAGATTTGTCACAATATATACAGATATATCTTTTCGATATATAGGTGTGTATGTTTATTTACATCAAGCAGAAGGCAACCTCTTTGTTTCTCTTTGTATAGCTTTATTATATATGTAATAATATTTACTTTTCCGTTTAGATAGCAATTATATCACTTTAGTAGGTTTAAAAGTTTCGAAATAATGCACAATCTATCAATTTAAAAAGTATAATACAATACTCGTATGGATATAAATTTAACGGGTTTTACTTTCCAATGCACAAAGAACCAAATTCTCTATTAAGATGAAGCAATAAATGATTTATAATAATTTGATTATTTTTTTAACATCATAATTCACATAATAAAACATTTTTTATATCAATGGTATAATATACGATGTTGCAATTAATGTCTGATGTTAATTTTTGAGAGCGTAGTCCATTAAGCAAAAACATCATCCGGTTGATAATATTTATAGGCCATTTTAAAACTCAAGAGAGAAAGAGAAGTAAAAAGTTGTCAAATTGTTTGCTGGTTAATTCAACACCATTATAACAATCAATATAGGAATGAATTATTTATCGACCTGCTCACATTTTTTTTTCAAAATTAATATCTCTATTATATAATAATTCAATTCTGCGCTGGACGGGCCTATTGCTAGCCTCCTATAATCCCCATCTATCCCACCAGCAGTACCTCATCATTCACCTCTGGACTCACCTCTGATCATCATCCACTCTGCCAACCTTATATGTGCCCTCTGGACTCTCTCCTCTTACCCTAACTCTGATCACACTCCGAGCATAACATTTTTATTGTATTATATAAAATTTTAATTTTATTATTAACTATTTTGAATTATTACAATTACAATCAAATCTTTGAATGCACATTTTTAGATAATATCCTCAAATTTCTAAATCATTTATTTATTGATTTATTTCTAAATTTATTTTTCTCTTCGATGATGATATTTGATTTTGTATTTTTTCTTTTGAAATGAACTTTACCCAAGGCTTTATAATACACTTCTATTCTACCTACATAACAATAAATAGCCGTTCGTATTGCCGTTGAATGAGGAAAATTTTATGTTTTAAATGGATCTCGCCATTCAAATGCTTACTCTGTTCCATCCTTTCAAGTAGGCTTTATCAGAGTGTTGAGACAAAAGCGCCTCGGTTCCGATGTTCTTTGAATGTCTGGAATCTGTCCATCTGAGCCTTTATCAACGGATTATATTTTAATTGTCGTACCGGACATTCATGGCACGCTTTTTTATTTTAAACTTTATTGAAAGTAATCTATAAAGTTTATTACTCAGGCTATTTCTGTCTAGTGGGATATATTTATATAAAAATGAAATGGGGCTTGAAAAAAGAGGCTCTAACTAAATGAATAGTCTATTACAGCCGTAAACAGTGAAAATCTCATTATGGGTATAATGGAGATAGTCGTTCTATATTATGCTTATGTTGGAATAACACATAAAAGCCTAGTTTTATTGAACTACAAATGACACTTGACACGCTCTAAAAGATTCATTAATGTTCAATAATCTACGTTTAGAATTCATTAATCTAATAGAATACGAATATATATATATATAGTATATAGCAGGTATATTGATTGCAGCTAATGAGATTCTTTTGAAAAAATACTCAAAACTTAATACAAATTTTTGATCAAAAACAAATTATACACTATATCTAATAATTTATCAAATGAAATAAATACACTTCTTTATAAAAACAATCCAAAGATAATAATTACCTAAATCTTAATAGTTGGAAACCTGATATTGTACTTCCCTGAGGCCAAAAAGGGGCCAAAAATCCATTGATCAGTGCCTATGTACGTATGTACTTACCCCCATGGATTTCGCAACCATAAGTCTCAGAGCTACGAAATTCGAAACTTAAGCTCGATATAGGCTAGAAGGAGTACAGCAAGCCTTTGGTTAGAATCGGAAAACTGGAAGTAGACATTTACATGAAAGATTTTTAGTTTTAATTTTTATTTTCTCAAAAACGGCATAATCGATTTTTTTTAAATTAGTGTATGTATTTATCAAGTGTCATGAGTTATTAGTTGTGTATAATTTATAATCCGATTGAATAAATAAAGGAAGGGAGTGTAAATTAGGAGTGTCGTAAAATAAATATTTTAATCGGTGATATCTCGTCTTCGTAAAGTCGCAGAGCCTTGAAATTTGAAACTTAAGCTATCTAGAGGCTACACGAAGTATAGCAAAATTTTAGCTAAAATAGAAAAAACAGAAAGTTGATGTTTACGAACGTAAGAATGTGTGACCACACCATATTTTTTTTATTTATTATTAAGAATTGTTTTTAAGAGCAGAGAGATATAAAATAAACACAAACAAGAGAAAGTTTTCAAGACTCAGTTCCATTTTCGCAGATTTAATTTATATCTTTCAGCTCTCTTAAATCAATGATTAATATTTTTAAAAATTCAGAGCGATTGATCATACCGTTAATGCTCAAAAGAATACTGGTTGGTTCAGTTCAGATACTATTTTATTACTCAAGGGGAATAACAAAATATCTTTTAATATATTCTAAGTTTTCCAACCTATTTTCTTTGTTGTAATAGCCAATAAATATGCTTTGTTTTGTCTGCTTTTCGATTTATAATTCAAACCTTACTCGAGCAATTAATCATTAAAAGTTCATTTATTCAGAAGGTGTAGTAAAAGGAAAAATAAAAACCCGTTAAAATATATATAAGAGCCAATTCTCTTCATCTTGAAAACACATAACCATTCATTACAAAACTAGTAAATGCCATTGAAAGTGCTATTTCATTGGGACGAAAGCTACAAAAGGGAACCGCGAATGTATACGTGCGGTGTCGTCAGGAAAATGATGGCCCTCCTCAAATACCATCCGAAAACTTCTGATACCTCTTTAAAACGAGAACGGGAAGCCGAATGGAAATTGATATTTTTTGGAAATGGTTATGTTAATACAAAATCGAACGAGCAGTTGAGCCATTAAATGGACACATCTCGAATCGGATCATAATAATATTAAAGCGACTATTGAAATAGAAATGTTCTGATTTGAGGGGGTTATAAATAAAAAAAAACTTCTTGTTTTTATCGCTCCTTGGAAAATTATATATTTTATTGTATTATATATATCTCTCGCAGTGGTTATCGATTCTTTTAACATCCTCATCCTTTTTTTTAGATTTAAATAAACAGTTAAATTTAATTCTATTTTTTATGCATAAAAATAATTTTAAATGGCAAATTGATAAAAAAAAAAAAAAATTGGAGTATCCCATGCAATTTTATCCTCGTCGTCAGGTTTGATATTCTTTTCCGTTTCCTGATTTTTCTAGAATCAAATAAAGTATTATTTTATGAAGTTATTCTTTAGATATCATTTCAATTAAATATTAAAAAAATGTTATAGTCTATTTCCATTTTCCGATTTTATTTCTTATAGTCCAAGAGCTGGTGACACATTTTTGAGTACGGATTTGACCCAACTAGAAATAATGCGTAATAGTACCGTCTATGATAGTTGTACAAGGAATGGCCAGTCTGGCTGGTTTAAGCAGGTGGACCAGGTACTGCGCATGGTATGAGTGCGGTAAAAAATACATATGTGTTAAAAAATATTTTTGACCCACAATGAAATTATAAAAATTATAATTTATAGTCAATTATAAACATAATATATTCATTTTTCATTAAATTGAAGGGTTGGTTTTGTCACAAATATAATAAAACAATAATTTTAATAACTATTAGAATTATTTAATTGATAACTATACAGTTTCGGTCACCACTTGTCGACCATCCTCAGTAGTTCTAAAATTTGAAATGAAACATTTATTTACATTTTTTCTTTTTATAGAGAATTATATAATACAAAATTTTTTTTTTTTTTATTTTTACAATAATTTGAAATCATACATACATCTCGTTCAAGAACCGGAATTTGTCATTTCCACATGAAACATTCATTCTTAAATCTTCAATATAGATACATCACACAATTCATTACAATCACACACATACATATATATAGCAACAATTTATAAAAACGTTTATCACTGAACTAGAAACTATTTTGAATTAATGATTATATTAAATATTATTTTCAATTTAATTTTTTCTAATTATCTCATTGCATCGTCAATTATTATACAATTAAAAAACCCATTATAAATAATCCATTCTAGAAACACATTATAAGATAAATTCATTCTTTATTTTTAATTTTTTATTCATGAAATATCAAAATACACATCTCCCTATTACATTTTTCTTATAAAATCAATACATGTTTAATCAACATACTAAATCAAATCAATATTCTCACAACAATGACACAATGAGACTATCTGATATTCACTTCGATTCGAATACCCTGAAAATGTGTGACAGCCTATCCATGTTGGGCGTCTCTGTCGCATCTGACCTGTCTTGGAATGAACACATCTCCTCTGTGGCGAAATCTGCAGCAAGGAAGATTGGCTTCTTATTCAAGGTCCAAGCGATTTTACAAACCCCCACAACTTCTCACCATCTACAAGGCCCAAATCCGCCCCTATCTCGAATACGGCTCTCATCTGTGGAGAGGAGCCTCAAAATATTCTCTTGCTACCCTTGATGCAATTCAGAAACGAGCCGTCAGGCTAATTGACGATTCTACCCTCACCGACTCCCTCGACTCGCTGGCTCATCGAAGAGATGTATCTGCCCTTTCCCTTTTCTATAGATACTATCACGGCAGGTGCTCTGATGAGATAAAATCAATAATTCCCCCCAAAGCATACTTTGCACGCAGCACACGTTTTGCCGACTCCCAACACTCTTTTGCGGTCAAATTGGAAAAGTGCCGGACCACTTCATTCGCGAATACATATATCCCCATGACTTCAAGGAACTGGAACTCTCTCCCAGCCTCTATCTTTCCCAGCACCTATGATCTTCAAACCTTCAAAACCAGGGTGCATAGACACCTACGTCTACACCCTCTCACTTAATCAACTTTCCCTTCTCTTCGGTAATGCAAGGGTCTTTCGAGATCCATAGGGGCTACACCTTTACTGGTGCACCCCTTCTTGCATTCGATTGCATTAAAAAAACTATAACATTCTGATATGTTTTCCGAATCCATTTTGAAATTTACACAATTATCGATATCCTTCAATATATAAAGAGATTCTTTTATTTTTCTCTTGGTCCAATTTTTCTCATAATCTAGTATCTTTACTCCTTCAAAATCGAAACTATGCTCGTTGTCAATAGCATGAATGGATAACGCGGAGACCAATTTATTTCCATTAATCGATGAAATATGTTCTTTAATTCTTTGTCTCAAATGTCTTGAAGTCTCACCTATATATTTGTGTGTTTTTTATCTTTTTTACATGAATCACAAACCATCTCATAAACAACCCCCATTTTATCAAGTTTTTTAAGATATAGTTATCAATTAAATAATTCTAATAGTTATTAAAATTATTGTTTTATTATATTTGTGACAAAACCAACCCTTCAATTTAATGAAAAATTTAAATCAAGTCACTTAAGTTCTGGAAGAAATTTAATAAATAATATATTCACTCCAGACCATTTGAGTGGTGGGACGTGGAACCAGACCACCCAAAGTGAATTTTTACAACATGTAAAAAAATACCATCCATAAATTTATTAATCAATTATTATAGCTACATATCTATGTGATTTTAGTTGAAACATCTTTGAATTTTAATATATTAAATATTATGTATATAATAATATTGAATATTTTTATTAAATTAGTATAATACGTTACTTATTACGATCTTTACAAGGATATCTCACATCGTCACACTCCATGATAAAAAATCTGACCTCTGTCGTCTTCTTCTTCTTATTGTTAGGCTAAAAGCCTGTTTTACTCTAGAGCGTCTTTCTAACGTTTTCTTGGACGGCCCCGTCTTCTTTTCCCGGTAGGGATGTTGTCATGTACCTTCCTCACCAGCCGGTCTTCATTCATTCGCAATACGTGTGCCCTCCATTCTGTTCTTCTCCTTTGGACTCACACGCTGACATTTTGTATATTGCACTTTTCCCTAATTTCTTCATTTTTGACCCTGTCCATCCTTGTTTTACCCGCAACTCTGCGTAGCGATTTCATCTCACAAAATTCCAATATTTTTCTTGTTTTTGCGGTGTCTGTTCTTGTTTCGGCCGCATATGTCAAAATTGGTCGCACAACGGTCTTATAGATGCGAACTTTTGCTTCCGTTCCCAGAAACTTGTTTGACCAAACCGTTTCATTCAGGCATCCTGATATTTTGGACGCCTTAATAGATTGGAGCCTGACTTCCTCGCTAACGCTTTCGGAGCTGGTAATCTGAATGCCGAGATAATTGAAGGATGACACTTGTTCTACTATGGTGTTATAAAGTTGTAACCAAAATGAATGCACATGTGTTGTGCACAAGTCCACAGTTTTATAATAAAATGTTGCTCATAATTGAAATTTATGACACTGTTTATGAGACGTTATTTTAATTTATTTTATGAGTCAAAGAAGTTCTGAAGTTAAGAGTTCTGAATTTAGGTGACCAACACCTCTAGTTAATGTGGTGAGCTGGTCAGCCTGATAAATCGTATTTGTCTCAATCGAACCTACATCAAACGTGTAAGATGTACATTATTATATTATGAATTCGTAATTTCAGAAATAACTAAGTCCATTTTAATATTTGATATAACTAGTAGTAATTTAACGTTGGTGGTCTTTCGAGACGAAATCTCTGTGACATACATAACCAGCTAATAAATTTGAGTCCATTTTGCCAACCTGTTCTGATAAGTAATAAAAATTATCTCTAGTATAGTAGGGAACACTAAACTCGTAACAATTTTTTGCGCGGTACACTTACAATACTATATAAACTTTAAACCAGAGGAGGATCAACAAAGTACTTGCTAGTTGTATTTATGATTGTATTCTTATTATACAAAAACCATCAGTTCTAAAATACAAAAATTATTTCACATTGTATTGATTTTTCTTTTGCAACCATTTTTACTTTATCCAATGCGAAGCATGGGAGAAAGTATTGTAATGGGTCTCGCGGCAAGCGCGACTTCAAAGGGTCCTCAGGTAAAGACTACGGAACCCATGGACTCAATTAAGGTCACAAATTGAAGTATTCAATGAGATTGGATTTTAGCAAGTGACGATTTTGCCAAAAATTACCTGGAATCTCGTCGAGAGGCCAAAAAGTGCCATTTTTTTGGAAGTGCGTGCGGATGGATGGATGTATGTTATCGTTTTTTTCGTCCACGATTTTTTCCACACCGTTGCACTGATTGAATTGAAATTGAAAACATACTATTAGCTTAACAAAATGAAGCGCTGATTAGTTTTTGGTACATATCGGTCCACAAACATTAGTACTTTATTTCAGTACTTTTTAGTTTTTTCTAAATATCTTGAAAATGACTTAACCAATTTTGATGAAATTTAATATCCTAACTAAGTACCTTGGGGGCCACAAAAAGGTTAAATAAAATTTTTAGTAAAATTATATTTTAAAGTACTTTAGAGTAAAATAGTACTTTTTTTAAAATTTTTGTTTTAAATTCTTTAAAAATTTATTCATTTGATCGTTTTAAGATAGGTGATTTAACCTAACTTAGTAGTAACAATGGTTAGGCTTCTCGCTGTGAAATGGTATCAATTTGGGAGGAAATTTTATAAGTAACCATAGCAACTGCGTTGTTTTCTTATCCATTACCTTTGCTTAAGACATAGAGAAATCGACTCTTAAACCAAAAATAGCGATTGATTCTCATCTAATACTTGAGGAATAACCATTCTATATTGGATTTTTGACATTTCGGTTTTTATTGGTAACCATTGCTGAAGACATGGAGGAATCGACTTAAAATCAAAAATAGCCATCGATTCTCATCTAATACTTGAGGAATAACACACACACACACACTATACTACATACTGCTTTGATGGAGGTCTGGGAGCAGAGTTGCGAGCAACCGGAAAGCTCATTACCAACCATATTACTTTGACTAACTTGTTTAAGACAAGTGACTTTGATGATGGATTTATGATCCATAATCGGTTTGTTTTGCGACCGCGGTGAGAGTTACTTAGCCGCCCTGAAGGGACGTTTCCGTGTGTTACCGCGAGGAGGTGAACTCTCGATTCCTCTCGTATTTTACTTATATACTAGGGTTTTGTTGATTAGGTTATCAGCTTATAATCTAGTGGAAAGTATCTATACTACGTTGCTAATTTTCTATGTTAAATAGTTAACTATTTGTTAGTTTTTATTTCTATTTGTGTGTGTTCTAACCCTATTGGTTAGAATTTCTACTTGCCCAGAGTAGCAATAGTGCTGCTCTAAGATGCTTAATCTAGGTTAATCTTATATATATATTAGCATGCTTGAAGGGGCCGGGACTTTGCAGTCCCCGCCCCTTGTTGGTCTGGTCAGAATAGTTGGTCAGGCCCACTTAATTATAAGAGTGAGAGAGAAGGAGCGGATAGGAGGCATTGTATTTCTAATGCCGTTTGTCCTTAGTCTTCTATTATGTGTTTTCAAAAGCGTCTGGAGTGAGGCTCCTTAGTTGTTGTATTATGAGTCTGCGGTGGGGGAAGGCCAGTCCAGCGAAGGTTTTGAATTTACTGAATAGATCGCTTGATTCTATTAATTTTGGAAGGTTGTTCCGAAAGTTTTCATTAGCTAGTTCAGGGTATCTGAGATCCGTGTAGAGCGGGCATTCGAAGAGAATGTGCTCGACAGTTTCTTCAGTGTTTGAACATTGAGGGCAGTTTGGACTGGGTGTGTCTGCCGCGCCCCTCGCGTGAAGCGTGCCATTTATTGACCCGTAACCGCTGAGGAGGAATAGCGTGAACATGTCGGGATTATACCACTTAGGCATATTCCCGTAGTTGACACGTGGAAAGAATCGCTTGGTAAGGTGACCTGTGTCACCTGACTCCCACTCCTCTTGCCATTGTCTGCCTATTTCGAGATCTAGTTTTGTATATTCGCGTTCGACACGGTAGTCTTCCATGGATTCATGTTGTATGAATTCATATCGTCCTAACGTGGCGTTGATGTTTTTTCGGATTTTGTGTTTTGCTGCTAGTTTTTTTATTTCTAATCGGAGTGGAGCAGCACCTGCTAATACCCGAAGCGCTGCTGTTGACACAGTTCTGCATGCTCTTATCGAGCCAAGAAGAATGGTTCGATCGATCGCATTCATTGCGTTGTTTAGTGATACTTGCTCAGGATTTTGAGCAATAACGACAGCTCCATATGTAGCAATTGGAAGGTAGAGACTTTTCCAATACAGGGCGACTGTTTTTTGATTAAGACCCCATTTCTGTCGTGCGATTGATTTGATGCTATTGGAAAGTGAGTTGATGTTTTCCTTTACTTTTTTGAAATGTGGAATAAATGTCAGATCTTCGTCCAGCCAGATTCCCAAATATTTGGCTTCTTTTTTGAACTGTATGTTTTTATCGTTGATTTTAATAATGATTCTGTTATTGAATTTAAGCGTGTGGAAAAAGAGGATTCCTATTGATTTTTCCTCTGCAAGTTGTAGGCCACTATTTTGGCACCAATTTTGGGTTACGGTAATGGCTGTGTTGGCTTTACTAATCAGGTCGTCTCGCGATTTCCCGTAAATTATCAGGGCTAGATCGTCTGCATACGCGGTGGCGTGTATGCCTTCGGATTCAAGCTCTGTCAATTTGTCGAGGAGCTCATCCATGACCCAATTCCAGGCCAAGGGGCCCATAATTGAGCCCTGGGGGCATCCTCTTTCCATTGTGGCTTCGTTATTAGTGTCCCCAAGTTTCAATATCATTCTACGATTAGTGAAGTATGATTTTACTGTTTCGTATAGCGTACTGGATATGTTTGCTTTTGACAACCTTCGAAAGATAGCGCTCCAGGATACATTGTCGAATGCTCCTTTTACGTCTAGGAACAGTCCCATGGTGTGGACCGTTTCCTGATTTTTTTTTGTGGGGATATTTTTGTTTTTTTGCTGTTTTTGATTTGCTCTGATGAGCTTAGTGATTCGCAAGAGGGCATCATCAGTTGATAGTCCCTTTTTAAATCCCATCTGACTGCTATTTTCCAGATTCATATTATTATAATCAGTCTGTATTCGTCCGAGGAGTATTCTTTCGAATAGCTTCCCGATTGAAGGTAGCAGTGAGATGGGTCTGTAAGAGCCCAGATTGTTGGGGTCTCTGTTGCCACTTTTTAGTAAAATTTTGAGTTCTGCCACCTTCCATGGATTTGGAAAGGTTCTATTTTCTAGGCAGTTGTTGAAAATGTTGATGAGGATTTCGGGTTTTAGTTCGAAAATTTTCGCGAGAATTTCTGGATATATTCCGTCTATACCTGGAGCGGTCTTTTTCCGCATCTTGAGGATCGAGTTTTTAATTTCGTCCCTCACGATGGGTGGTTCCAAGTTGTCATTCGCATAGTCATCCGACGTGGTTTGCTCTTGCGAACTGGGAACCATTTTGGCGAGCATTTTGTTTCCCAGTTCGTCGAGTTTAGTGATTCCGTCTGCCCCGTGGTAGACGCAGTCACTTGTTATTTTGTTTCGTATGATTTTATATGGAAGTCCCCAGGGGTCTCTATTTCCCTCAACCGTGACAAAGTCCTGCCAGCATTTGGCTTTTGAATTTTTTATTAGTCGCGTATATTTATTCCGAATTTTTTTGTATTCGTTTATCATCCTATCTAGTGTAGGACAGGGACCGAATCGCCTTTTGGTGTTACTAATGTTTTTTGACTGTTGGTTCACTCGTTGTCTTAGGAGTGTTAATTCCTCTGACCACCAGGGAACCTTGCGGTTGAAGTGTTTTTGTTTTTTAATTGCTATTTCGCAGGTTTCGTTAATTTTGAGGTTTAGAATCTCGGCGGCCCTATTCGGAGGGTCGGATTGTAATTTTGTGAGTGATTGTGTCTCAAAGTAGGTGTTGAGGCCACATTCAAATAGATCCCATTGAGCAGTTTTTAGAGCTGGCGGAGACGAAAGCCGCTAGAGAACGAGCAAAAGGCAACGATGCTTATCTCTACACTGGGCCGTCTCTGGGAGTAACACCACCTCCACGTGGTCTAGCTGGATATCCGCACCTTTCGGAGAACTAAGAGTGTTACCCTTGGCGAAGAACGCAGTTGCCATTGGCATATATAGAAATATTTCTATGTCCTTAGTAAATCTGGAAAATGCACTGGATATGCTATATTATGTCATTAGACATATATAGTCCCATGGATGATCCTCCAATGGGCTATCTTTTTAGTATATTCAGTGGGCCAAGAGGTGCTATGTTATGCCGGCAACAGATGCAGCAGCTGCTGCATCAAAACTAACTATGGTGAATAAATCTCTTGAATTTATCTAATAAATTCTAAAAGAGTTAAAATGCTATGATATTACAATAGAAATATCATAAACACGATTGTTTCTACAAATCCTACTACATCGACTCTGTCGATTATTGAACACACAAATTTATGAATATATCACTATCAAAATGATGATGATATCATGTTGCATAAACAATTATGCAAGAATGCATGTATTGGAATGGTGACCTACACATTTCGGCATATATAGAATTTCTTCTATCTTTTTAGTATATTTCGGTTGATCCTGCCAGGATATGCTATTTTATGTCTATGACATATATAGTAAGAAATACTCTATCCTTTTAGTATATTCAGATGCGCTGCTCTGGATATGCTTCATTATGCCGAGATGTTGGTGGCTTGAACCAAATACGCCGACACTGCGGGCTTTGGCCTGGTTGAGTGGTGTGTGCGGCCGGGCTGATCAATGGCACAGCAGTAAGCCAATAATTCACGGCGCATGGTTTGATGGTGGCCATGCAGATTGATAAGCATAAATAAGCTGTCATTCTTTGATGATAATTATAACTATTTCATAAGACAGTAAACAGTAAACAGTAATAACTGTAACCAGCAGTTGAGGGCGCTGCTGGAAATTGCTTATCAATATGAATAATTCATAACGGCCGATGAAAATCACCAGTATATGGTGATGGCTACAAAAGCTGGCCATGATTGATTCCGTGACTAGCTCATCGGCTTCCACGCTCGGAGCACCGCGATGTCCACGTATCCAGGAAGTGACAAACCTGCAAGCCGAAATTGGTGTTGCTCTGGCATTATGCTTGCTAATCAGTGCGAGCGGGGGACGTACGTGTATTGTACCCGCTCGCATGCCATGGCCGTAGTCATGACAAGGGAGTTGACTAGCCCTCTGATTTGAAATGGTCCAGCGGCACATCTGACGGTGGTTCAGATTGGGCTTGGCGAGCCCACGCTGAGTGCAAGCCAATCAGTGCGAGCGGGGGACGTACGTGTATTGTACCCGCTCGCTTGCCATGGCCGTGGTCATGACAAGGGAGATGACTTGCCCTCTGATTTGAAATGGTCCAGCGGCACATCTGACGGTGGTTCAGATTGGGCTTGGCGAGCCCACGCTGAGTGCAAGCCAAAACGGTAAACACACCTAAAGTAGTCTGCGGCTGCCATTTAATTGGTGTCTTACAGGTTCCTTTAGAATGAAAGACTGGCGCCTTTTACCGTAGTGAATGCCAATCTGTGTCACTTGACTGTGGCATGCATGGTTGATACCATGAAGTCCGATAAGCTGCATGGTTATATATCATGTAGAAGAGGTTGTCGACTTCCAGATTTAAAAGACAAGCCTGGGTTGGCACAAAAGGTGACGAACCGCTGGCCAAGCGAACAATCGGTTCACGAACTTAGGCTGGAGATTTTTAATCTTACACCCTGAAAGCTGCAACACAGTGGGTTTGCTTTGTACACATAACAAATAGAGGTATAGGCAGAAAGCCGCCTGGAATGGAGGGTGGCGAGTCGTTTGCCAGACGACAATTGGTCGCGGACCTGGGCTGAAGATTCTGAATCTTCAAATCCTACTGGTTGTTTTTACAGCGGGCGTGAACCACATTGGACGCCTTGTAAGTGCTCGACTACCATTGTTTCGGAGCTTGCTTGGCGAACAATACTCCTGATTATGTAAAAACGAAGCATTCGTACTTGGCTGTTTGCAGCAGGTGTGGGCCGGCTTGGGCGATTTGCAAGCGGTTTGTCAGGTGTATGTGATGTTGCAATCACATCAGGTTAACCAACCGCACATGCAGTCGATCACGTACTGGGACTGTGGGAAGAGAGTCCGAATCTGAAGAGGTGGAGCATGGAAAGTCATGTGCAAGAGAAACCTCGAACAACCATACCAAAGGTTGTTGAAAACAAATGGTGCCATGGGGAATGGAGAAAGCCCTAGGGACGAAAGTTCCTAGCTCCATTCGACTGAGGTTGGTCTCGTGGTGGCACAAGGTTTTGTCTAGATAGCTGTTGTTAACTCGCCAGCTGTTGATAGCTTCAACACTAGCGAGGGTGGAATATACGCCCGCTATATTTCACGTGTACCTCTGCGTACACACCTATACCCTGATCGATGCCATTCAACGGCGTTATTCGGATCTTTCGGGGTAAACATATGATGCGAGAGTATTGTATGCGCTGGTTGCGAGTGCGTGTGAAGGCCCGCGGGCTATAGACACCACTTTAAACAATTCAGTGCGTCAATTGCGCTGTCGAATCTTTGAGCAGTTTTTAGATTATATCTACTGCTCGCGTATTCGGTAAGTGATGACTGGTCTTTTTCGGACCAGATTTCGAAGGTTATAGAGTTGTGATCTGAAATTGTAAGGTTATCAATCACTTTCCAATTATGTATAGATTTTGCGAAATTTTGTGTTGATAGGGTCGCATCTATATAAGATGATCCCCGTGTTGCGCTAAAGGTTGGTGGGAAGCCTGGTTTGTTTAAGACTGCCAGGTCGTGTTGATTGATGAAAATTTCTATATTTTCACCATGTATGTCGGAATTTGGTGAGTGCCAGAATACTGATTTCGCATTAAAGTCTGCACAAATTAGCACTTTTTCGTTGGTGCCAATTTTTGTGAGTTGGACTTCAATGAGATTCAGCAGTTCTGATCGCATTTCGAAAGAGTAACTGTGTTGGAAGTACGCGTTTATGACATAGAAGCTCATTCCCGGGAGACTGAGCTGCACCGCCAGAACATGCTCGCTCCCACCACAGTCTATGTTTAGTGGTATAATTTTTTTGTTTTTGATTATGATTCCTACCTTTGGGTTTTCTCCGGGGGGGATTATTATTTTGTCCGATAATTCGGTGTATGCCGAGAGTTTATTTTTGTTTTTGTTGCTTATGTTGGGTTCCTGGAGGAGGACAATGTCGACCCCTGTATTGGTCTGATGTCTAACTTCCGCCGCTACTGTTTTGGATCTCTGTGCGTTTAGTTGAATAACTTTCAACTTTAGCAGCTGGTTCGGTTCTTTTTGGGTGTGTATATTCATGGACATTTTTGGTAATTAGTTTTCCTGACGTTTATTTTGGTTGCGTTTAGGTAGACCGGGCAGATCTCGTGACGGACTGAATGGGAGTTGTTTTTATTTTGTCTCGTGCAGTTTATACACTTGGGGGGCTTGAGTTTAGAGGGGCATTCCTGATTCCTGTGTCCTCTTGAGGCGCAGTGGGCACAGGTTTCCTCTGTATCGCGGCAGTGTTTTGCTAAATGTCCGAATCTCTGACATTTAAAACATCTTTTGATGTTTGTATAGTCATGGATTTTGCATGCTAGGTGGAGAACGAAGATGTAGTTTACTTTTAGTAATTTCTCTCTTAACTCTGGGTTGACATTGATTACCCAATGGCACACAGTCAGGTCCCTTTTGCCTGTTTTGTAAACAGGTTCGAAATTTTCTTGTGTTAGGCCCAGATTGGGGTTTTGTTGTATAATGGTTTCGGTGAGTTCTTCGCCATTGAATTCCGCTGGGGTATTTAATAGTATCATCCTTGGTTTGATTTCTTTGGGTGATCTTATTTTGCCTAGTTCCTTGAGTTTGGGGGTTAGATTTTTTATTTTTTTAGCTTGGTCTGGGGTGTTAGTCACGATGACTATTTTCCCGTCGGTTTGCTTGAGGGATTTTATTTGGAGGCCATTTTCTGCTGGCTTTATAAAGTTTATTATTGCTTTTTTTGGCTCGGATGAATTTTTGAGATCATCGCTCATTTCTATGACAACGACTCTTTCGGAGCCGTTGTTTTTCGATGAGCGTTTGATCTCATTTTTTATGGCTGTGTTTACTATTTTTTTAACTGTCTGTTTGGGCGGTCCTGGGAGTGGCCATTGTGCTGGAGTTGGTTTGCTAACCAGCCCGGGGCCGGTTGGTTTTGTATTTATCTTTGCACTGATGATATCACTTGCCTTGGGTTTTCCCATGCATGTTTCGGTCATTTCCTTGAAGAGTTCTCCCAATGAGTTCAGAACTAGAGTCATGGACGAGCCTTTATCATTTTCTAATTGGGATGCTAGCTTTTGAGCTAGCACGTATTTTTCTTGGGCCTCTCTCAGTATTTCTGGGAGGTCTCGTGGGGGCTTGCAGGGGCACGGGCAGCCGCATGATTTTAATCTGAGGAGTTTTTGGCCAGATTACTGCTTCTATGCGTGCTGGCCTTGAAGAATCTGTTAATTTATTGTTATTTTTATTTTTATTATTATTTTCGGAGGGGGTTTTGTTGTGGTAACTGAGCTGGCTTGAGATGTTTGATCTAGGCTGGGCTTGTTGGTCACCGCAGACTCCGAATTAATGATTGTTATGCTGGGGTCAGTTTTGGTGTTTTTGTTATGTTCGTTTAGGTTCATTTCTGAGCCTGTTGAACTTGAAGATGAGGATGAGGATTCATTGTGTGAATTTTCATACGAATTGTCCGGGTCCTGCTTTTTGATTGCTAAGTCGTGATTTTTATTTTTGGAAGACGTGGCATGCCTGGACCTTGTCACTGGGGCAGGGGCAGGGCTGGGTGTTTTAATGTTTGTCTTTGCTCTGTCTGTGTCATTTCTCTTGACAGTGTTAGTCTTTTTCCCTGTCACTAGTATAAATTTTTCTGGCTTAGTTCTTTCTTGACCGGACATTTTGTCTTCTCTCTCCTATACTAATAGTTATAATATTTTTCAATTTCAAAGTACCTCAATATTACAGTCGCATTGTCGAAACCTTTTTATCCCCATTTGTAATACTAATTATTCAAAAAATACAGGGCTGAATAGAGTGATGCTAAAGGCAAACTCCTCACAATTGGACTTCTTTTCATGTGGTGTGAGGGATATCAAAAGATATTGCTCACACTACGATTAATTCTCTAATAGATTGTATTATATTATTACATGCTTTATATTAGCTTCACTGTATGTATCTATCTGTGTACTATTTATCTATCTATTAATGTGACTTTTGTTCTGTTAAATTTATCTATAAAAATAATTGTTACCTACTCAATTTAAATGAAATAATATAATTATAATAAAAGCATTACATTATGTTAAATTCCGCAAACTTTTCTCTATAAAAATAATTAAGACTATAAATTAGTATTTTAGTTTTGTTAAATTGTTGATTTATTGTATAAAAATGTATATTGTAACTGGGATAACTCCCGTATATCGAATAAAATAAAAATAAAATAAAATAAATAAAACTAATAATGAAGGTAGTGAAGGTATATGTAATGGGGATAGTGAAGATGATTTGAAGCTCAAATCAGTGTGACCAAAACAGAAGAAAAATAATGCTACAAAGATTACAAAAAATAATGTTACAAGATTACTATAAGTATCAGTTGGAGACTATGGCTGGAAGCGCCCTCTCGGGACAGCAGCACATATATAGTTTAAAATTATGAGAGAAGTATTTGTTTTGGTTTTCCAAATTGGCGCTCCTGGGTGTTTGGGCGTGAGCTGCCCTCTCGTGTCAGCGTCCTCAACCTACAGGCTTTGGAAATTTTTTTTTTTAATCTAAAAATCTATTATATTAATTAAATTGAGGACAAATCAAATAAGAAATGGTACACCCCGTGAGGGGGGTAAAATTCCCTGTCTAATGCTATAGACCTTTCTCTCGAGAATTGAGTTTTAGGCTGTTTAACTATAAATTAAGACTTCCTGGAAGCCTTTCGGCCTCCAGATTTAGGTTAGAAATATAAAAGTGCTATAAAAATCTGAATTTATTAAATAAAATCAAAATTTTTACGCAGAATACTTGCTGTTGCGATGCTGAGTAGACTGGATACTGGGTCCGCAATTATCCGTACAGAATTCCGCCGAAAATCGAAGAAAACTCGGGACACGATACGCACTTGAGGAATAACAATTCTACATTAGATTTTTGACGTTTCGATTATTATTGGTAACCATTGCTGAAGACATGGAGGAATCGACATAAAATCAAAAATAACGATCGATTCTTATCTAATACTAGAGGAGTTGTTTACCAAAAAAGAATTTAGTCTTATTGATTTTAAGTCGATTCTTACATGTCTGCAGTAGATGTAGCCATTAATAGTCAAAACATCAAAAATGGAATGCAATAAGGTTATTCCTCTAGTATTAGATAAGAATCGATCGTTATTTTTGATTTTATGTCGATTCCTCCATGTCTTCAGCAATGGTTACTAATAATAATCGAAACGTCAAAAACCTAACGTAGAATTGTTATTCCTCAAGTATTAGATGAGAATCGATGGCTATTTTTGATTTTAAGTCGATTCCTCCATGTCTTCAGCAATGGTTACCAATAAAAACCGAAATGTCAAAAATCCAATTTAGAATGGTTATTCCTCGACTATTAAATGAGAATTATTTTTAATTAATGTCAACATGAACTACAAATTGCAAGTGATATCTGATTAATAATAAAGGAACAAACATATTAATATTTCAAATGAATTTGGATAAAGTTTAGCAACGATCCGTTGCAGTTTATTAAATATGTAATTGATTTTTCGCGGAACACTTGAAGTGGCTGCTCTAGTATCTCAAATTATGCAGAGAACACTCTCATTGATTATTCTTTTATACAGGCTGTGGGAAAATAACTCTTTTGTGATATTCAACTGTTTAATTGATACTTCTTGTTCTGTGGAATTGTTGAGACGCATTAGCCCTGTGCGTTGGTACTGGCTCTTGTAATGTCCATACATGCTCTTAGAACTTTTCCTGAGACAAAAGTAGTACACAGAACACTC
This sequence comes from Forficula auricularia, assembly GCA_024734495.1. Taxonomy (NCBI): domain Eukaryota; kingdom Metazoa; phylum Arthropoda; class Insecta; order Dermaptera; family Forficulidae; genus Forficula; species Forficula auricularia. The sequence continues at coordinate 6,968,388 of JALMQS010000117.1, forward strand.
TGGAAAATGTTATTCTGATGTTCCTTTATTATTTTGACCCAGTTTACAACAAAAATTAGCGCTAATTTGATTATATAATAGCTCCGGATTATGGCGGTTTGGAATGATATACGATACTCTAGGATTAGCAGAACACCAATTCCAATTGACATTCCACGCATCGATTCCTCGCATTCTTTCATTTCAAAAGCAGTTTTTTCCTATTAATAATCTGGGATTTTGAAATCATAATCAATAATTAGGCGTTGAAATCGTTCGGATAGTGTCTATGAAGATACATTATAGTTATTTATAGCTGCATCTTCTCTCTTACATTTGCAAAAGAAAAAAAGTGGGTCCTCAAAATGCTTTAAAGTTTTTATTATAATTGAAAAGTTTTTGTTTTGCCAAGAATAGCAGACTTGTTGATTCATAAAGAAGAAACAAAGAGGTTGTCCTCTGCTTGATGCAAATAAACATATCACACATATATATCTGTATATATATTATTCATATGTTTGAAACTATATTTCATACGATATTAACCCCATGAAAAATAATATTTATAATTAAAAAATACTGATGATGAAGGCCAATTCTTCGAAATTATAGTCTCAAACAAGTAAATAATATATATAATTTCGATATATATGTGTGTATGTTTATTTTCATCAAGCGAGACAACCTCTTTGCTTGTCTTTATGAATTTAAGTTTTTTGTTAATAATTGTTAGCGGAAAGCAAAAATGGAATCTTTTGATGTTTTAATACTTGAGAAGACTAGTACAATCCAATAAAAAATATTTTTTCTGTTTTTATGTTATTTTTTTTTAAATTTATTATAATAATGTAAATAATTTCAAAGAAAATTAATATTTTAAGTATTGTATAATGAAAATTTTAATAAGACTATTAAAAATTAACTTTACGAAATAAGAAATAAAAAGAAACTGGGAAATAGAAAAGGAAACAAAATATAAAAGAACAAAACATTCGAACAAATCAAGAAATGTTGGAGGCTATAAGGGCTAGAAATTGGAAAGTGTGAGTTTTTAGACCACTAGAAGAAAAGGGAAATCGTGAAAAATTGACCCAATCAATTCTTTCCACTTCACAAAAGAAACAAAAGTAAATTGTTTTATTTCTCTTTTGTATGTGCTGTTTGCTCTTTTTTCTTATTTTCATTTAATACTATGTTATTGTTTCCACTTTTGAAAATCGACGGAATAGAAAGATAAAAAAAAAAAAACAATAGAAAATATTGTTTGAAAATATATTGCTGGGGAAATAAATATTTGCTCGATATATATTGGGAAATTGGGACTTAAAGACACTATCAAAATCTAAAAGTTTAGTCAATAACATTGAATTTCTAGAAAGGAAAAATTATTTTCCATTTTATGATTAAATTAAATCATAATGATAATGAAAACCACAAATTTCGAATAAAAAATTTATTAGGAGGTCATTTTCATCCTCTTAAAAAATCCTGCGATTCGGAGGATCGTCCCTCCTTCTTCAGGGTTTAAATGGTCAAAGTAGAAACCTACCTGTTTATAAATATTATTTTTAATTGGATTTAATTTTAATTCATAGCGATCTCTTGATGAAGGAGTGGGTCAAAACATTGAAAAAAATTATTCGAATTTTTTACCTAAATTCAAAGTCTAAAATAATATTAAAATACATATATTGCTTTTTACTTTACCATTCAGGGTATGGTCAAGTATTGTAATCGAGCATGAAAAAAGTGGTTTTTTTCCCTTGTTTATTCGAAATATCTCAAAAACGGCTTAATCGTTTTTTGATTAAAAAAATTGAGCAAAACCATGGCATTTCACTCTACAAAAAAGCTTTAATAAGTGAACTTCGAAAAAATTATATTTTTTGAGATAATAATTGTGTTGTCAAAACGTCTGTTAGTCTGGTTGTCTGTTAGTTAGTTAGTCTGTGCGTTACCAAATTTTTGTGGACGAGCTAGCTCAAAAACTAGTTTGAATATCGAAACCGAATTTCACACGTAGTTTTGGTCCATTAAGATTAAGAGCTGATTATTTAACTACGTAAAGAATAGTCCGCCTGTACCTATGCAACCAACTTGACGCCACTGGATCGTACTAGCCTACCCTACAGGCGTACTTGTTAAATGAATTTTTTTCATATTTAAAATTTGTCGGCTATCTTTATAAATATTATTAAAATCGGAACACCGTAAGTTGGCATTTACATGAAATTTTTTTCGTTTTTTGTGATTTTTTTAAAAATGGCTCTCTACATTTTTTTTTAATTTGTACTTATCAATGGCATAAGTTAGGAGGCTATGAAGTCATGTATAAATTTAAATTCAAATTAAATAAAAAAAAGGGTGTAAATTAGGAGTGTGGAAAAATAAATATTTTAATCGTTCATCTCTCGTATACTGTAAGTCGCAGAGTTATGGGATGTAAAACTTAAGCTATCTCGATTAGAAGTACCTCAAGATTTTGGCTAAAATCGAAGAACCAGAAGTTGATGTTTACTTGAAGATTGTTTGTATTTTTTAATAATCGGTACATTTATCAAATATCTTAAATACTTCAAAGAGTAAGTAAAAATTCCGATTGGAATCAAGGGAGGAAAGTAAATTAGTCATGTTGAAAAAATAAATAACACCTTTATCTCGGTTACACTGATTCGCAGAGCTTTGGAATTTTAAACTTCAGCTATCTTGAGACTAAAATAAGTATCCCAAGATTTTTTATAAAATCAAAAGACCGGAAGTACATGTTTACTTGAAGAATTTTGCTATTTTGCAATTTTTACTTTTTTCCGGTTTTCTTAAAACGCCTTGGGAGTAACCCAAATTGAACTATTATGAATGAAGAAAATTGGTATGATGATTTCAATAAGGGAGAAACTAATGTGAAAGTCATGTAGTGCCCAAATCAGTTGATTTTTTGATTCTTGAACCGAAAGGAAGTAAAATTTGATCAGCTCTTTGTTTCAGAAAAACAAACATTTTTAGAACTACAGCGAACTTTCTAAGTGTTTTCGTTCTTAACGTGAATATTGGAATCCAGTCCAAACACAAACAGAATAGAAAATAGTGCTTCAAAATGATTTTTCTCAACACATTTCTAAAAATAAATAAGCTAAAAAAATTAGGTTTTTAATATACCGGTCGTATCTTCCAATTAAGATTTAATAATTAAAAAAAAAATATTTCAAATTCTTTATATAAAAATCTAAAAAGAACAAAAGATTGTTTTGAAAAAAGGTCAACTCATATATATATATATCTTATTAACCTTTTGGAAATTTAATCTATTTGGAATTTTTTACTCGTCAATGTGGTATTTGAATATTTTTAATTTAATTCGTTCCAGGACATCAGTTTGTAAGCCACTAAAACGCATCCAGAATAAATTGATTTTAAATCTTCCATTCCTGCCCATCGACATCTCCGATATAGCGTTTACAATGCACAACATTGACTGGTATGTGCTATAATAGTAAACAGTTATAAAGGAAAAGAAAGTTTCTTCCATGATCCATCTTAGTCTCACGTTTTATTGTGATAAAATTTATGTTCCTGAGATGTGAGGCTCTGGCCACTGAGGAAAGAAACGAGAACCTACCAAAAACCTCTTTTTCTCTAGTAAACCTCTTCAGTTCTGATTATACTAGGATGAAGAGATTAAATCAGCCTTCAAGCTGATTACTAATCAATAATATATTTAAAAATATTGTTTTTATATTAATCTATATAATAAAAATGAATTTCTTTTTCTTTGTAAGCGCAGATCTCTCAAATGACTGGACCGATTTGGCTAATTTTTTTTTTAAATGTTCGTAATAGTCCAATTCAGGTTAATACGTAAAAAAAAATCAGAAAAGTTGCCCGGAAAATTGGAAAATTCAGGAAAAACTAAAAAAAATTCCTGTTACCAACATAGCTTGCCAAACAATAAAAGAACTAAACTAGCAAACTAAACATGTGTTGGCAGCCCTGTTTGGCAGATTTTTGAATGTCATTCATTCTTAATAGCATAGATAATAGAGTTCAAACCACATTATCGTTGAAGAAGAATTTAATAATGCAACAAAGATTTAAAAAAAACTATCTATTTTTTTTAAAGTACATTTAAAAACAAAAATTAAAAAAATAAACTGCAACGGATCGTTGCTAAACTTTATCCAAATTGATTTGAAATATTAATATGTTTATTTCTTTATTATCAATCACTTGCAATTTGCAGTTCATGTTGACTTTAATTCAAAAATAATGATCGATTCTCATTTAACAGTCGAGGAATAACCATTCTACATTCGATTTTTGACGTTTCGGTTTTTGTTGGTAGCCATTGGTGAAGACATGGAGGAGGAGGAATCGACTTAAAATCAAAAATAGCAATCTATTCTCATCTAATACTTGAGGAATAAGAATTCTACATTAGATTTTTGACCCTTCGATTATTATTGGTAGCCATTGGTGAAGACATGGAGGAATCGACTTAAAATCAAAAACAACGATCGAATCTTATCTAATACTAGAGGAATAACATTATTGAATTTCATTTTTGATGTTTTGACTATTAATGGCAAGCTCTAATGAAAACGTGGAAGAATCGACTTAAAATCAAAAAGACTAAATTCTTTTATGATAAACAACACAAGCTTGAGAATAAGGGAATTTTTTATAAATATATTGTATATACTTTTGTGTCTAGCAAAATGAATAATAATTGTAATTTTCAAGTCTTCTTATCTATAATAATACCTACATATAATATAACTTTTTTTTATTTTCCCCTTAATTATAACAAGTGGATTTTTAATACATTTTAAATATTTGTTTCATCTTATTTGTTATGAGTGTATATTACAGTTAAATAGAATCTCAAATTATATCTATTTAAGACTTTATAATAAAACAATTATATTTATTCTCTGTTACTAATAAAACATTAATAAAGCAGCCACGTAGGGGTCCAGGGGCGAAGCCCCTGCTAGTAAAGGCCCGCCAAAGGCGGGCCATGAAACTAGTTTATAATATAATTAGTTAGTAGTGAAACAGCAAATAAAAAAACATACCTACTTTTTGAATTTTTCTAATTTAACTTAATTTTGACTTTTTTTTAATAACTGGTTATATATGATAGCCTTTAAGGTTATAGTGGGGGCTTTTACAAAAAATTATAATTATCCTCTTTACCTTCCCTCTCCGCATCCGATTCATCAGAATATTAACTATAAAAATATCAAGGAAAAGGCCAATTCAAAGATCAAAGTACAGTATATTTATTTTATCAATTTATTTTTATCTGGGTCAGTGCGTACTGTATGTTTTTAATTAGAATGTTGTAATTAAAAATTTGCTAATAATAAAATGGCTTCACCAGTTATTTTGACTAACAGACATACAGCTAATCATTTATATACATAAAAGCACCACAAAAATTGCAGATTTGACCCTTTGATAATTTATTTATTTAGTAAAAGAAAGATTTCGGCTGAAACCCTCTAGATTGAACATCTATAATGAGGTAATCTTACAAGGATTCACGGCGTTTCGGGAGCTAAATAAAGTCGTTTTCAAATGTTAATGAAGTTGTGAAATGTTTTTGTTAATTTCTCTAGCGTTCACTAGAAGAAGGCAACTTGAAAGCCATAATATTTAATCTAATTGCCTATTAGAATTGAGACTTTAAAAAAGAGAGGAACATGGTCATCTTAGTATTCATAAATTTTATTAATCAATTATTATAGCTACTTTATCTTTATGATTTTAGTCCAAACATCTCTTTTGAATTTTAATATATTATATATATAATAATATTTAATATTTTTATTAAATTAATCTAATATTTTACCAAATAAGATTTTTACAAGGATATATCTCACACCGTCACACTCCATGGTAAAATATCTTTAATTTATCAATTTATTTTTACCTGGGTCAGTGCGTACTATATGTTTTTAATTAGAAATATGTAATTAAAAATTTGCTTATTTCCAGTAATTATATTTTAATTAAGTGGTTAATAGTTCCATGAAACATGCTTCTTGTGTAGGTATGTGACACTATGCTTTAGAGCAGTGGTTCCTAACCTATGGGTATTTACCTCTTGAGGATAAAATAACTACTTGAAGGGGTAATTAGACTAATTAATATATATGTTGACGGTAACGGATTCAATATTTCTGCTACAGGGCGAGGCGAGGATTTATATTTTTACTTTATCCAATGCGAAGCATGCGAGAAAGTATTGGAATCGCTCTCGCGGCAAGCGCGACTTCAAAGGGTCCTCAGGTAAAGACTACGGAACCCATGGACTCAATTAAGGTCACAAATTGAAGTATTCAATGAGATTGAATTTTAGCACGTGACGGTTTTGCCAAAAATTACCTGGGATCTCGCCGAGAGGCCAAAAAGTGCCATTTTTTTGGAAGTGCGTGCGGATGGATGGATGGATTATGTGTGTTATCGTTTTTTTCGTCCACGAATTTTTCCACACCGTTGCACCGAATGAATTGAAATTGAAAACCTACCAGTATTTTAACAAAATGAAGCGCTGATTAGTTTTTGGTACATATCGGTCCACAAACATTAGTACTTTATTTCAGTACTTTTTTAGTTTTTTCTAAATATCTTGAAAATGACTTAACCAATTTTGATGAAATTTAATATCCTAATTAAGTACCTTTGGACCCACAAAAAAGGTTAAATAAAGTTTTAGTAAAATTATATTTTAAAGTACTTTACTCTAGAACATATTAATATTTCAAATGAATTTGGATAAAGTTTAGCAACGATCCGTTGCAGTTTATTTTAACAAGGAGTAAAGACACATGTCTTGCTTGGTCACAGGGGTAATGAAACTGAAAAGGTTAGGAACCACTGCCTTAGAGGATTAGAGCCTAGAAACGAGAATTCTTCAGACATATATATATTATAATATATTTTTCAAACTGCTCATATATATATGAGCAGTTTGAAAAATTTTTACCCAAATTCTAGAAAACTTTGTTGTAAATATTCAGCTCGTAACTGAAAGTAGTTTTCAGTATAGTGCCGTTTTTTATTTATTTATAATAAATTTCAATTAATTTTAATTTTACTATTCAGTCCCGAGCTGATTTTTAAACTCAAGTTTTCTGGAATTTAAGTAAAATTTTTTCAAGCTGTACATTTATAACTCAGAAGAATTTTCATCTCTGTCCGGGAAGTGTTTGGCCCTCTGGTTCGACTCCTGACGGGACAAGCCCTTCCTATATATAAAATATATAAATATCTATTTTAATTTTAGAAATGGCCTTTTCTGAATAGATTTATCAAATCAATATCTTTTTAATAATTTATTTTTAAAAAATTCAATTTTTTTCATACAAAAATCATAAATTTTTAAACAAATACTAGTTAGAATTAATTACCATAAATATAAAATATAATTTTAATCGGCTTAACTCTACACTTAAGCGCCAAAGTAATGACTAATCCCTCTTTTGTGGAATTTTGCTAAAATAAAAAAATTCATTAGAAAAAATAATTTTCAAAATCGATAATTAATTCTCTTTGAGGTTAAAAATAAAATTCTATTAAAAAGAAATTTAATTTATGAATAAAAATCTTCTGTTATAAGTTGTTAAATGTGGCAAAGTTTGTTTGGAGCGAAGGGTGAACCGCGATTGGAATTAGGTTTACATGTCTTTGGAATTATGTGGAATTATTTTGGAGTTCATTAGATAATGCCCCTTCATCTATTCTCTTCTACTTGAAAATGAAAGTGGAAGTGGAAGTAGGTGTACACGATATTAGGTCGCGGTTCACCCCTCGGTTTGTTAAGATTTAGAAAACTAAGGATTCAAAGCTCAATTCCCCAACATCGGATTTTGTTTTCAAAACAAAATATATATTTTAAATAATTTTAATATCAATACCAAATAGAAAATCTTCATACAGGAGGCTGGATAGTTATCCCCTTATTTATTCATATAAGAATATTTTGTGGTGAAAATTTTTGAACGGCTTGGGAACACTTGTGGTTCTAAGTAAAATTCAAGTGAACACTAAAGTAATTTTATTATTTTATTGTGTATGCAATTAATGGGTGGACAATATACATGATGTTTCGGCTAAAATGGCATCATCACCAGCTCAACAAAAATTATATACAAATCTCTCCCCGTAAACCTAACAATGTATTCCAGTAGAGTTTTATACGCTGATTATCATGCAATTTCCAGATTTTTTACAACAGGTCAGAGTTTTGAGATATTATCGGTCAAAATGACGAAGAAGGTCATTTTGATCCATTTTTGAGTCCCATTAAATATTAAACAGCAATATTTGAAATCATAATATTTTGTTAGAGTTCGTGGCTGAGATGAAATTATTAGATGAAGGAGGAGGTATCAGCCAAAGATGGAATCACTGGGTTCAATTAAACACCTTAATAAAACGTTTCGGCCTGAATTTATTTGGCCATCTTCAGTTAATTAAGAGTTATACACAAAATGCGGTACACAGATGTGATCGAACCAAGCCTTGTCAAAAATAAAATTAAAAATTTTTACCTTCATGCAAATTTATAACGTGTCTGGACCCAAAAGTTTCAGAATTGTTTTATTAAAGGTGTTTTTATTGAACCTAGTGATTCCATCTTTGGCTGATACCTCCTCCTTCATCTAATACAATCATAATAGTTTGTTCACATAATAGAAAACAGCTTTCTCTTTGATTTTCAAATTAGGATTATTTTGTAGCTCAATTAGAACTCGAGCTATAACTAAAAAACTAAGACCTTATGTTTTTATTTATGTTTATTATTATTTATAATCACATGGTTTTAATTTTTTAGTTATAACTCGAGTTCTAATTTATCTAAAAACAAGTTGTAATTTGAAAATCAAAGTGGAAGCTTTTTCTATTATGTCAACAAAATATTTTGATTTCAAATATAGCTGTTTAACTAATGGGGCTCGAAAATAGGTCAAAATAGCATTTTTCGTCGTTTTGACCGATAATATCTCAAAACTCTGACGTGTTGTAAAAAATCGGAAAATTTCATGATAATCAGCGTATAAACCCAGGTAACACACAATATCCTCAGAATATTCTAAGAAGATTTAAATGTCCTTAGAATATCCTTAGAATATTCTTAGGATATTGTGGTTACCTGGGAAGCGTACTGGAATACATTGTTAGGTTTAAGGGAAAATTTTTTGTTGTTCAGTGTTATAAGAAAAAAATTGTGAAAATTTATGAAAAACAGACAGAGCTATCAACTGGTAGGTAATAGAAATTTCAATTATAAACATACATACAAAGACATAAATACATCAACATTTCTAGAAATTATTTTACCTTGAATAACAGTAATGTAGATTTTTACTAATAACCAAAAGTGTTCCCCAAGTCATCCAAAAATGTTTACCACAAAATATTATTATATAAATAACTTTAAATAAAAAATTATACTTTTTAAATATATTTTCTTGTTATTATTATTTTATTTTAATATGGGTTTAGTAAACGTCAGGTAGTGTACACTAATCAAGAAAAACTTTTTGTTACAACAAACGAACACCAGAACAAAAAACAACTTACCTTTCTTATTCTTCCCCTAAGACCACAAAGCTCGGCCCCAAATCCCTTCCTTTCATATAAATGAAAAGAACTTGTTCGCTTTCCCTCTCATTTCAAATGCATGCAATTCTCCAGCTTGTTCCTCATAAGCAATATTCTACTGGAGTATACAAGTATACAAGTATACATATCGAGATTGACCCAAGGGTAAAGAAAGTTTGGAAAAAAAAGAAAAAGAATAAAAAAGAGAGGTCCTCAGCATCGATATCGACTTAGGTCAGGTCAAATGTCTCTTCAATCGAATATCATTTGACGGAAATATGGCCAGAAATACCGAATGAATAAATTCAAGATTTGTATTTTTCCATAAATTCATAAAAATAAAGCGAGAAATAAAATTTTTTCATCATTCATTAGGTTTCATTTTTGAAAAGATATAATTTATGGAAATACCCAATTAATTCTATAATATTTCAATAAACTGTCTAAATGAAAGTTTAATTAAAGATCCTTTAAAATCGATAATTTTAGATATATTGCCAAAGGGAAAAACATTTTTTTTTATTGATAATTTTTTGAATAAATATATATTTTAATCAAATAAAATTTATTTGATCATTACCATTTTGTTAAGTAAACATTATCCTCTCTCTGTCGGTTTAATCTCTTCAAAAGATCTTTTAACGAAAAAGCGGATACAATTTCAAAAAATAAATAATATTTACCTAATGATTAATTAATTAAAAACATTCATTTACAAGAATTGGTATAGTTATTTAATTATAAAGTATGATAATGGTCTCTTATGATAGATGATAATATTTAAAGAAGAAGTCGTTTACTTAAGGTAGTTGTATTGCGACAGTGGTATCAAAAAGTTAATGCTAGATTATATAATACAGACAGTTAGGATTCATATTTATAAGCCCAAAAATTTTTGCTGTTTATGTACCACTATTAGTCAATCCCGTACAACTTCTCATTTGAAAAATTTGGCAACACTGTCCGAGTTTCTATATATTTTATCATAGAAATGTCAGATAAAGTACATTATAAAGGGAGATTTATTAAACAAAAAGTTTTTAATAAGCTCATGAAAGCTGTTGCGTCAATGGCTGAAGCGAAAAAATGTCAAAAAAATGTACTAAATTGGGTTAAATAAATGCGTTGTTGCCAGCTTGTTTTTAGTGCAATCCCTCCACTAATTTTTCATTATTTCATTAATTATTATCTCAGAAACTGTTTTGTAACTATGAATTAAAATTTTCTTAAAACATTTATTAGTTATTGTTTAATGTTGGTTTAGTTATTTATAACAATCGTAAGAAGAGTTTCTTAATTATAATATAATTATATATGTATGTAAACTTTCCGATATCCCGTATAGTGCAATTTATAAGAGTCTGAAAATTCTATGTTTGGAATTTAATATCTCCGGAACTATATTGTTCATAAATTTCGTTTACCACCTATTGATGGAGAATTATTTAAATAATAATCTGTCTAAATTTCAAAAAAATCCTAAGAAAATACATTTGATGATACAATTATCTTAGGACCACTATTATTGCTGTTGTACATATTTTGAATATTGCATATGAATCGTTCATGAGAATCAAATAAAAAAAATATTTGGCTTCTTTAGGAAATGGATAGAAAATATAAAGCTTCCTTTAATATCAAAAACTAGTGGGCGAATAGTTAAGATAAATTACTTTTGAACATTTTCTTCTCAAAAATTTTATCCCTCACATTAAAATTTGAATATAAATATTTTTATCATTTATTTATATACAAAGCTATTAGAAATTTTTACTATTGAAGAAAAAAGAGACTGCTTAAGAATCTCGCTAACGGTGAATATTAAACACATTCTTATTATTAATCGTGAGCTGCTCGAAAATGTTATAAAGTATATTATTTGTTTATACATTAAACTTGCAGTCTCTATTCTAATTTATTCATTTAATTTAAAAATTGTCAGAGATTTTTTTATTGTTAAGAGGGCTTTAACCGGATTACTTTTTCTTGAAAAAGTTTTCCCTTTTTCTTCATATTATGTATTCAGTTTCTCACTCTATCTTTTAAATTTCAAATTTTTTATAAATTACTAAACTATCTTTAATAAAATTATGGTATGATACAACTCTTTATTTCTTTCATTGAATCAAATGAAATACATCTCTAAACCATATTGTATTGATATTTATTTATGATTCATTAATTTTATTATAGGAAATAAAATGTTTGATATATAGTTATAGTTGGTAGATGTAATAAGTTCCTATTGATTGTCTATGGATTTCTGTTTAGTTAAATCTCCTTGGAGAGGCGATCGGCACGTAGAGTGGTGGAGTTGTTAAGCTTGCTCTGGTTTTATTGTAATCCTCTCCAAGTCAATTTATTACTCTTTCGTGTGTACTTTTTATAGTCTTGGCTCCTTTATGAGAGTGATTTCGGTAGAAAATGAAATATCCTTCGGATAAGATAATATTGCATTGGATAAAAGAAAAGAAAAAAGAAAAAATAGAAATTACCCATTACTTTAATAGACATGAATCTAAATAAAAATAAAAATAATAATAATTAGTTATAAGGTAAATTCCATTATCATAAAGCTTGAACTTTAGTTTTAAGTTGGAAATCTATTTCTATCAAGAACATTAGGTTTAAATTAAATTTATCCTGTAAAGAATTATGTGATTTTTAGATAACTGAAAAATTTGTTTGAATTTCAAAGTAAGGAATTCGCTAAATTTCTATTTAGTCATAAATAGGATTAATTTTTCGTACCTATAGAGTGCAGTGGCGTGGGGTCTATGGATGCTGTCGATGTGGCGCATCGCTAAAATTTGAAACATTTAGAGTATTTTCATAAATATATAAGGTCGACTTCAAAATTTCAGGAGGATCTTTAAATTTTCAAATTATTATCCGTTATTTCATATATTTCTATAAAAAACATTTTTTGTTTTGAAAAGTATACCTATTGGTTCTCGAAATGAAATAAAATTGTTGCATAGTTTCAAGGGGTGAATAGATTTTCCGAAAAAGGTGCCGATTGAAGGTTTGAAGTGCCTGTCTGGATTATCTTCCAGTTCAAGCATGTCAAAGATAAGTCTACACGAGTTTTAGTCGAATATAAAAATTGTTCTCGCTGAGGAACTATTAAAATATTAATAATACAAACAAGGAATAAATAAAGATGATTAGCGAATTTTTGGACTAATCCATTTCTAAAATATCTTAATATATAAGATCGGAAATAACTAAGAGTGCTTTAGACAAGTCATAGCTTGCTTATAGCAGTAGAATTAGGAGAAATTTAAGATTTTCTTATAGGACAGGCTGATTCATTTTGAAAGATGGTCGATTTCCATCTCCGGGGCTGCGGAGTTTAAGTCACAAGATTTAATTTCTGATTCCTATCCTCACTCACACAAAGCAGTATCAGTCTTGGGGCAAAATATATTTTTTAAAATTTAATGTTAAATTTGAAAAAAAAAGAAAATGATGCAAAAAAATCGAAGATTAAAATAAAATTTCAAAAAATGAAGAGTATTTTTTTGATCAGCATCCCCTGGTTGCAAAGTCACCAACCGCAACTGATATGCTATACATTCTTCTAGAGACTCATTATGAAAAACAGACAGCAATTTATTTTATTAATATAGATTATTGGATATTAAAGTAAAATTAAAAATAAAAAATCTAGTAAATACTAAGTTACTAACTTAAAAAAAAAATAATTGATTAAAAAAAAGAAAAAAAATCAGAAAGAAATTACTTAAAATCACTGCATTCTCATACAATTAACACTTTCTTAATAGTCTAATTATATGGTGTCTCAATGTCATAAGTCGATATTACATTTCATTCGTTTTGTTAAACTTTTTTCAACACTATTTTCTGAATGCTTATATACCTATATGTTTAAAACACTATCAATCCTGGTTTAAAAATCGATAGATTTTTGTTCAAAATGGGTAGTTTTATCCCAAATTACATATGATTTAATTTAATGTTTATTCTAAAAAAGTTCTATAAAATCAGTTAACTAATATCTGATTTGATAAAAACTTTTTAAAAAATAAAGTTAATATTAAATAAATATATACTTTTAAAGAATTTATTGACTGGGCAAATATATTTATTAATAATATACATTAATTACTGCATCAGTAATTATTAATAATTCCCTATTTTAAGCTGAAAACAAAAATCTAAATACTTGCTGAATTGCAAAATTGATTGATGGCAGGCAACAGGAATGAATTGTAATTAATTTTTTTTGTTCAAATACAAAATTATTAACTGTTTCTTAGTGTCACAAATATCCAGAAAAAATAATTTGGAAAACAATAACAATAATTATTATAGAAAGACATTTATTATTTTTAGTTTTCTCCATTTAATTTTCCAATTTTTTAAATCATCATTATTATTATTAGTTGCCTACTTATCATGGTTAGAAATATCTCAAACGAGATGAAAAGTCTTTTTAAGCAGGATTTTTAATGTATCTGTGCCTGACTAAATTCTAAGATGTTTGTATTTCAAATCGAGGAACGAATTTGATTTTAATCTTTCTAGCCACAGTATTTCCGGGTCAAAAATCAGAATTGTTTTTTTTTATTATTTCTCCATTTCACATAGGCAATCTGCCCAAAAGTTTATAAATCACATTTAATTGATAACAATAAAAATGGCATGAAAATGGCATTTTAACTCAAATTAAAAGTTCCATTTGGTCTTTCAATTTCTCCGGATAACTACATATATAAAATAATAAAAATCAAATATAAGTTTTTTGATTTGATAAACTATTTAAATAATAAAATCAGAAATAAAAAAAACAACAAATTGTTATAGTAGTGAGCTGAAATTCAGTACGCACCTCGGTATCAAGTTTCAAATTTCTAGCTGAAACTGTTTTGCTAATTAAATTGTCGAATTACGAAAATTTGTGAGAAGCGAACTGATTCTCAAAAAATATTTCCCCTTCTTTCTCCAATTGTTTAAATTAAATAATACAAGCTACTTGTATAAAAACAAATCAAAACATTATTTTCAAATTCGTTTTTTCTAAATTATTTAAGGTAGTTCTTTCGCGACAATCCACACAAAAAGTTTTAGCCTCCTAACCACTCTATACATATGATCGGTACTAAAATTTTTAGGTTAGGTTTTTTTAACGTGACTGTACTTCTCACACTAGTATTTCATCTTTACACACATACTAAGATATTTTATGCCAATAATTATTATCCACTAAAGTTTCTAAGTATTTTGTTTAAAATTTTTAATTATTTTCGTGCATTTTTCTTTTATTTCGCCATATTACTCGTTACAAAGTTGCGGGATCGTTTCCAAGCGACTGTATTTATATCTTCTCCACTAAAAATAATCGCCCAAATATTTTTTTTTAAACAAAACTACGAGGTAAATAATTTCAATTTTTTTTAAGTTACTCCGAATATATTTTTCATCAAGATGGTGAAAGTCTTTCAATGAAAACTAATATAATGATCATTTTCCCACCCTTTCACATGATATCTATATGCAGAAAACTTTCATTTTTAATTGCAATTATTTCATGTTTGGTGTGGTAAATCGTCTTTATTATGCTTTTAATGACTTATATTCCAAGTTTCGAAGACTTCTTGAATTTTTGCATTTGTGAAAGAACTACCTTAAACTACTTTAAAAGGATATTATATTATTCTATTGTTAGAGAAAATATTTTTGTTAATCTTAAGTAAATATCCAATAGATTAAACCACCTAACTTATTATAACTTTCCCATTTTCCAGATTGCTAACGTTTTTGTACCTGGCTTCTCTTAACGTTTGGCTGCTGCTTTGCCCTGCCATCCTGAGCCACGACTGGCAAATGGGGGCCGTCCCTCTGGTCCCAGGACTTTTCGATCCGAGGAATCTCTGTACTTGCTTTTTGCTCGCCACTTGTTTGATCCTGCTCTGCAGATGCCTTCACGAGTGCGAGGTAGGAACACATCACTATTCAATAATCTGTTTTAATTAATCAGTGACCTATGGATAGAAAAACGGGTCATTATCAGAATCCTTAATCTATATAACAGAAAAAAAGAAGAAAATGAATCACCGATATTCAGATATGAATTTTGTAAACTTATGAACAATCAATAAGGTTGTTTTACTTTTTTATGCTTCAAATCGCTTCTACAATTTATTTATTTACATTTTCAAATGGACAAAAAAAATATGAATTAATCACAAATATATTAAAAAAGTTTTTATTAAACCTCTAAAAGTTCTACTCCAGAAACAAATAATAATAAATAATAATAAATAAAACAATTAGTTCTAGGCGAGCTTTTAGTCAATGACCTAGTCTGTTTCAGCTCATTAAAAACACTCCAAAATCTAAATCTAGATCAAGAGTGTCCAACCTTTTGGATTAAACGAGCCTCTTTTGAAGAAAAAACAAATGTTTCGGGACGCGGATAAAATATTATAATTCTAATGATATTTGTTATTCAAAAAAGATAGTTCAATCATTTCGGAACAAACATACCATATTTTTTAAATACAGTGATCCTTAAAGAATATGTGCCTTAAACAATATATAATCTTATATATCGTGATATAACCAAACATACATAATACCTTTTGTGCTCCTTTTAAGTAGTCTTCCTATTGTTGTCTTCAAAGGTCCACTTTAGTATGTTCTTGACCTCAATTAGCTATTGATTATTTGAATTCAAATTCCCTTTTCAATTAGCTACTCTCTTTCTCTTATATTATACCAGCTGCGAAGCCCGCCTTCGGAGGGGATTTTACTGAACAAGGAGCTATGCCCCCTAGACTCCGGTGCCCCCCCCACCCCCCGGTACGCCACTGGTATAATAAAATAATTTATAATCCCCCCCCCGTCCATAACATTCTACTATTTTTGTTTGAAAATTTTAGATTTTAAATTATTTTTGAATTCCCCCGTATTTGTTTAACGCCAATGCACGGCTAATCAGAGAGACCATGCTGGCGTCGAGGTCGCCACGCAAGCTAATTATTATAATAGATATTTATTAGTTATTATTTATATAATTGTACATCATAAAAGGAGACATATTTAAACAATTATATATAGTAAACTCCCGATTATCCGTTTGCGGATTATCCTGTTTATGGATTATTCGTCAATGAATTTAATTAATAAAAAAAAATTATATGTAAAGTGAGTAGAAAGCGGGAAATACGAAAGTATTTTATACATGTATTTTTAAATATTTAAATATACATGTAATACACGGCCCTCAATTCTATTGACACTTTGTTGGAGTACATCGACCAATGGGAATTCGAGTATAACGACATAATAGCTCTTAGAACAATTCGAACTGATATTAAAAAATCTTTAAAAGATTCCTGCAAGCAAATAAAATCACAGATTTTCTTAATAATAATGAGGATTCTTCTTCTTATAGTGCCATGCCCGAACGGGCGTCAACTTCTCTCCACATATACTGTGCATAGTGTGTTTAGCTGTTTTACACAGATATACGGGACCTTCTTTTTTTAACGCCGGTTCCGAACGGCTAGTTTGGAGAGGTTGTCTAGGTAATTATACTCTTGGTAGTTTGCCATTGCTTTCCAAGAGGAGGCGACTGCAAATATCAGAGACTCAGTCTCGAACCAGCATACTTCAGGCCAGCGGCCCGACACTCTGACGACTGACCCACAGTAGCATTAAACATGTTAAAATAATTGTCGGCCTTAGAAATGTTTAATATGTTGCATTTTAGAAATAAATAATTGAGCCGTTTATTTTGAAAGTGGCTTAGTCCATTGTTTGTTATTTTGAGATATTTGTATTTATATTTTTGTTAATACATATATTAATATATATTTTGACGAATTCATGAGGATATTCTACCCCTTTGGCTATGATATTATAAATATGAAAAAGACATCTATGTCTAACTAAATATGTCATTAACTTGCAATGGGGTTAGGGAGGGTATGTGGTTGGAGGGGTCGGGAAATTAGTTTGGTAAGGGGACGTTTAAGGGGAATATTCCTGAGTGTGAGAATACTAACCTTTATAGACGTGGAGGTGGTGGTGTAACTCAGTGTATCTCGTTGTACTAGTTTGATAAACTACTGAATTTACTCTTATGTTCAAATTTTACGTTACTGAAGTTAATCTGATGCAATGAATTTACAAAAAAATAAAAAAAAATAATTCTAAATAGGCAAAAATAAAATAAAAATACTTAAATGAATTCTAGCTGCAAAGGAGAATGGGGAATTTTCTTAACAGTGAAAGATAATCAAGAATTCAATGTATAATATATGATTTATTGAGGTCCTTGGTGAATTTAACAGTCAGAAAGAATTAATTGATTGGATGTCTTTAATGTGTGAACGGAGATCGTTCGAAGAAAGTAGGATTAATTACGTTTGCTCTTGAGATGTGCTGCTCGGTTCAAAGTAATTCAAGCAGCATTAGCTGGGCCGTGGCCACCTTTCGCTTAGGTTCCGTAGACTGCCACGTCGAAGAGTGTGTAACGGGCCTGGAGTCTCGCCTTTTTGATCAGCTTCCGTGGTGTCTTCACGAGAGCCGGACAGGTATTCTTGTCCGTGCTATCCAATTAGCTATCGTGCTAATGATAGAAATGCCAATGGAGGGGCTCGCAAGTGGATGAATGAAAATGCCCGCAAAAACGACTCCAGGAAGAAGAAATATACTCGTGAGATCGAGTAATAGAGAGAGTGTATAATATAGAGATGTAAGGTAAGAGCTGGATAAAATAATAGAGGTATAATGTAGAGAGAGTAAAAGAAGAAGTCCTTCTATTTCTCCGTGTTGGTCCTTTTATGCATTTCCGATTGTGTCTCCTTGATGTGTGGGGGCTATGTTTTATATAATTCTTAGTTTTCTACCCCTTCTAAGGGACATCGCCAATCATAATGTTCTATTTTGTTATATGAGGGTGTTCGGACCCTGACTAATCTCATTCCCCTGACTATATTCAGAACTGGGCCTTAAAGCTCATATACCACGAATGACTTTAGATAATCCCGGCTTAAGCCAGCTTCTCTTTAAATATGACAAATAAACTAATTTTTACGAAATTTATTCTATATTTGGCTTGACTGGTTAATCTCTTTCCTATTTTTAAGTTATTAAATTAATAAATTTTGAAAAAGTTCAGATTTAAGATTTTTTAACTCTACTATGCATAAAAAAAACATACTTCTAAATTCGATTCTTTGTTCAACAATGTGCGAAAATGGGTTGTTACCATTTTATGACACCGCTTCCCTTTAAAAAAAAATTTTTAAACTAAAAAAATTTTTTTTTAAATTATTAATAAACTGAAAAAATTTCTTTTCAAATTATTAGCCCAGGCTATTTACCCCGTGAGACCACAACTAATCCATCGAAACGCAGGGGTCACAAGCAATTTGTTATTATATCTCGCTTTTAAGTTCAATTATCCAACACTGATACATCGATTCCTGATTTCACATTTCCTTTTTCATGTCTATCCGCATATTGGGATCGTGTTCATCTCTTCTATATGGATGCACGAGTTCCCATCTCTGTGACGGACCATTCGACATACTATAAAAAATTTATTTTCAAGAATTTATGTTAATCGTAACAATAATTAATTCGCTCATGTGAGATACTGTTTGCAAATGTGCTTGTTGGTTACCGCTTTTAAATGTTTTAATTTTTAATTGCAAGGGGCTTATTCAGGGGCTAAAGGGAGAAAATTGTATTTTTAGTTTTACATGTTCCAACATTGATATAATATTGAGAAGGAAAGCTGAATCCAATAGAACGTTTATTATAAAATTAACAAGTGAAGCAATTGAAAAATTTACGTTAATATCAGAAAATTTTATTTAAATGAACAGAAAAATAGTGAGGGTGGAAAGAAATTAATATTGATTGACTCTATTGATACAAACACAGGTTAGAATTTAATTTAAATTTAAATTTTAAAATTACAGAGAAAGTTGACTAGAGAGGGTTGAATCGGGTTTATCTAGAATGAACAATTATTTAAAAATGAATTTTGTCTATTGTGACAAATGAGGGTAAGATTTTATATGAGTCTCATCGTGATAAATGAGTTATGTTGATACCAAATGATAAAATTATAAAAAAATAAAATAAAAAATGAATACTATTAATGATTTTCCAGAAATCATTGAATCGATAAATCTACTGAGTTTACTGAATTTAAATTACAAACGGGCCTGCTGGATTTATATAAAGAAATGGAAATACAAAATTATGATAGAAATGTGGATTAAAAATTTTAAATGGGGACCTATATGAAATTGTTCTGCTAATATAAATAGTTATATTAGAATATTTATTTTAAATTAGACGAAAGAAATAATAGTGTGATGATTCATGATTACAAGAAATTGAATTAAATAATTATCAAAATTATTTAAATATGGATTTTAAAAGAGAATGAAATGTACTATTTTTAGTAAATTATTATTTATTGAATTTTGCAACAACAAACAACAAATGAGAAATCTGAATTGACGGGCTATATGGGAATTTAACTAAATAAAAAATGGTTTGCTTGTAGGCATTTTCGTTTTTCGAAGAATTTCAATGTAAAAGCAATTTTCGAAGGTTTCGTATAGGTCAATCAAAAATGGTTTTCTTATCATTTTTATCGGTTGATCCCCCGCGAGGCGTATAAAGTTCTTTCTAGTGCTCGCTGGCAATGATGCGATTTATTCTGAATCACATCACTGATATTATGCTTGACAATGAAATTTATGTGTAATAATTTGAAAATCGAAAATGTAAAATAATTTTTATATTTTATATGAAAACCAATTAAATTTTTTAACATTGAATTAAATTTGTTTGGAGGACTTATATCAATTTTTATTAAAGGTGGTGGGGGCGGAATTTCAATTATTTGTTCGCAAATTATGGGTGTGTGAATTTCTATGGCGGGTATGCAAGTTATTGTTTTTAATTCTATGGAGGGTTCTATAATGGGGACTATATTAATTTGATTACAAGGGGCTAAAGTAAATTCGAGGGCGGTTTCTAAAAGAGGAGGGTCAACAATGGTTTCAATTGTTGCTAACTTGATTTCTAAGGGTGGCGATTGTTGTATTGTTGCATCATGTGACTCTATTTTATTATCTATTTCATCAAAATTTGCCTCTGATTTATTTTGTTGTTCATCCATTTTTCCATCGCTTGACTCTATTCTATTAAAAAGGGATGCAAATTTTTCATTGACTTTGGCTATGGAATTATTGATATTACTATTAAATTCATCCCTCATGGCCTCTATTTTATTATCTATCTTACTAAAATTAGCTTTTGTTTCATTAAAATTCGCCTCTGTTTGATTTTTTTGTTCATCTATTTTATTATCAATTTTTCTATTTATGCCCTTCATTGATTCCATTAGATCAGCCTTTGATTCATTCATTTTCAACATCATTTGTTGGAACATGCTAATAATATCGAGGGGTGGGGGTGGAGGGGGGGTGTGTGTACTTACGATTTGATGTTCACCATCAAGCGCATTTGCAAACTCCCTGGTATCTCGTAGCATGGCTGGAAGTGTCGATTCTTCCATTTCCGCCGGTGTAGGGGTAGACATACAGGTCCCTGAGTCTAATGCTATATCATCAGGATCGATCGGCGTGTTGGATAATTCAACTGTTGTTTGTTGGTTGCCTGCATAAATCGCCCTGCGTTCGTCCAGACTCTGTTGTGTGCCGTCCATTCTCGGTGTTTATTTGTAAAAGAAAGAATCAAATATTAGAAGTTGTTATTGTTTATTTATAAAATGTATTAATTTTATAGAAAAGAAAGTAAACAGTTCGCCAAATAAATTCTCAGAAAATTTCAAAAATAGAAGTGTTGAAGCCGGGATTATTCAATTAACCTTTGATATCCCACTGTTAAGAGAATTTAAATAAATAAAAAAAATATGAAAAAAAATAAATTAACGGTACGGGGCAATATACTATATTTTTTGTTCAATTTTAGTACAACGAGACAGGTATCGCGTTCGGTTGCAGCCTTACTAAGCCTGGTATTCTCACTTCTCAGAATATTTTTAATGTGGGATTTTGAATTTAGGGATATCTGTGGGATAGGATGGCTTAGATTTTCAAATCCCAGCAGCACCTTCACCATGCAATGGGGTTAGGGAGGGTATGTGGTTGGAGGGGGGGGTAAATTAGTTTGGTAAGGGGACGTTTAAGGGGAATATTCCTGAGTGTGAGAATACTAACCTTTATAGACGTGGAGGTGGTGGTGTAACTCAGTGTATCTCGTTGTACTAGTTTGATAAACTACTGAATTTACTCTTATGTTCAAATTTTACGTTACTGAAGTTAATCTGATACAATGAATTTACAAAAAAAATAAAAAAAAATAATTCTAAATAGGCAAAAATAAAATAAAAATACTTAAATGAATTCTAGCTGCAAAGGAGAATGGGGAATTTTCTTAACAGTGAAAGATAATCAAGAATTCAATGTATAATATATGATTTATTGAGGTCCTTGGTGAATTTAACAGTCAGAAAGAATTAATTGATTGGATGTCTTTAATGTGTGAACGGAGATCGTTCGAAGAAAGTAGGATTAATTACGTTTGCTCTTGAGATGTGCTGCTCGGTTCAAAGTAATTCAAGCAGCATTAGCTGGGCCGTGGCCACCTTTCGCTTAGGTTCCGTAGACTGCCACGTCGAAGAGTGTGTAACGGGCCTGGAGTCTCGCCTTTTTGATCAGCTTCCGTGGTGTCTTCACGAGAGCCGGACAGGTATTCTTGTCCGTGCTATCCAATTAGCTATCGTGCTAATGATAGAAATGCCAATGGAGGGGCTCGCAAGTGGATGAATGAAAATGCCCGCAAAAACGACTCCAGGAAGAAGAAATATACTCGTGAGATCGAGTAATAGAGAGAGTGTATAATATAGAGATGTAAGGTAAGAGCTGGATAAAATAATAGAGGTATAATGTAGAGAGAGTAAAAGAAGAAGTCCTTCTATTTCTCCGTGTTGGTCCTTTTATGCATTTCCGATTGTGTCTCCTTGATGTGTGGGGGCTATGTTTTATATAATTCTTAGTTTTCTACCCCTTCTAAGGGACATCGCCAATCATAATGTTCTATTTTGTTATATGAGGGTGTTTGGACCCTGACTAATCTCATTCCCCTGACTATATTCAGAACTGGGCCTTAAAGCTCATATACCACGAATGACTTTAGATAATCCCGGCTTAAGCCAGCTTCTCTTTAAATATGACAAATAAACTAATTTTTACGAAATTTATTCTATATTTGGCTTGACTGGTTAATCTCTTTCCTATTTTTAAGTTATTAAATTAATAAATTTTGAAAAAGTTCAGATTTAAGATTTTTTAACTCTACTATGCATAAAAAAAACATACTTCTAAATTCGATTCTTTGTTCAACAATGTGCGAAAATGGGTTGTTACCATTTTAAACTCATTATTTTCAAAATTGGACTTAGGCCACTTTCAAAATTAACGGCTCAATTATAGTTCGAATTATCCGTGCCACCTCTCCCCACCATTCCGCCTTCATAATCGGTAGTTTACTGTATATTTTATGGCATATATAATGTTTAAAATATATATTATATAAGATATAAGTCCTGATATAATGATAGTTATATAAATACAGAAAAGTATTGAGTGCTTTAAGGAACGAATTCTACTAAAAATACTTCATCTTTAGTCGCTCTTTAGGATTGAATGACCATGCATTTAAATTTAAAGCCGGTAAATGGAGCTTCTTATCCTCAACCGCTTTCAATAAATTAAATCGAATGCTAATCTCGAGAATTAATTCTAACAAGCAGATGGTTTTATCGGGTCGAAACAGATTTTGAGAATATATTACCTAAACTACAATTTTTTTAATTTTTCAAAAAAAATATTTATTCATTCTTATTTCAAATATAAAGATGAAATTTTTTTAAAATTTTACTTTTTGTTTAAATGTTAAAAATCCCAGAAAATACAACATCTCTAAATCAGGGTTGACTTAATGTTATGTTTTCAATTTCATTTCAATCAATTGAACGATGTGGAAAATATCGTCGGCGAAAAAAGGAATTCACATGGACTAAATCGGGGTCGGCAACCTTTTTCGGGCGGCGGGCCATTTCCAAAATAAAAATTTTTATGCGGGCCGCACATTCAATTGTAACTTAAATAGTGCTTTTATTTCATATACGAGTATAAATATTATTAAAAATAAATATAAAAAAAATTATTTTTTATTGACATGCCATAATAACAATAATGTCAGAGAACCAAAATTTTACAATTCTTAAAAGGGAAAAAAAGAAAATACAATTCCAATTACATATGTATAAATATGTAAATATAAAATATTAAGGAAAATAGTTTATCTTTCATTTTATTCATTCACTATAATTCAATGCGTTTTTGTTCTTGAATTTGTTTGATAATTCATTTAAGTCCTGTTGTGTTTGGGATTTGGGATACTGAGATCCTCAACAAGTTTTGTAAATTTTCATCCGTCAACCTCGTTCTATATTTTGATTTTATGAAATTCATTCTAGAAAATGTATGTTTGCATAAATAGGTGCTTGAAAAAATACAAATCATTGATTTTGCAAAATTTCTTAAATTGGGAAATTTGTTTTCTGGTAGATTTGAATAAAATGCAATTAAATTATTTTCATCAAAATTATTTTTATATACATTGTTAAATTGCAAATCAATTAACTCTAGTTGTGGGGGGGGGGTCGGTAGGCTAGGCGGTAGCGTGACAGCGAGCTAACCAGGGGACCCGGGTTCGAATCCGACTCGAGGCAGCCAGCTAAAATCTGACCCCCGGGGGTAGAGACAAATTTTAAAAATATAGCTAGTATCGTAATTGGGCTTATGGCTAGAAAGGACGAAAAGCCAAAAAAAAGAAAAAAAAAAAAAAAACTCTAGTTGTAAAATCTCTATCTGGTGGTTTTACAATATCAAATTTTAAAGGATTATCAAATATTAATATGTTCATTTCTTTTGCATAAAAATCTTGAAACCGATGACAAAAATTTTCATCCAGTACTTTTAGTGACTCAATAAAAATATTCGAAGGACACTGTTTGTCGTTTTTAGTTAAAAACGATTGAAAAGTAGGAAAATTACAATAATTATACTTTTCAAGTTGAGAAATAAACAATTTTATTTTAAGCTGGAAACTTTTGATTTCTGTAAATAGCTCGTTGATTAAGTTTCATTTGCCTTGTAGTTTTATATTTAATTTATTGAGGTAAGTTGTAATGTCCACAAGAAAACGCTCTAAGTATGCTGATTTTTCCTAAAATTATATTGGTGAATTGGCGGGCCGCGCAAAAAGTTACAAAGGGCCGCATGCGGCCCGCGGGCCGCAGGTTGACGACCCCTGGACTAAATGATAAAATCGCACTTTTTGGGCTCTGGGCGAGACGCCGTGTAATTTTTGGCAAAACTGTCAGGTCCTAAAATTCAACCAGAATGAATACTAGAATTTGAGACTTTGGTTGGATCCCATGGGTTCCGTACCATAGGACCTTTTGAAGTCGCGCTTGCCGCGAGCCCGATTACACTACTTTACTTATTGAATTTCTCTAAGACGCATCCCATATCATCATATATATATTTTTTTATTGAACATAATTATTTTTTGGCACCCCTTCATCGCTTAAAAAATTGCTCTTAAATTTTAAACAATATATTTTATCTGATTTAATTAGATACGAATACAGCAAAATAAGTTTACATTTTTTTAAATATAACAAAATATTAAACATTTAAAAAATAAAGTAAAAAAAAAACAGAATTTTTATAAATGTAATATTTTAAGCTACAGACAATAATTTTCGTGTGAAAACATTATGTAGGTCAGGTCTTCATCCAGGAACAGCTCTAAATAAGCCGGCCAAGTGCGACTTACCCTTGCATTCCTACTTTATATCTTCCGAAATGCTTGAAGTACGTAGAGATTCTTATATGGTGTTGATAAGGAGAGAATGAGGAAATCCGTGGAATTTTTACATAAATTTAAGTTAAGTCGTTTTTAAAGAACGACAAGTAGAAAAATCATCTAAATGTATCCACTTCGAGCTTTCTCACCCACCCTTTAAAAAATGAATCTGTAGAGTAAGTCTAAATTCGATTACGAAATTCTACCAAGAAGAACAGAAAATCAGAAAGAGAAATCAAGTAAAATAAAACCATATAAAAACTGAAGTTTCACAATAATGCTTAAATTCTATCTGGGCTGGCATCTAGTTTTTAACAAAATTTCTTTTTTAATTTTCTTTCTATTCTTCAGCATGTAGTAGAAGCTTTTAAGTGCATCTTAAAGCTTTCTCGTTACCAATTGAAAAGAGGCTTAAGGGAGAACATCACTCTCAAAGGACCATTTGTTATACCAACTTCTCCCCGGATTACCCTTTCATGACTATTGTGATTTAAATCTGAACCACTTTACAAATTTTTAGGCTACTTTCCCCTTCAATGCTGCCTCTTTTGGATTGTGGATATGATGTCAAATTAAAAATTAACACGCGTAAATGCGTTGCTACAATATCAGCTGTCTTCTAGGTCATTGTCGCGGAAGAATGCACTTTGATATCTTTACCAATTTACAAATATATATGTATAGACAAAAATATAGTAAATTACCTATACCTTTGAATCGTAATAAAGCACTTTTTAATATAATAATAGCTAGATAAGTACTTTTATTATTTCAAAATCAATCTTTAATTTTGTGTGATGACTATAATTCATAACACTTTTCGCATTGTAGGATTCAGAACAAACGTAAAATGAATCTTAGTAATCTTCCTACCATGTCAATTTGTCAGTCTGTCTGAACAGTGTAGCTCGAAAACTTGAAATGTACTGATAAAAGTTAGTAATATATATATATATATATATATATATATATATATATATATATATATATATATATATGTATTCGTTTGACCCAAAATTATAAATCCTATTAAAATTTTAAATTAAATGAATTATTATTATTATAAATTTTTTATAATAATTAGAATTTAAATGGGGAGTCTTGTTGGATCAGTTGGCTAACGCACTGGCATCACTTCGTCATCGATCGATTATGACGATGTTGAAGTGGTAGGCCGGGGTTCGATCCTAGCTGGCGAATAAAAATTTCTACCGGCTGAAAACTCGGCTCCCTCACTAACCCTACTAACATTTTACTTATGTGCTGTCTAAATGGGCTTTGTTCCCGGTGACATTAAATAAATAAAATAAAAAAAAAAAGAATTTAAATATCAAAGATTTTATAATATACTACATAGTTAACGCGTTTGCTTGCGGCACGGTCTCGTAGCACGCTACTAGGGGCAGACTACCCTGGCGGAGAGTGTCTCGGATTCATTAAATTTGAACTCCTAAAAACTCAAAAATTGATAAAAAATATTGATACACAATTGAGGACTGTAAATTCTAAACGGTCTAAGTGTCACTTTCGGATATTTTGAGTTATACATGTAAAAAAGATCTATGGATCAAGCCTAATAATATTGCAAATGTAGAAAGTGATAGCGATGTATTTTAGATCTTCATCCGTTGTGGGAAAGTTGGCACTCCAACTTGATTTTTACTACTCACCAAGATACTTTTATTTGATTATCTTGGTTACACATTTTTGGCACTTAGACCCTTTAAACTCTTCAATTATAGTTGTATAGTTTATAAATATTATTACCTACTTGGTGAATATATAGAAATAAAAATAAATAATTTTATTTTATAATACTAATCTCGCCTTGATCCTGATAACCATCATCCATAATATAATATTAATATAATTTTTATTATATATCATTTTATTATATGCCGTATAAATTTTCACTTCTGTCTTAAGCACACAAATATTTTTATTTTTAAGTGCTTATTAAACGAGAGGTCTCTATAAAAATAAACATAAAGGATTCAAAGCGGGTAAATAGAAATATTGGAATGCATTATTATTTCTAATCCTCTTTTTTTTATTCATCGGAGAATTCTCGTATCCTTAAAATGATAAAACTGCTTTGACTGTTTTTTCGAGTATTAAACTTACATTCCGGACAGTTGCCTTAGAGACAAAATCGATTATTTTTTCATTCATTACCTATATAGGTATAAAGATTTTTTCCTTTGGTTTATTTTAATTTTTTCACGACCGGGTGTAGAAGTTAGTTCTATGACATAATAGTAAGGATAGAAATGTCACATTATTTCCTACGGGAGCTAATATACATTATTTCCCGTGGGAAATAATTATGTTAATACAAATAAAAATAAATGCAATTTGTTGTTATATCAACAAAAAAAAAAAAAAAGAAAACAAGGAATACGTAGGCAACTATATACTTAATTTAATTTGATTGTGAAAAATTAATGTGTCAATATTTTATTTGAATATTCGTTTTAAATATGAGGCCGTGAAAAAATAGTATATACACCTCAGGAGACAATGCTATTTATCCCTTGGTACTTTGTAGCCCTCTGGCTACAAATTGCACCTCGAGTAAAATAATGCATTTCTCTCTCTTGATGTATAATTTACTATTCTTAGTTTAATGAAAAATGAAAAAAAACGCACGCTGGACCCTCTGGGCGTATATCTAATTAACTTATTGAATCTATTAGAAACGTCGAAAATGAACTAAATGTTTTATTAATAGCTCAATTCCTATTTCCCCATGTGTGGTCCAATCCTAAAGAATTTTCCACTATAACACCCGACCGCGGCTTAGATTTATGAGATATGAATTTTATAATAATATAAAAGCACTTAAATAAACATGCTTTTGTTTATTTCAATCGGATCATTTCAATAGAATTGGTTAAAATGGAATTAATCTGCTAGAATATATTAACCATAATAATCCCAAGTATTTTCTCTCTTGTTCAACAAAGAAAAGTTAAACTTGTTGCGAATTAGAAGTCCGTTATCTCTGTATTCCGGATTTGGATGAGTTTCTCATGTCCGGAGTGAATGCATAAATAACAGGCGTGGTTGGTTTTAGGATCTTACCACACATGTCCCTGCCTCTAACAGTAAGTTAATGCTTAACCAGATCCCGGGGTGAGTACTATAGTAAGTGGTAGGTGCGTGAGCACGTGACCTGGTCGAGGGAAGAATGGCGGCAAGGGGTATCGATCTCGACACCCGGGCTCAGCTATGTCCTGCCCTAATAGTGAAAGGACATTAGAGTCTATTCATTCAGTCCGCTGCAAATTAAAACCTAGACCCTCCCCCAGCCCTGTCAAGTGGAGAAAACCCCTCAAAAATCACTCTATCGAGATACGAGAGGAGTTTATCATTCACCCCCTCTTTCAGCCCCAGTAAAGAATTTAATCGAACAGAGTTACACCCAAACCCGCTCTCCCACATACGTATACATCCCCACACATACAGCATGCACGTAATAACTCCTCACTCTCATTCACAACTCTCTTAATTCATCCATTCATTCATATTTTAATTTCAAGTAGAATTTTGTTCTCCAAATCTTATTTCTTTAATTTTTTTTCTTATCTTGAAGATATTTTTCTTTCCTTTTTTTTCAACTGACAGGCGTTAAGTGTGTCATTCTGTCTGAAGCAGCAGCTCATAATAAAATCTTGACAAAGCCAATTAAAATTTGTCTGGTTTTTAGTATAGCAAATAAAAAAAATAAAATAAATAAAAGTGATTCATTATCCATATTTCTTTATTCTCTTTAATTGTATTCTTTTAAAAGTTTTCTATAATTGCATCCTGGGAAAAAATAAAAATAAATATATATTATAATGTTGCCATCTCATGACTCTATCATACACCTGCCTCCCTTATATATTAAAATTAAATAAAATATTGAATTTATAATCATTTATGATATGTTTGAATGTGCAAAATTTGGACAAAGGGTTCAAATTTTTAAAAAATCTTCCAGTCTAAACTTGGTCCGATTTAAATAAAAATCTAATCACCTCTAAATCTCAATATAAAATAGCTAAATATAAATTTTCGTTAGTTTTTAAGCTAGTGCCTACAACAAATTTTGTAACACATTGAATAACAGATATTTTGAAAAAATATT
Organism: Forficula auricularia; assembly: GCA_024734495.1. Taxonomy (NCBI): domain Eukaryota; kingdom Metazoa; phylum Arthropoda; class Insecta; order Dermaptera; family Forficulidae; genus Forficula; species Forficula auricularia. Next base: position 6,998,071 of record JALMQS010000117.1, read on the forward strand.
TAATATCTCTTTAAGGACGTTCCCTAATAAATCGATTTTCTTGCAACCCTTTTAAAACTTTGAATACACATATTTATAAGTGTCCTTTCTAAGTAGAAATTTTTTTCAATAGTCCTTGTAAATGCTCCTAAATTTGTAAATATTGACCATTGAAATTTTCATATTTAACACGCAAACCCTATCCCGATTGATGTTAAAGCGACTGTTTCATTAAATAACAATGGTAATTGAAAATGGAATAAGTGACCCAGTATCCTTAACTCATAGTAAATCCATATTAAATAAAATATCTATTTACTCTTATCTTTATTAAAGATGTTTCACCTTGCACCAACACCACAATCTCTACTGATTATTAATGGTAATTTTCTTGAAATTATTTTGAAAAACAGAGAATCATTAACTGAAGATATAACAAATATTTTTCTGTTAAAATAATTATGTTAAGCGGTATTTGTTTTGTATGAATAATGTTAAAAGTTAGGTACTTTTGATGGTTTTCATTTTTTTATCTCATGGCATGTCAAATGAGAGATGGCGACTTGGCAAAGCCGCACTAAAATCACTCAATTTTTCCATATCTAAAAACTTCTCCAGCTAGTGCATTTGAGATTTTTAGCTAATTCTCTCAACTTAACTATACTTTTCTCATCTGGAATTTTGCATTGAGCTGTTTCATGAAGTGTTATATTTTTATTCTTTCTCTTTTAGCTTCGGTAAGAATGCAATGTTGCCAAATCCGAGAAACAACGCAGTGAAAATAATTTTGCCTTTCTGCCCATGTGAGACTAGGGGAAAGAACGAACTGCATCTGAGCTATATTAGGGAACGTCCTTAAAACATAATTTTTCCTGTGCTAACAATATAAAGATTTATTGTAAACCGAAACGTCGAGCGTGGATTGACTCCAACTTTTTTATCGAAATAGTTTTTAGACGTTTTTGAAATAATTCTAAAATACGAAGGAAAAAAATATGGTGTGCCCATCGCCCGACTTCCACTTAAAACCTCGTCTTATTTAAAGTCATTTTACCAATTTTCATATTTCAAAATTTGAATTCGAATGATTTTTCATTTGTAAGTTATGGTGACCACACACAGACATTATAGCCACTGAATTAAAGTGGCACATCCGGTACTTTCGACCCGAAAAAAAAATATACATATCAAGGACCACATATTTTTACATAAATATTTATAATTAATTAATTAAAATCGTTTGAGGGTTTTTTAGAAAATCTTAAATACCACTTAACTAAAGTGCCATTTCAGGTAGGTTGATTTTATACAAAACCTTGTTGTTCCATCTATACGGCTGGTAATTACATTTAATATAAAATTTTAGTTTTACACTATTTTTTGTTTGTGAATTATGCTGACCACACACATACCAGGGGTGCGTACGCAGCACGCACGCATAGACCTTTTGCTAAACCGTTTTATCCCTTAAAACATGAATTTCTTTTGAAAATTCGAATTTGAATTTTTGGGCGCAATACTTCCCTTTGTTATATCTATACATTTAATATATAGGTAAGTGAAAGTAAAAAAGAACACGATTTTCATGCCCGATTACAATACTTTATCATAGTCGCGCATGTTAAAGTAAAAATTATAAGAAAAAACTTAAAAAATAGAGAATCAAAAAATAGCTAATAAAAACTATCTTAATCATTTAATAACGTTTTATTTATTTATTTTTAATTCGAAGGGAAATGTTCTCATTTGGACAAAAATGGTCATTTTCATTTATTTTTAGAACTCTCATTGCAATTTAAACCAATTTTAGCATACATTATCTGATTATCCACATAGGTTTACTTTTAGGAGATTAGGGCGCGAATTGTTAATTGTCGAGAGTACTTTTTCATGTACCTACTTTTTTAGTTTTTTCAAAATATCTGGAAAAGAGCCGGAAAGGTTTTGATTAAACTTTTTAATTAATAAGTAGACATATCTGAAAAAAAAAATTTTATTTAAGAAATCATAAATATGGCGATATAGTGTTATGACAACATCTGAGTTTGTGTTTGCAACCTTTTTTGACCAGAGAAAGGTTGACGAGTTGTTGTTTTTTTTTTCTCGAAGAATTATAGCTCGGAGAAAATGGTCTGGTAACGTGGCCTTGCGATCTGATCTGTTTCTTAGATTTGATGCTGATTGAAGGAGGAAATGTTTTGTTTAAATAAGAGAATATTATTTATTTAATATTGGTTTTTATTACATATTAATTAAATTAAAAATATACATTTCTCTTCGCTGATGGCTAGAGAGCTTAAAATTTGTATCTCTTACTTCTCAACTCTCTCATTTCCCAATTGGCAACTGTCATCTACTGCCTCTGCTCAACTGACTTAAAACCTGCTTGCTTGTATATTGAAAATTGCCGGACTTTTGAGTGGAAATTCCCCAAAAACTTCTTATTGATTGAATCCTTAATCAGCAGGGCGTTCAATATATTGAAGCCCGCCTATTTTCTAGAAATTATTCTCCTGGAAAATTCCCACGAAAAGTCGAAATTTAGAAGAACCCCAAACAATCAATTTGCTATTGACATCTGGTGTTAAAAGCCATCCGACAGGACTTATCACTTAACACAAAATTTGAAAAACATACATTAAATATATTGAGGTTCAAAAAGTGGGAATTGCAAAGTCCCACTTTCATATTGTCAAAAAAGGCTCGTTCCACCATCAAAGGGCATGCCGTCTGCTACTCCAAAATATTACCCTTAAAAATAATTATATTATTATTAAGAAAAAATACTTTGAGTGCCTCGTTCACAACAATAGCCTTTCACATGACTTTACCATGCACCTAAACACCTTCGCTCATTGATATATTAATATTAAATAAAAAATAAAATTTATTAATATTTATTATCATTTTTTCGATGTTCCCTCTATTACAATTTTTTCATTTTTTTCATGTAGTAAACAGGGTAACGATTTTTTTTTAATTCATGTTAATTTTTTTTCATTTTTATAAATGGAGGGAGCCATAAAATAAATGGGCCTGGGTTTGTCTCTCGGCGCCTCTGTTAGTCCATTCTACGTATGGTAACGTAAAGCTAATTAAGAAAACTATTGAAGGAGACAATTCTTAATTCAACCACGTGATGAATTTTAACCTTCCATTCATAAATTAATTAATGTGAATCCATTGTAATAGACTGATGAAGAGGGCAAAGCCTTCGAAACTATAGTCTCGTTATAAATAAATAAAATTTATAATTCCAGCAGGAGACACTCTCTTTTATTTTCTCCTTCAACATATAAAAATTCTGCTACCCTATGCACAAAAACTTTCAATTTAAGAAAACTATTTTTATATTTTCAAACGATTTCGATAAAAAATGAAATTAACAAAGCAATTTTTGTCAATTTTCCAAAATGTCATTAATTTATGCATCGAACAATATATTTTTCTTCCTTTGTAGCAAAACAAATAACATGATGATTTTAGGATAGATTAAAATTATCATATGTTTATTTTATCTTAGATTAAAGTAAACACATGCTAATGTTTGTTTGTTGTATGAAAAATTAAATTAACATTTGTATCTTTTCTAAAATTCAGCAGGGTTCAAATTAATTGCAATTTCATTCGTAGGTTTCATTTTTAAAACTAGATAAATATAGCATATAATATTATAAATTTTAGGGATTATTTAATCACACAAATTAAACAAATAGAGTTATTTCAGTTAATTAACACTATTTATTTCATAGATTATCATACTAGACAGTTTCGGTCACCACTGGTAGACCATCTTCAGTAGTACTGGGAAAAACGAAACATTTTATAAGATTTTTTTAATTTTATACAAAATAAAAACCATACCATTTCATATTTATACATACGATTTCGTTCAGATTTGGAATTTGTCACTCTGTACATATAAATCATTTTTCATTTAACATGGACATTTCAATAAATTACAAAAAAAAAATAATTTATAAACACTTTTCTCTGGTTTTAGAATATGATTTGAACTGATGATAAATTAAAGATTTTCTAATTACTATATGTTACAATCAAATCTCAATGAACTATTGTAAAAACACTTTAAGAAGGATAAATTTACTTTTATACTAACACACATCTATATATACACCTTAAAGGTATACGTATATATAAATAAATATACTAGTAGTATTTTATATTATATTTTATATTACGTAATTTTTATTTTTATTTTTTCTTAAAATTAATATGATATTGAATAAATATCAATATTTGGAGATAAAAAAAATTACTTAATAGAAAAAAATCATATAAAATAGTATTTAACTAGTTTTAAAAAATGGAACATATACTAATGAAATTGCATTTATTTGATCTCTAATACTCAACTTTAGAATTATTTTCTCACTAAAATTTAAAAATATGATCATAATAAAAAAAAAAACATTGCTATAAATGTGGACATGGTAGGGAGTATTTATTGCTTGATGCTCAAATAATTGTAAAGTAAAAAATAAATATATACATTTTTAATTTGGAAATAAAAACATTAAAAAAAACAACAAAAAAACTTTAGAATATACATGCCTAATTCCCTATCTATATAAATAAAATTAAGATTAATATAATAACGCAACTAGAGGAAGTAGAAGATATGTTCAAAATATAGGTAGAATCCTCCATATTGGATCTGGGAAAGCTTTTTCTGGTGATAAAAGGCAGAGGGGCGTAAGTATAGTGGACTATGGTTACAGCTCAGAATAAATTACTTAATTTTTTCAAATACAGTTAAAAAGAGTTCATTTGAAAAATTTAAGCCTATATATAGTAGTTTTTCAAATGTTTGATTATTTATTTATAAATGCAAATAAGCAAAATGGCTTTTGAGACGCTGAATAAATAGGACATCGTCTTTTAAATAGAAATGAACAGATATCCTGAAAGCGTTGAGTTGTTGCTAGGTCAATTAATTTGTTTACATGTACTCACTCTATATTTCCACGAAATTGCAAACTATAAGTATATGCATAAATAATTTATATAAAAGAGAGATCATAAATAAACGTCATCCCAATTCGTTCAATTTTAGTTATTAATATACACTATCATAATTCTTCCCCTAGATAACCTGGACTATGAACTAATAAATTATTCCAGCTAAATTTATAAATTTATGGGAACTCCACTACTATTTTTCATGGCTATGGTTAAAGTAAATATTCAACTAAACCATGGGGTTGGGCGTGGGTGGGACAGAGAGCGCAAAGCTAGCAACTAGCTATCCTACAGATCGAATATCATTCATTTTATTTGTCTGACACGACAGCAACAAAATTCCTGACATCGATTTTAATTGACATCTATCTCGACATCTATGTTTCGATAAAAATTGTTATTTATCCGCCAGTGATCGATAGATAGTAGTAAAATGGTGCGTTGTTTTTTCCAATTAGTTTTCCCCCGTCAAGTTTTCATGCGCTCATTATTAAGTTTTATTATTCTTTTTAATATTATTATTATATTATTATTAGATATAAACCAACATTTATGATGATTATTATTTACATTCATAAAAATTTTACAGCTGAAATAAATGCGTGGTATACCTATATAATATGAGATGCTATGAAACGGTGGTAATCTTCGATAGCGCAATTTCTTTGAAGACCTTAAAGTGGTATTTTGCAGCCCGTTGGAGTGTACAAAATTTTTAAAAAATAAATCAAAAATTGTGTTTTCTGGTTAATATAACTCTTTTTATTTATTTGAGAGTATAGTTTAAAAAGTCTTGTCTTCGCCTTTAATCCCAATTACAAATTTCATGGAATTTTAGTCAGAATGAATTGAATATTGCGTATATTGGCAATTATGAATTTTTCGTTTCGACTGAAGATATACTATACCTGGTGCCCACTAACCCCTAGCTTCATGATAGCCCCCCCCCCCCCCCAGTTTCATGGAAAGCAACTGCACCACTTTCATTAAATATACCCCCTCCCTCCATTTTATTCACTTCTAACGAATCAGAAGTTTTTTTTATTAAAGAAGCTCTTTTCGAAATTCTATATCTCAAAAACTGCTGAAACTATTTTGATAAAATAAATTAAGCAAAACCATGGCGTTTTTATCTACAAAAATGCTTTAATGTCAAAAAATTATATTAATTGTTTTTTCTGTTCGTAAGTAGAGTATGTTACCAAATTTTCCGTACCTACTCTCTAGCTCATAAACTAGTGTGAATATCAAAACGAAATTTCACATAGTTTTTGTACATTGAGATTAAGAACTCATTAGATTTTGGTTGAAATCGGACCAAAATTTAAAGTCGGGGGTTACAAAATGTAAATTAAAAATTTTTTAAAACTAAAACAAACAAACAAGAAAATAATTATTTTTTAGGTTACTAAAATTGGGGGGGGGGGGGTGGGCTCAAAAAATAGAACTATCAATAGTCCTAGACCCTTTGTTCTATTTGTACGAAATTTTGCCTATGCACCCTATGTGAGCTAATTAAAATGTTTCATTATGTGGAATTGATTGTGGCTCAGAAGTGGAGTGGTTCAAAAATAGAAGAGAGGGGCCAGATGTATGCGTAAATTCATGTGGATGGCCACATCAGCTAATTTTGAATTTATTTTTGATCGCTGCCTAATATAATTTTTCAGTGTCATTGTCATTTTATTTTTTTCAACCCTAAAATTTAGTTACGTAACTCAAAATGGGGTGGTCGCGACCAATGGCGTCGTTAAGGAGTTTTCCTAGGGATGGCAGCCTGGCCGGCTGATTATCACCACAAGATTTCAATTTTGGTAAACCGATTGGAGATCAACGAACTTTTAAGTAGAATTGACAAATTTTGTAAGCAACGAAATAATTTAATGAGAAATAGGTACATAAGTGATGCTTCGTAATCTAATTTTCTAAGGGAACAATGAGTATTGTAGGGAGTATTTATCTCAATTTCCACTTAAATTTCACCATTACTGCCTAACACTTTGAGGTAAACAAATTCATATAAGAACTTTTATTAAAGTACATTTAAATTCCATCAGAAAAGTTAATATGAGAGAAATGTCTAAAATCAATAGTTTACGAGTTATGTAAATGTAATCATTTTTCAATAAAAAAATTCAAACCCAATGATTTGGCCAGGAAATTTTTTAATTCATAAAATTTCGAATTTGTTTTATGTTTCGGATTTCAACAAAAATTTTCATCTAAATAGGTACTAGGGGCCACCCTTTATCTAAAACCCCTTTTATTTTTGTAAAATAATGTTTACATTTCTCAGAAAAAATGATTAATTTTTGAAATTTTAATCCTCTCTAGCTACTTAAATAGTCAGACTTCTAATTATAAATAATAAACTTTCTTTTAGTAAATTAAAATTTCAAAATGTTTCATAATTAGAGTTTTTAAATATGTAGAATATCTAAACATCTAGAGCAGGATTTATCTCACTTTCCACGTAAATTTAACCTAACCCTTTGAAGTACACAAAATTATATAATGACCTTTATTAAAAACATTTAATTTTAAAATGAAAAGCTAATATGACTGAAATGTATAAATCAATAGTTTACGCGTTAAAAAATATTAGAGTGAATGGGATTGAATCAATGACAAATAAGGTGTCTGATGGCGAGATAGACTCTGGATATAACGGACCAAAAGAATTATAAATTAGAAAGAAATCGATCTATCTTGGGGTTCATAATAACTTTTTAATATAAGAAAATAGCATTTTGAATAAAAATTGTGTAGTTTAAAAGAAATTATATGAAAAGATTCAATTTCTTCTCTCCGGGAGTGAATCAACTAGAAATGGCCAAAAGTTTTATTTTTTTTCTCATTAAATATCTACTCAAATCTATTGAAATTTCATATCTGCGTATTATCTAATTTTATCTTTTATATCAAATTATTTTTATTAAGTTATTTGCATTTCAAAGGGTAGTTTATTTGAAGTACAATTTGAAAAAAACGCTAACAACTCCGTTGAAATTTTTTTAAAAAATATGAAATTAACAGATATTATAAAACAATTAATTATTAATAATGTACTTTAATTTTGAACGAAATCGATTCAGTACTTTTTAAGAAAATCGTCAAAAACACGGAAAATCGTCTATGAAAGGCCGTTTTAGAAACATTTTAAACTTTATCACCATGTCACAAGTCAATATTTCGTTTCATATGACTTTTTTAACTTTTTTCAAAGGCATCTCGTGCTTTCAAAAACATAGTTTTTTTGAGGGTTCAGATGGTTTTTGATCATTTTCTCAAAAAGTACCCAATCAATTTTGTTAAAAATAGTATTAAATGATTCATAAGTAATTATTTTATAATATCTATTAATTTCATATTTAAAAAAAAATTCAACGGAGTTATTAGCGTTTTTTCAAATTGGACTTCAAATAAACTACCATTTAAATTCCAAATTTCCTAATAATAATTTTTTAATATAAAAGAGAAATGACAAAAATAACTTTATCAATCTTGACAATATCAGTAGCGTAACGGGGGGGGGGGGGGGGGGGGGGTAGAGCACCGGAAGCCCCCCTGGCATTAATACCCCTTATTAATATAATTTCCATTTTTTGACTATGACTAATCCAATTTGAAATTTGAATAATTTAAATTTGGAATTATAACATAAAGATAACTTACCTTCAAGTTTAATTTAATATAGGACATATAGGATTTTCAATGAAATTTTAGTCTCAAAATAGTGTAAGTGTTCATAAAAATTTCAATCAAATTGTTTAATATGTTATCAAAAAATTGATAAGTACATATAATATATGGAATTCTAATTATTTGTTATAAAAAATTTATATCTACCCAAAACCAAAGTCATTGATTAAAGATGGAAGGACAACTTTTTGACTCTTATCTTGCATTCGAATATCGAGGGCGAATTTTAAAACGTGGAAATCTTTAAAATCTAATAAAATCAAAGTGTTGGCATTTGAGAAATAAAAACAACATATTATATCATTTTTTGTTTATTTGAAAATTCCCTATTCAAACGGAAGAAAAGAGCTGACTTCAGAAGTCACGCGATTGAAGGTTGATGGCTATTATCTTTCTATATTTTCCTCCAAAATATGTATGAAATTTACCTACCGATTAATATTAAAATTTGGGTGCTCACATAGTAGAAAAGTAGTGTTTTAGACTTAATGTACAGGCTGACTGCAATCATGATTTTCTAAACATTGAACTGAAGTCAAGAAAGCATTTACACCTATGTATATTATCTCACTTGTATAAAGAGTAGAATAAATTAGGGTCTTCTAGAGATAAGAGAAGTTAAGAGGACGTAAAACAACGCCCGGACTCGTTCAAGATAATCAAGCTTTTACAATTTATTTTAAATCGCTTTTTTAACATAATTTTTATTGCTTTCCTAATTTACACTAGCAGCTGTTCGATTGTAACAGATTACACTTCACCCCATAGTTCCTATCCATTTGCTATTAACTAAAATGAAATATAATTGAATATAGTATGTTTAGATCTAATGAATCACATTTTACTTTAAAATAAAAAATAAAGAGTTTGACTGGGTTTAAGATAATTAGTTACAGGCTAAAGCTACATCGAGAGAGCCTAGCTTTGAGGCAAATGAATTCATGTAAACAAACACCTGACAGGATATTTCTCTAGGTCAAATTCTAACTATCTAACCCTCTTGCCTCTAAGCTTGACTAGTTTGGTGTAATTTTGGCCTTAAGAAAATATTTATATTTTTCCCAAAAGCATATTTATGCATTGAAATTTATTATTAACTTAATAGGAGAAGTTCTTAGGGTTCTGGAAAAAGCAAATAAAAGGCATTAATTAATCATCGTACAACGTTTCAACAATATATTTCGTCTTTCTCAAATACTAAAAAACAATAAACGATGCAATAATGATTACAAACAATAAACAAATTAAATTAAAATTATGGTATAATTCCAAAATTTTATGTTTTCTTATGACTAACTTATTTTGTCAACAAACGATAATTGCTGTATCACCAAAATTTGTATTTGTGTGTTTTTTTTTTTAGTAATTGAAACACAGTTTTTAGTTTACATTGATTTGTGGCTCATACATAGTGCATTCAAAATTTATGCTGTGATGTTCTATAGAAAAGTGTTATCTATCATACATATCTTCTTCCCAAAAGTTTTCAATTTTTATTCAATTTCTATAAAAAAATAAATTAGAACTTGAATTTCTTATACTTTAAATAAAATGCGTGGGATAGTCTCTTTTTATTTTACATTGAAGATAATTTTTTAGTTTCGTCACAACCTGTTACGTCGAGAAACAGATATCTCTTTGAGGTTCTCAAATGAAGATTCCGGGTCATAGGGAAGACATGACATAACCAAATTAACCCATGGTATGATCTAAAGGAAATGTAATCACTCGAGTTTGAGAATATACCATACTTGATGATATAAGTTAGTAGTATAAGTTATAAGATATTTGTAAATATGAGTTGAGCAAGAATGAAATGAACTGCTAAAGATAGAAAGAGAAATAAATAAATAAATAAAAGCACAACGAAAGAGAAATAAGGCTCTGAACTCTAGAACTGATTTCCCTATATTGTAATTATTATATCTATACTTATTACCTATATATCTATCTACCCTTATTAAACGAGCAAAAATTGTTTATATATTTATATATTTGTATCTTAGTTCTATTTTGAAAACGACTCTACCGTTTTTGATGAAACCAACTCTATTAACAAGTTTTGAGGATGAGAAAACGATCTGGCTAGGTCTGGACCTCAATAAATTTCATTTTAATTGATATTTTCTTAATTAAACTAATTATTGACAGATGAAAATCTCAATAAAAAAGTTTGTTTACATTTTTTTCAATTATCTTTTATTTTTAATTATTTTTTTAATTTTGAAACCCACTAATTGGTTATATAGCAAATATTAATATATTATATTAAAATTAGGAATTTTTTGTTTGTTTTTAATTTACAGGTGTCTAAATCATAACATTACAGGTGTGTTTACAAATAAAGTGGTTGAAGTGACTTTTTTTATATAACTTGCAAACAAATCTTATTTAATTTTATGTTTTTATTTCAGATCCTATATGATTATTATTTTTTATTATTTTCTTATTTATTTTTTATAATGTTTATCAATATGAACGAATGTGGGCAAATTGGTGTACGAGTAAACAAATATACTCGTACACATAATATGTAGACCATTGGAAAGCTAGAAATGCAAAAACTGGGTGCGGGGTGGGGTGGATGTGGGAGGTGCAGGAGGTGGAGTGCAGTTGTGGGGGATCCGGGGATGGGAGGCGCTGTTGGGTTGGAGTGGGGGTGCAGTGGTGGGGGCGAGGTGGGTGGTTTCGGAAGGGGGATCAGGGGTTACCGTGCATCGCTCGGCGGCTCCAGGTACTAACATGTTATATAAGGAAGTGAATTTCATTGAAATAAAATCCCACTTCGTGTTAAGCTAGAAAGCGGGAATTTTACCTAACATTATAGATTATAACTTTAAAAAAATCGTTGAAAAATTCGGAAATTTGAAAGTTCCTAAGTATAAGGGTTAAAATTGGTTTAAGGGAGGCAGGAACTTATACAATTTCCAAACTAAGAAACCAAGAAAAATGAAATCAACTATAAAAGGGTCCTATAATAAAAAGAAAATCATTTATTCTTTTCGGAACCGAATTGGAGGAGGGGAGGAGGGGGGGGTTCAAAAATAGAACTATCAAGATAAGTCCTAGACCAGTGGTTTCTAACCTTTTTAGTTTCATTGCCCCTGTGACGAAGCAATCTATGTGTGAACCCTTGTTAAAAAAATAGGTATATAAAAATGTATTAGGATTATTGATTCTTTACCATTTTTACTATAAATCCTCAAATGTTTTTTTCAGTTTGAATTTGTAGAAATTTGATGTTATGATAACTATTTAAATATAAAAATTAGCTATATCCTATGAAAATAAAAACAAATATTCTTTGAACTTGAAAAATTTTCTTTTTCTTATACAAATTAATTTTATAATATATAATTAAAAAAAAAATAAATAAAACCTACTTCAAAAAAATTAAATGCAACAAATAAAATACACTAAAAGGTATAAAACAATTATTATCTTATTTAGTTACAATCAAACGACGAAATATTAACATGAAATTATTTTTTGAAGTCGGTGTCAAACATATACTTTTTATGAATCGCACTCGACGGATCTTAGTACGTTTGGCGGGTACTCTCGCTTATAGGTATAGTTTGTTTGGCACCGACTTCAAAAAGTAATTTCATGTTAATATTTCGTCGTTTAGTTGTAACTAAATAAGATAATAATTATTTTATACCTTTTAGTGTATTTTATTTGTTGCATTTAATTTTTTTGAAGTCGGTTTTATTTTTTTTTTTTTAAATTATTTTTATTTTTCCCTTTTTAGTGATGTTATTAATAGTGATCATATCATCAGAACTTGACCAAATTAATATGGCACCATCCCTAAGATACCCCCTTTTCAATAAAAAAAGAATAATCGAAATCGGTTCATAAACAAAGAAGTTAGGCCTGAACAAACCTAACAAAAATGGTCTAATACCAATGAAAAAAAAAATGATACTAATCGGAAGCTAGACTGGACCCAATGCAAAAAAAATTTCAAAATCGGTTCACAATTGGTGGAGATATGAGGTAACATAGACAAAAAAAAAAAAAAAAAATCAGTCGAATAGAGAACCTCCTCCTTTTTTGAAGTCGATTAAAAAGAAGAATATTGAATAGAAATCAAGTTAAATTAATTTAGTGTGATTTTAAATTTTTGAGGGGAGTCGGGTAGCTCAGCCAGCTAACGCACTGGCTTCGCTTCGGCATCGATCGATTTTTTTTTTTTTTTTTTTATGATAATGATGAGAGAAGGAGTTACACCAAAAAAGGTGCAACCCCTAAAGGCCTGGGTTGGCCCCTCCATCGTGAAAAGAAGAAGAAATAATTTTATGGGTTGGGCGGGGGTCGAAGGTATCTGTGGATACGGGTCTTAAATAGCTGAAGGTTATAGGTCGCGGGAAAGATGGTGGCAGGGAGCGAGTTCCAGTCTCTGGAGGTCAAAGGGATAAAAGAGTTGGCGAAAGCGCTTGTTCGAATTTTATCCAATTTGACAGCGAAGGGGTGCTGAGCGTTAGAAAACCGCGTGTTTCGCGTAAAGAGGGCATTAGGGGGGATAATTGATTTCAGCTCGACTGAACAGACACCGTGATAGTATCTGTAGTACAGGGAAAGGGCAGAAACGGTTCTTCGGTGAGCCAGGGAGTCGAGTGAGTTGGTTAGAGCCGGTTCTCCTATTAGTTTAATTGCTCGCTTCTGAATTGCATCCAGTGTGGCAAGAGAATGCTTGGAGGCACCCCTCCATAGATGAGAGCCATATTCGAGACAGGGACGAATTTGAGCCTTATACAGCATAAGGAGTTGACTGGGAGTATAACAGCGTTTAGACCTAAATAGGAGACCAAGCTTGCGCGCTGCAGCTTTAGCAGTGGTTGAGATATGGTCATTCCATGAAAGGTCAGACCCTAGAGTTACGCTTAGCATTGAGATTTTATCCCTGAATTCTAGTGAGTTTGAGTCGAATTATATGTTTGGGAGGAGATTATGACTATGTTGAAGTGGAGGTCCGGGGTTCGATCCTAGCTGGCAAATAAAAATTTCTACCGGCTGAAAACTCGGCTCCCTCACTAACCCTACTAACACTCTACTTATGTGCTGTCTAAATGGGATTTGTTCCCGGTGACATTAAATAAATAAAAAATAAAAAAAAATTTTTTTTTTTGAAATTTAGTTTAATATAAGCTTTTTCAAAGTTTAAAAAATCCGATCTGACAGCCGGCTATAGCTCAAATTATTTCCTGTCAACAACAGATAGGTTTATCATACGTCTTGGTTTAAACAGTACTGTTCCGGTTTGAAGGTATGATTAAGGTGTTCGGGTCAATTTGTCATTTTTATCTGGTTTTTTGGAAAGTTCTGCTTCCATTAATTGTGAACTAAATTTTAGTGGATTTCTCGACGCGATTAAAAATACAAAGAAATAGAAGAAAAAGTAAACGTTTCCAAGACTTCCTACGCTTGTTAGTTAGAGCCGCAACAAGTAATGTCTTTTGTACATTTTTGTCTGAATTTTAATGAAATCCAATTGAATATTCTCTCTCTCTCTATAACGAGGATCGTTTTAGTCCGAGTGCAAAAGGACATTCCTTGAATAATAGAAATTAAGAAATTAATCCGTAATAGTCTGAAACAGGTTTGAATTTGTATTTTGCATCCATGCAATACATCTTAGCTCTAAAGAAAGAGAAATGATTCTAACCGTGCACTTTGTAGTTATTTTCATAGATCAGATTTTAATGAATGAATCGCTCAACCGCACATTAAATAATAAAAAAGTGAAAACTTTTTCAAGACACGGTACACTAGAGCTGCCATAGTAATTATTAATAAACTTAAATATAAATTGTTCATATATGGATATTATATAACATCCTCTTAAAATATCAATAGAATAATTCAAAAAATATTTTCTGCCTTTTGAACCAGATATTCTAAAATCTAATCAGTTCTCCGTATTGATACAAACCGAGGGGTGAACCGCGACCTAATATCGCGTACACCTACTTCCACTTCCACTTTAATTTACAAGTAGAAAGATCAACAGATGTAGGGGCATTATCTAATGAATTTCAAAATAATTCCACATAATTCCAAAGATATGTACACCTAATTATTGTGATTATCGGAATTCAGATACACAAAGAGAAAAAAAATTTCAATTTTAAAAATATTTTTCTCCGCGTTTCAAATATTTTAAAACACAATGAGCAAATATTTATCTTTATGCGTGATTTAATACTAGGGCTGCCTGAGAGGAGAGTAATTTTTAATCTGAGTTCATGCTAGTGAAATTATATTAATAGTTTAGCTCAATTAAGAGTGATTCAAAATCATTAGTACTTAATTGTTTTTCTTTGTTAACCTCTTCACGAAAAAAAGACTAACTATTTGAATCGTAAATACTTTGCTGAATATATAATTTTTCTCTTTGTAAAATTATAATATAAAAGTTGTTCATTTTTTTATTTCGAATAAACTCTCGAAATTATCCCGGTTTGAGAAAAAATATTATGGTAAGTCTTTATCTAGACCAGCGCTTCTTAAACTTTTTTTCATTCGCTACCCCATTTTGACTGAGAAATTTTTTGCGACTCCATAATATATTATATAAATATCAATAGGTATATAGTATAAACCATCAGAAGTAAATTTTTATAAACATTTCTATTATAATAATTGTATCATTTATTAAAACTTCATAATTACAATTCTTCTTTAAGTCTCTTTCGTCCGCCTCCGTGGTCTAATGGTCAGAGTAACTGACTGGCAACCCGGAGGTCTCGGGTTCGATTCCCGGCTATACCCAGACATTTTTTCTGTAAGTATAGGGTCTGGTAATAAAAATTAAGTGGGAGATAAATTTAACCGAATTTATCGCGCGGAGAATTTACCACTGCTCGAAGCCCCTAAAACCTTAGTAAATTGGATATTGAATTGTATCTAAGTTTCTGAGATTGGCTCGTGATCCCGGCTTCTTTTCCTTCTGCTCTGTTCTTTTCACGATGGAGGGGCCAGCCCATACTGGCCTTTAAGGGATCCACCTTCTGGTGTATCTCCTTCTCACATCAATATCATTTAAAAAAAAAAAAAAGTGCCATATCAGGTCTCCCTGACGTTTTGGCTCCTCTCCACATATACCTGTGATGAGTGTGCTTAGCTCTTTTACACAGATATACGGGACCTACTTTTTAACGCCGGTACTGAACGGCTAGTTTGGAGAGGTTACTAGGCAATTATTTATATTCTTGGTAGGTTGCCATTGCTTTCGCGACTGCAAATATCTGACGAGACTCAGTCTCGAACCAGTGCATTTCAGGCCAACGGCCTGACACTCTAACCACGGACCCACAGTGGCCTCATATAAATATAAATAATTACTGAAGGAGACAGCAAAAGAGTGTGTCTTCTGCTGGAATTATAAATTTTATTTATTTATAACGAGACTATAGTTCGAGGGCTTTGCCCTTTCATCAGTCTATTACAATGTATTCACAGGAATTAATTTATGAATGAAAGTTTTACATTTTTCATTCATAAATTAATTCCTGTGAATACATTGTAATAGACTGATGAAGAGGGCAAAGCCCTCGAAACTATAGTCTCGTTATAAATAAATAAAATTTATAATTCCGGCAGAGGACACGCTCTTTTGTTGTCTCCTTCAATATATAAAAATTCTGCTACTCTCGGCAAAAACTTTCAATTTAATAAATAATTACAATTATTAAATCTAAATAATAATGAAATGGATCTAGTCGTTTCTTATTAAATAAAGAGTCAAACAGAAGTTCATTATCTTAATCATTTGTCAAATATTTATCTAATTAATTTTTTTTTTAATTTTTGTTTTTTTACATACTTTTTAGAAAAATGTACAACAAATTATTTAAAGTGTTTTTATATGCGATTTTTGAGTTTGAAAATTTTAATCTTGTTTTTGAAACTGTCTATACGCTTCCATTTTTTGATAATTTTTTTATTTTAAACTTCTATTCATTCTACAAATTTTAAGACTGAGTTGATAGTGGTCCTATGATAATTACTATTTTTTTCGATTTTTAATTTTTTGATTTTCTTTCAACAAACTAAAATGCTTACTAATTATTTATTTTAAACATCTATTAAAGATAAAAATCAATTCAAAATAACTAAAAAAAGATAAGTCAATAGCATAAAGTGGTTTTAATAATGGTTAATAGCGAATAAAGTTTTTTTTCGAAATTTTCACAAATCGAAAAAAGTAGTAATTATCATAGGACCACTATCAACCCGGTCTTAAAAAATATGTAGAATGAATATAGAAGTTTAAAATAAAAAATTATTAAAAAAATCGAAGAGTACATACAGTTTCAAAAACAAGATTAAATTTTCAAACTCTTAAATCGTATATAAAAACAATTTAAATAATTTTTTGCATTTTTTTCTAAAATGTATGTAAAAAAAATAAAAATAAAAAAAAATTATTTGAATTTGAACCATTTTTGAAGAAGTTTTGAACGAAAAATCGAAATTCGATATTATTTTTATTTTTATTTTTTATAATGATATTGATACAAGAAGAAGTTGCACCAAGAAGGTACAACCTCTGAAGTCCGTGGTGGACCCTTGTAACGTGAAGATAAGGGGAGATTCAGGGATTGGGTAGCAGTCGAAGGTATGCGTGGATGCTGGTCTTGAAAGACTGAAGGTTATAAGTAGCTGGAAAGACGGTCGGGGGAAGAGAGTTCCAGTCTCTAGATGTCATAGGGATAAATGAATTGGCGAATGCGTTTGTTCGATTAGTATCCAGTTTAAGCGCGTAGGGGTGTTGAATTTTAGAAAATCGTGTATTTTGCGCAAATGAAGCCTTTGGTGGGATTATCATTATTAAACCGATGATAAAAAAAATTTCAAAATTTACCATGAAGAGTTTTTTTGATGGGTACTAAAAAATGTCAAAAAATGCAGGGAATCAAAAATTAAAAATTTTCAAACCGTCCGATTTGACGTCGAATATTAATTAGTCTGATTACCTTCTCCAAGAAAGTATTTTACCCCACTCTCCGAAACCTTTTATCGATTTGTACGAACCATGAAACAACATTTTGATGATTTTCTTTATAAATAAAAACAACAACACAAAAAACTGATTAATAGGATCTAGAGATTTGAAATAGGTGTCTCAAAAATGTAAAAGAAGTACCTGTTTTTTTTTTTTATGATAATGATGAGAGAAGGAGTTACACCAAAAAGGTGCAACCCCTAAAGGCCCCTCCATCGTGAAAAGAAGAAGAAAGAATTTTATGGGTTGGGCGGGGGTCGAAGGTATCTGTGGATACGGGTCTTAAATAGCTGAAGGTTATAAGTCGCGGGAAAGATGGTGGCAGGGAGCGAGTTCCAGTCTCTGGAGGTCATAGGGATAAAAGAGTTGACGAAAGCGCTTGTTCGACTTTTATCCAATTTGACAGCGAAGGGGTGCTGAGCGTTTGAAAACCGTGTGTTTCTCGTAAAGAGGGCATTAGGGGGGATAATTGATTTCAGCTCGACTGAACAGACACCGTGATAGTATCTGTAGTACAGGGAAAGGGCAGAAACGGTTCTTCGGTGAGCCAGGGAGTCGAGTGAGTTGGTTAGAGCCAGGTCTCCTATTAGTTTAATTGCTCGCTTCTGAATTGCATCCAGTGTAGCAAGAGAATGCTTGGAGGCACCCCGCCACAGATGAGAGCCAAATTCGAGACAGGGACGAATTTGAGCCTTATACAGTATAAGAAGTTGACTGCGAGTATAACAGCGTCTAGACCTAAATAGGAGTTTGGTACTTGGTAACCTAATAGTTGTTTGGTACTTGTACATATTTTATGTACAGTAACTGAATATAATTCGTATATTGTATTAATAAATTTAGACGTAAACATTATTTTGTTTCTCTTCACTCAAAAAAATGAATTGTTCTCAATCCCTCTTGTTTTTATTTTCATTTCTTTTTCGATTCTCTTTACAATGTCTCAATTTTCGATATGATTATTTCTTTGAAAACAGCAAGGCTTTTAAAAAAATAATATAATTTCTTTCTCTTTTCTTCAATCAACCGGATAAAATTATATTTTTATAATGAAAGTCAATAAATAATTTTACCTCTACCTATGTACTATCGGAGATAATAATAAAAAAAATAAATAATTTTAATTACGTTTAACTTTTTATGTATTCTTTACGAGCTCTCTTAGAAACAGGCCCTTTGATCATATCTAATTATTTTAAGGTGAAATTTTATGATTGTGTGGCCATTAAACATTAAACTCTATTTGTCTTTAATAACCCATTTTAATGACTTTGGGATCTCCATCAACTATTGACTGCCTTTCATCTTGTTAATTAAGATGATAAATATTTTACACGTGTACTCTAGGTAATAATTTAATAAAATTCCTTAGTTAATGATTGTCTCTAATACCTATATACCTATTTATGTGATATAACGTCGCCTTAGAGTGTAAACCTGCTAAATCCATTTTTTATCATATATGACATATTAATACCGTTCGAAATAAAAAGAGATACAGCATCGTCCAAGTAAAAAAAAACTGCTACTTAAAATTACGATCGTCTAAGTCAGTGCTCCGCAAACTTTTTGTCTTCAAGGTACACCTACCAAATCAAGAAATCTTAAAGGTACACCAAAGTAAAAACCAATGTTTATTTATTATTTATTTGTTATTAAAATCAATATAATATGAAAAGATGTTTAATGAGAAATGTGAAACTGCTTAACTGAACACAGGCGATCAAAATTTGGAGCAATCGTTGATAAGGCTGCTCGGATAACTCTCAGCTATGTGTAGGTGCATTATCTTCATAAAACATTACATTTTTCCGCGGCACACCAACTAATGAACACGGTACACCAGTGTGCCGCGGTACACACTTTGCGGAACACTGGTTTAAGTTGTAGAAAAAAGTGTGAAAAATAGTTTCTTTCCATAACAACAATATTAAATTTTGTTTGTTTTTTCTCTGTCCTGTAAAATTTCCTTGTTGTAAGTTAGCAGGTTTACATTTTTTTTTAAATTATATTTTGTTTATTGGGTCTCCGAGGAGCGGGCCGCCTCTTACAAAGACAAAAGATCATTAGACAAATTTATTTACACATCTTTCACACTTTCAGCTTAAGAACAAATTAATTCAGATTCAGAGCGGGTGGCTGAGAGAGCCAGGATTAATCCTGCCTCACATTTCAGATTCTAAGGCGACGATAATATGTTTTGATATTTCCCAGCCATCGAATATATATAATCAAGTGCTTATAGTCAAAAGATGTTCCGAGCTAGGTTCAGAGGGGACAGCTGACCCCCCTCCTTGAAGAAGAAATAAATTTCATTATGTTGACAGCTAAAAAATAGAACATGTAAAAATATTTCTGCTAATTCATAGCGGCGTCGTTTTAAAATAATTTATAATATTAATCTTATAAACTACATATTTATTTCTATTTTATTCATTTATTTCAAACTCGTACCCCTTCTCCCTCAAAACTAATAAAAGCTACCCCCTATCTCAAATTCTGGGTACGCCCTTGCTTGTATAGTCGCTGCTTGTGGTCGAACACTAGGGAGAAAGCCCGAAAACATTTTGACAAGCACTCCGCAAAGCATAGGTGCCTAAGACCTGGAAGGCAACTGGTATTTAGATAATATTACACTCCACGCTTGGGTAAAACCTCCTCTCTCACTTAACCATATTCATTTAATTGAAAGCCTCAATAGAATCTATAGATTTTTATAGATCCAAGAAGTTGCAACACCTTTAAGTCAGAAATGACTCTCGTATCGGGTAAAGTGTTGGAAAATAAATTTGAATGAATGAGTGAATTGAGGTTAAAAATAAAGTTTTTAAATATAGATATAAAGAAACTTTTAGTAGAATAAAAGAAGAGAAATAAATCTGAAGGGTTAATTTTTGGAGTCCAATCTATAGAGGTATGTCTTGAATGATTGGAGGTTGTAGGCTGTTTAAAAGACTGTGTTTCTGACTTCAATAGTTATTGGCATAAATAAGTTGGCTAATCTATCTTTTGCTTAAAATGAAAAAATAGGAGTTATAGCGATATCCAAGAATATTGGAGTACAACCTCAAAATTTAAAGAAATGTATAATTCTGTAATTTTTCTCATTTTAACCATAATAATGTTTAATTTCTGTACATTTTATATTATGTTTATTTATTTTTCTGTTTTTTATACAATTTGTATTATATTGATTTATTTTTTGGTTTTCTGTGCATTCCGAATTGTGTTTATTTATTTTCGATTTTTTGTATATTTCGCATTGTATCTGTTTATGGTTGCTTTTGCATATTTTGGATTGGATCTGTGAATTATCTGGTTGTTTTCTCTGATTGTCCATTTTTATAACAAATTGTTTTGAACAAATAAAGAATCTATCTATCTATCTAGTAATGTTTAAATAGTGACAAGTAAGAAATGAATTTAACAAGTCGTCATTAATCACATGAACTGCCAATACAGTGAACATAGTGTATAGTATGTAGTGCAGTTGAGGCTCTTATTTCCATGAAGCCGACTTTAGTAACAATAATGGAATGATGACCACATCCTACTTCCATTATATCTGTCTTTTATTTCAAAATGATATAATCCCATTTGTAGTCTAGTGAGTAGAGTAGAATTTATTTAAATTTCCTAGTAATAAATGTTTCCAAATATTTTTATGGGATATGAGGTGTTTTAATAATTCCAGGCCAAGAAAATATACTATATTTACATTCTACATTTGAGTAAAATCCCCTCTCTTTATATTTAAACTTATGTATTCATATGATTGTCGTGATTTGCGATACTGGCTGCCATAAATTGCCACGTATTATTTACATGATGGCCTTTGAATGGTTTCAAAGACCGCTCCCTTGGGAAGGGATTTTTCAAACATAATAATCTTCTCTTATTATTATATTCCAGGGATTCAAATATTTATTAAAGTGAATTTAATATTCTATCATATTTTGAACGAATTTTCAGCTCTTTAATAAATAATGAATTTATAATTTTGAAATCTCTTCCGAGATGGCGCAGTTTACATGTTAATTTATGTCCTTAGGAAATTTGGAAAGCTTACTTAAAAGGGAGTCCCATATGAGAGTATCGACCGCTTCAAAAATATCCAAAAATACACTCCACATAAATATTCACAAACCTTCTTGACCCTTTAGCATTTTTACTTAACTTAGATGCGTACGTAAAAGTATTTTTTTTAATATTTATTTATGTATTCCGCTGTAGGTCAATAGTGAAAACATAATATTTCATATCTGAACTTTTTTTAAATTAGGTCATTTTTAAATAGTGAATTGCTCTTTGCATGGGCTTGACTAGTGCTTCAACAGTGAGGAACATTTATATAATTTCTTTGAGAAAGAGATAATCTAGCTAATTTTGTATATGAAAAAATCTTTTAATAAGTTTGAAGGGAAAATAAATTTTTCAATTTCTAGCTTAATTAATTCAATATAATTTTTTAATGTATGTGCTAAATTTTGAATTATATACTTGACATTGTATGACTATTAGGGTTAACATAATTATTATGAGTCCTGTTTATTTATTTAAAAAACATAAATTAAGATACATATTTTAGAATTTAAAACGAATTCATTAATATTTATATAATTGTCAAAATCATAAATTTACTGAATAGTCAAAAATAAGAAATTCTACTAGATCGAAGCTGTTATTTATAATTTTTATTAGATGATAGAAAAGTTGTATTCATCTTATTGGTAATCTAACCCGAGTGCCAAAAAGCCAATGGTTATTCATTTGATATATATTATATATATCACTCTAAACAATATTATTTCACTCTAAGATTTAATCCTTATTGTACAATAATTTCACGCTTTAGTGATAAAATTAAGCTCATAGGTGAATTTCCTCAAATTACTATTCCTTAAATCAGACCTGGCCAACCTAAATTACACCATGTGCCGCATTGTTGACTTAAAAATGTCCAAGAGCCGCACAAATAAGAATAATTTTAATTTTTTTTTAATATTTACAACGGATTTCGTATTCAGTGATTTTTATTGTAAGTGAATGCAAAGGTACAGTGAAAGTGTTCATTCAGTGTAAATGTGAATAAAAAACAATATAGATATACTACAACCAGATACGAAAAGAAAACAATGAATGACCCAACAACAAAATGTACGTATTTGTATGATAATAACCATAAATAAAAATAGTTTTAAATATTAAAATTATTATTATTATTTATTTTAGTGATATTCAAAAACACAAGGTTTTAATATTTAACGCCTAATGAAGCAACCAACAATTCAGAGCGTTCGATTCGAATGCATAACTTCGAACACACATAAGCTCTATCTACTCTTATTATACGAGCAAAAATTGTATATTTATTTGTTTGTATATATATTTATTTATTTGTATATATATTTGTTTATATATTTGTATCTTGGTTATATTTTGAAAACGACTCTACCAATTTTGATGAAATTCACGGGTTAGGGGGTTTTTGGGGTGACAATTCGATCTGTCACGGTCTCATCTTCGACAAAATTGTTTTTGATGGGTTTTTTCGTAATCAAATTAATTATTCTCAGGTAGACAAATCCCATTCTTAGGGTTTTAAAAAAGGTTTCCCTTTTCCTTTTATACCCAGACAGACAATGGGTTGTTTGTTTCATTGTTCTAAAAGGCCTTGAAGAAGTATTGTGATTGTGGATTTTAACATATTTTGTTCTCCCTAAACGTTAGAAATATTAATAAACGTTTTATAATTGTTTTTATAAAAAACTTTATTTATTTAATAGAATAAAAAATAATCAAGAATTTATTTAAAAATATATTTCGCATAAGCAGGTCTCAATTTTCTGAAAAAACAACACATTTTGATAGGTTTTATTTATTAACAATTGGATGAATAAAAATGAATCATATCGTTGAATCAAAACAGGTGCAGGAGGTGGGGTGCAGTGGTGGGGGATCCGGGTGTAGGCGAGGTTTCGGGGGTGGGGTCAAGCGGGGGGGGGGGGGTACAGTGGGCGAATACTATATATATTTGTATTTTTTTTAATTTGAAAACGGCTCTCAAATAAAAATCGACCTTTTTATCAGAATTTTAAATTATTAATAATATTAAAATAAAGGTTTTAACTGAAGGAAGAAGTTACCGAGCATCGCTCGGTGCCTCCAGGTACTCTTTCTAATCTTTCCAACTCCCTCTTTTTGGTCACTATCAATTTCATAAAGTGAGTCATTTTTATAAGGTAAATAGTTTTAACTATTAAAATAATTATTAGTCAAGTCACATACACCGAACAATATTTCGAGTCTTATTTTAAAATAACAAACAAACTATTAATATGACTATTTCTTTCAGTGTGATTTTTGCATTTCATTTAGCATTTTTTAAAATCAATTTCTCTTGATGAAGTTTATTATTATCATTTTTTATGTTATTCTTTGTGCAATTATAGGGAAAACTATTTCTTTTAATTAATTTAATGCGATTTAAATTAAATTCTGAAATACCCGATTAAAAAAACAAAAAAAAATCCTACGTCATATAAGGTCGCGTGTTGGCCAGCCCTGCCTTAAATGAATATAAAAGTTCATAATTTCGATGGGAAGAGACTTTAAATTTCTAAAGAAATCATGTGACATTGCCTTTTATTAAATTCGAGATATTTTAGAAAATTTGTATTACATTTGAGAAGTGAATCTAAGAAATTGACCAGGATTGATTTTTGGTACTCGGGTTTGATGAAAAGAAAAAAATAGTAAATTCGTGTTATACAATTTACTCATTTACTATTATTAAAATCCTGGGACATAAACAATAAATTTCAATTATTTCAATCGATCATCCGTTTCGAATTTACATCATCATAAAAAAAAAATAAACAAAAAAAAAAACAGAAAAACGCGTTACATTTATGGAGCTGAACTGATTTGTTCTAGTATTGGTGGCCGTAGGTGGGAAAGAGGTATCTATTCAAATGGAATGACTTCAAAAGAGCGAATTGAATTCTTCTCTGTATTTTATTTTTTGATTTTTTTTTTTTGATTTGATCCTCTACAATTGATATATCACTTTGAAATTAGAACAGTTGCAATACAAAATCAAACCTTTTGTCTTCTACCTTTGTATATATATACCTATATATCAAAAACAAAATGCGTGTCGGAATTTTGTCCCATCGTTCGGTAAGAATCCACCATTGGTTTAATAGATTGAAAGAGATATTTGATTTATTATTAAAATTGAAAGGTTTTTTCCTGAGAGTAAGCATTTGTTTAATTTAAGAATAAATCATAATAATAATAAATTCTCTGCTTGATATAAATAAATAAATAATATAATAATATTATATAGATATGAATAAATTTATTTAAGTCACTCTTTTGAAGTGATAACTTCTTTTGGCGGGCCTTGCACACTTTTTATTTTACTTGTCAGTAAATGGGACGTCACGTGTCCCTCTGGCTGTAACGGTTCCCACGCATTGGTGTCTGTGTCTAGCCACAGATGGCGCTGCAGCATTAACTCTAAGCTCAAATTAATATATTATATTTGAATTTTGGCGCTCATGTACATTTTTATTTTCCTGGGTAGTGAATGAGATTGACCCGTCATCCGTCACATCACACGTCACGGTTAGGCTGTTGTCTAGTACCAGTTAAATCATTGTCGGAAAATATATTAATTATTCCTTTTCAAAAAATAATAAAATTATTAAAATTTATATTTTTATAAAAAAAAAATTAAGTAAACTTTTAAATTTTTTGGGAGATATAAATATTTATTTATCTTATATTATTTTTAAATATTATATTATTAAGTGGATATCGATGAAGCAGTCCAAAAAAAAGATAATTTATCCTATCTTTTTATTCATAAAACCGATGTTTCGGAGGCTATTCCATCCTTCTTCAGTTTTGAGAGTCAGTGAAGTAAATCCAATGCGGCATTCCTCTCTGTCTCCACTTTCAGTGGCAGTAACAATAATAAATTGTATTTCATTTTCAGCAGAATTATAATGTAGTAATATTTTGGACTACCTCATCGATATTTACTCAATTTCACTTATCAGTCCGTCTCCAAAAATTACCCCAATCTTATTATATTATTATATTTTATGTTTAGTTTGTTGTTTTTTTTATTCAAGATTTTGGACTAAGTATTTTTATTTTTCGATTTAGCCGTAAAAAACTAAAAAAACTAAACATTAAATATTAAATATAATCTCTTCCTCGTTCATTTTTCGCAGCTCTGTAGTTGGCTTGACTAATTAAACTATATCCAAACGCCTCCCAATCGATCGCGAACCCAAAGGTCGAAAATAATTTTTCTTCTTCACTCTAGGACGCAGACATTAGGTCCCCCTGAGCCCGGGCTGATACCTAATGTCTGCGTCCTAGAAGTGAAGGAAAATATTTTCGACCACTGGGTTCGCGATCGAGTGGGAGGCGTTTGGATATAATTAAATATAATATTTAAAAATAACATATTATAATAATATAAATATATTGAATGTAATGGAAGGCAGCCCAGGGGTAGTGAGAAAAGAAAAAATTAACACATAACCTGAAGAAGGAGGGAAAAATCCTCCGAAACGTCGGTTTGAAAGGAAAGGAGGAAGGATTCCAATAAATTACACCTTATTTGATATGTGTTAATTTTTTCTTTCCTCACTACCACTGGGCTGCCTTCCATTACATTCAATTAAAATTTCTACCAGTCCGTCTCTCTCCAGAGAAAATTTCGTTACATAAATATATATTTAATAATCCCAAAAAAATAATTAAAAGTTTACTTAAAAAATTAATTTTTTTATAAAAATAAATTTTAATAATTTTAGAATATTAGAATTATAAAATGCCATATAAGTTATCACTTCTCTCGTGTGGTCTTAAGCACACACCCGAATTTGTATTATTATTATTATTATTCATAGGATGGTATAAACTCGGTATAAACACACAAGATGAATAATCCGGAAAACTTTGAATCGGACTCGGATATCGAATGTATATGAATATTAGATATCAAATTCGTTTACATTTTCCGTCGATAAAGAGTTAATGAGGGAATTTGTAGAATTTTTTAATAATTTTAAGTTTAGCCATTTCCAAATCCCGACAGGTATAATAATTACCTTAATATATCCTCTTTGCGATTCTCTCCCAACGTCATTTTAAGGCGAGTTTACACATATCTGGTCGAACCAAGCCTTGTCAAAAATAAAAATTCTTTTAGCTTCATGTGAATTTATATATATATATAAATTCACATGAAGCTAAAATAATTTTTATTTTTGACAAGGCTTGGTTCGACCATATATGTGTACCGCATTTTGTGTATAACTCCTAATTGACTGAAGATGGCCAAATATAATTCAGGCCGAAACGTCTTATTAAAGGTGTTATATTGAACCCAGTGATTCCATCTTTGGCTGATACCTCCTCCTTCATCTAGTACAGTTTCATCACAGCCACGAACTCTAACAATATTACTCAACTATGCAAAAATCTTCTTTTTCTTCGTTTTCTTCCTGACGGAATAGTCGTGACCCCAGACTTCCATCTAATAAGACAAGGCTCCTACGGCTTGGATTCTGCGAGCCAGTTTTCGGCATCTGGTGCGGTGACGAGCATTTGATGTTGCTTGCTGTAGACTGGTGCCCAGACCAGCTCGTATCTGATCGTCCATCTGACTGGTGATCTGCCACGCTTACGAGATCCTTCCACTCTCCCCTGAACGACGATCCTCTCAAGACCAGTGTTAGATCTTGTCAGGTGGCCGAAATATTTAATAACCCTCCCAAGCTCTATGCTGGAGAGACGTTGTCCCGCATGGACTTCTCGAAGGACGGAGATATTAGTCCGATGTGCCGTCCAAGGTATTCGAAGCATTCTTCTCCATGCAAAAATAATCAGTATAAAATTTAACCCACAGTATCCTAGATGCATGATACGGATAGATAATTGATCCTCTGGGTCGTATGTGGCGGCAAACAAAATATTCAATTTCATAGGAATTCGGTCTCTAATTATAATGTATAAATATATTAGGTACCTACGTAATCCCACATATCTGGCCTATTATTTGAGTGTTGTATTAACAGATATACGAACCCATAGCCAAACAAACCAGGAATCACGAAATTGTTTTTCAGGGCAAAACCCGAATTTTAATTTTCGAAGCTATTTCAATCAATTCCATTTAGGTATTCTAATGTTAGTGAACGTAAAATATGTTACGCAGGTTTGCTTTGCTGTAGACAAGCAAAAGCTGTTAGCTAAATTAGTTTGATGGCTTGGGGCATTTTATAAAAAAAAAAAAAATACTATCGAATACTCCATTCTTCTCTTTACTGACCTTTTTTTAATTAGATTCGGTTTATCTCTAGTAAAAGTGTTATTTCATTATTATTTCTTTCTTCTTTTTTCTTCTTTTCTAAATCGAACACCTTCAAGTTCAATTAATTCGATTAGATAGATAGAATTCAATTTCTAACATATCGCCTCTAATAGAAAGCAATAAATGAAGTGAAAATAATTAGACGGGAACGTTTCGCTCGTAAAAAAAAGTTCCAATTGACGCCTATTTACTAATTGAATGACCTATCTACGTTACATCAGGTTTACAGTTTTACAACTTGAAAACTACAAATGAGATTTTCTAAAGAGCGAAGTGAAATCGATTTAAAGGCAACGTTCTTTCGTGTCTAGGTACAATTTTCCACAAAAACCTAGAAACATAGGGGCAACAGAAAAAAGAAGCCTCCCGAATGGGTAGTTTAACATATCTCCTTCATTTATAATGCATATTAGTCTTAGCGTGATTGTTTGTTCTTTAATTAGTTACAATCCTTTGTTTGAATATCAAAGAATAATTTAGAAACTCGCCTATCATTTATTCGAAAAAGAAACAGTTGAAAAAGAAAACAAATTAAATCAGAAAAATGAAGACATTCTTGTTAGTACTTGCTACTCATGAATAAATTAGTGAACAATTCATTTGATCCAGTTTTTTTCTTTTTTATAATTTAACAAATTTAATAATCACGTCTGGTAAAAAAGTTAAAATAATTTAATTTTTTAATTTAAATCATTGATTTGACGTCAAGCATTCTGCTTGGATTTTCTTCTCTCATTTGTAATGTTGAGACAAATTATCAAATTAAGAAGGAAAAAAAACTTAAAATGATTCTTTGAGGGGATGGACGGATTTATTTATTCATATGCTACTTTTACTTTCACATTTATATTCTAAAGAATATAATGGGAGAGTATTGCGAGGGCCAGTCTGGGTCCTGGCTCTTTGAGGGCTTGTATCTCAGAGATGAAAAAAGTTAATTTCATTTTGTAACTTGTAGGTGGAAGGAATCATTACCGTTAATAGTTGGAAACCGGATTTAGGAGACAAAATCGGAAATTGTGGTCCCCAGGAGCCGCGGCAGGGTCAAAAATCCATTGGTCAGTGTCTATGTACTTATGTGTGTACGTATCCCCCCTGCGTTTCGCAACCATAAGTCTCAGAGCTACGAAATTCGAAACTTAAGCTCGAAATAGGCTAGAATGAATACAGCGAGGTTTCTGCAAAAATACTCTTAATAAAATGACGCTCAGGGCGATGATAGGCTCTATTTTTAATTTCTCCACTTTCATGAGGCGGACCTTTGAGCCCGGCCAAAATTAAATAATGAACTGAAAGACTCTCTATGAGCTGTTGCGGGGTATGTTGAATGCCCCCAATTATCTGGCCTCGTTCCTAAAGAGATGTGTACATAATTTTAAATTTTTAACAAACTTGTAAATAATTTTAATTTTAACTTTTCATAATGTACATATTAAAATATTTGTTTAAGACCGCCCATTTAACTTTTAGTGGATGTAAGCCACAACATCTGGCATAATTTTTTGACGGCTGGCGTTTTTTGTATACAAAATGTAAACCTTTTCTTTTTCTTGTAAAGGGCTGCCCCCCTCTGCGTGCCGCGATAATCAGTCAATTGAAATAAGAAAACCGGAACTGGACATTTACATGAAATATTTTTTTTTTTTGTTATTCTCAAAAACTGCTCAAACGATTATTTTAAAAATTAGTGTATTTATCAAGTGTCATGAGGTGATAGTTGTGTCAAATTTTTAATCTGATTGAATTAAAGAAAGGGGTTGTAAATTAGGAGTGTCGATAAATAAATGTTTTAATCGTTTATATCTCTTCTTCGGAAAGTCGCAGAGCCTTGAAATTTGAAATTTAAGCTATGTAGAGGCTACAAGAAGTATAACAAGATTTTGGATAAAATAGAAAAATCGGAAGTTAATGTTTACTTACGTAAGGACTTACCCCCCCCCCCCCTGCGTTTCGCAACCATAAGTCTCAGAGATACGAATTTCGAATCTTCAAGCTTGATATAGGCTAAAAGGAGTACATCAAGCTTTTTTGGTTGTAATCGGAAGACCGGAAGTGGACATTTATATGAAGATTTTTCGTTTTTTTTTTATTTTTCAAAACGGCTTCAACGGTTTTTGTTTAAATTAGTGATTTATCAAGTGTCAAATCCAATTGTTTTAAGCCTCTCAGACCATTATTTAAGGAGATAGAGCAGGTTTAAAGATTTTAAAGACAAAAAAATTTTGTTGCTGGTCGGAAATTTTACGAAATTTTTTTAAATTCGATTGTTTTTAAAGGGCTCTCAGACCATTATTTAAGAAGATAGAGAGGTTAATCTAGGTGGAGCATTAAAATTTGTCGCTCGGTGCTCCAGGTACTATTTACATATATAAACAATTTTAGCTCGTTTAATAAGAGTAGATAACTGTTAGAGTTCGTGGCTGTGATGAATCTGTATTAGATGAAGGAGGAGGTATCAACCAAGATGGAATCACTATATATGAATTTATTTGGCCATCTTCAGTTAATTAGGAGTTATACACAAAATGCGGTACATATAAGTGATCGAACCAAGCCTTGTCGAATAAAAATAAATTTTTTAGCTTCATGCAAATTTATAACGTGCCCGGACCCAAAAGTTTCAGAATGACGTTTCGGCCTGAGTTTTATTTGGCCATCTTCAGTCAATTAGGAGTTATACACAAAATGCGGTACACATATGTGGTCGAATTATATATAAATTCACATGAAGCTAAAAGAATTTTATTTTTGACAAGGCTTGGTTCGACCACATATGTGTACCGCAATTTTGTGTATAACTCCTAATTAACTGAAGATGGCCAAATAAATTCAGGCCGAAACGTTTTATTAAAGGTGATTTATTGAACCCAGTGATTCCATCTTTGGCTGATACCTCCTCCTTCATCTATTAAAGAGTAGATAACTTTGGTAATAAATATGAGAATAAGATATTAATTTATCATTTAGTATACATAGTAGGTATATGAGAAAGAGTACAAATTCTTATAATATTACACTCCTTAGAAAACCAATTAGTTTAAAAAAAAACTAAGAATCTGAAACCTTCATCTATATAATGGCAAAACAAAATATACTTTTCAAAATTAAGAAACTTTTAGGTAGAAAAGTTGTTAGGTTATCCTAGCTGTCCAAACAGCTGATTACATGAAAAGAGTGGGAGACAGAGAGATTTTTTCCATACAAGGAAAAGTCAAGCTGAAGCATCAGAAATAAACAGTTTCGATATTTTGATTAAAGTTCCCCACTCAATGTCAAAGTTAACCCACTTGACTACTTTTCTAAAAAAGGAAAAAACAACTTTCTAACGACCCTCTTCCATACACTTCTCTTATAATGGGAGTTATAGAATCATTATAGCCTTCTCTAATAAATAAATAAAAATTCCCCCTTGGAAATTTTTCCTTTTTTTTTTTTTTATAAGATACTGATACAAGAAGAAGTTGCACCAAGAAGGTACAACCTCTGGGTCCGTGGTAGACCCTGTGTAACGTGAAGATAGGGCGGAGATTGAGTGATTAGGTAGAAGTCCTGAAGGTATTTGTAGATGCTGTTATCTTGAAGACTGAGAGGTCGTCAGTTGCTGGAAGACGGTCGGGGGAAGAGAGTTCCAGTCTCTAGATGTCATGGGGATAAATGAATTGGCGAATGCGTTTGTTCGGATTAGTATCCAGTTTAAGGCGCGTAGGGGTGTTGGAGTTTTAGAAAATCGTGTATCTCCGCGCAAATGAAGCCCTTGGTGGGATTATCGATTTAATTTCTCGTCAGAACAAAAGCCATGGTAGTATCTATAAAAAAGGGAAAGGGCGGAGACAGATCTACGATGGGCTAGGGAGTCGAGAGTGTCAGTTAATGTAGGATCGCCTATCAGTCTGATAGCTCGTCTCTGAATTGCGTCCAGGGTTTCAAGAGAATACTTGGAGGACCCTCTCCACAAATGCGAGCAATATTCAAGACAGGGGCGAATTTGAGCCTTGTATAATATAAGGAGTTGAGTGGGGGTGAAAAATCGTTTGGTTCGGAAAAGAAAGCCAAGCTTACATGCTGCAGCCTTTGCTACTGAGATAATATGGTCATTCCAAGAGAGGTCAGAACCTAAGGAGACACCTAACAATGATATTTTATTACGAAATTCCAATGAGCTCGAATCAAAGGAAATGTCCGGAAGGTTTCTATCTGCGCGCCTAGAAATTAGGCAGCATTGTGTTTTACCAGCATTAAAGTTTACCAAGTTGTGAGATCCCCATTTCTTTAGCATGCTTAAGTCTGAATTTATTGAGGAGGCTATGTTTGCGCGATCGTCTAGTAAGGATTGAGCGTTGTGGAGGGTGCTATCGTCAGCGTAACAATGTATTGGATTGGAGGGCAGATTTAATAGGTCATTAATATAGATAATAAAGAGCGTGGGAGAAATGACTGAGCCCTGAGGAACTCCAGCATTAGTATTAAAGGACGAGGATGATATTCCGTCAACCTCGACTTTAATAGAGCGGTTTGAGAGAAAGCTCTCCAAGCAACTTGCAGAGGCTCGGGGGAGGCCAAATGCAGGTAATTTGGCAAGAAGATTTTTGTGCCAGACTTGATCGAAGGCCTTTGAAATGTCTAAGCCTATTACGAAAGTCTCTTTACCAGTCTCTAGTGCTTTATTCCACATATGAGTTATATATGCTAAAATGTCGCCGGTGGACCGAGATTGTCTAAAGCCGTATTGACTATCATGGATTAGTTTATTAGATTCTAAATGGTGAAGAACTTGCTCATTAATTATTTTTTCCATGATTTTGGAAAGAACCGAAGTTATAGCGATCGGACGATAATTGGCTAAAACATTTAAGAATCTCCTTTTTTTTATTGGTTGAATTCTTGCAGTTTTCCAGCTCCCCGGAAATGAGCCAGTGGTATAAGAAAATGAAGTTGCTAATAAATTAAACTATAAACCACTTCAAGTCAATTGTTTATCTTCTCTCAGTATTATAATCTTGGAAACAATTTCAAGTTTGAGAATTTGAATAAACTTTCCTTATTTATTGTTTTAACATTTACATAAGAACATTTATACTCTTGACTTTCTTATTTGAGAATTGAAATTCGAAATGACATTTTAATAAAGTGATTCAGAATATAGTAGAAATAAATTTTAATTAAAATTTAGCTAAAATTCGAATTTTTTTTCTTTACTTTATTATTATATAGTATTTTATTACTTTGGTTTGGCGTAGAATAGACCCGTAGTAAGAGGCCCCTAATAGGGAAAGGTTGGATAGGACTCTTCAGCCATGATCAAATTAGGAGTGAAGCTTTTTTAGGCGCTTGAGGGCCAAACTTGACCCTCCTGCGACAGGTTCTGCATTCTGGTTGGTCAACTCCAGTCGTGTTGTTCACATTTCCTCTGGACCCCGTCAGTTCGAACGAGAAGAGGGTATCAGACAGAACTGGCTAGTCTTTACTTCCATAGATAGAGCCAAGGAACATATGTTTAGTAATGATCCTAAGGGCCAGTTGTATGTCGGTTTGTAAAGTCTTTGTTAATTTGTCAAACCTTAGTATTCACCATGACACGCACTTTCATCTGATTGGGCATCCGGCCGGGCACAAGGCGAATACTAAGTTTTGACCGTTTGTCAACTCGTTCTTAAACCCTTTAAAATTGTCCGCCAGGGCAAAAAAAGGCCATTACATTTAAAACTCAATTAACTTTATAAAGAGAATCAGATTATAGAGATAAGAATATGTATTATATAATTTTATAAACTTAATTATTGTTTATTTATTACATGAGCCGTTTATTTTTAAGTGGCGTAAGTCCATTTTCCAAAAAATCGATATAGCTAGATTAATAATTACATTTTTATATTATATTTTCATTCTGAAGCAACTTGTAAATAATATATTTAAAATCATTAAGATTTTGTAACATCAAAATATGCTGGTTAATGAAAAGATGAAAAAGATTATTTTGAAAAAGGCGTAAGTCTCATTGTGAGAGTTTCAATTGGTAATATGAAAAATATGACGCAATAAAATTTTATTAGATCCCAGATTTATCTTTAATTATCAAAGTAGCAATTGAATTATCAATGTGCAATGAATTGGTTATAAACAACAGAACAGCGCCACATAAAGAAGCGCATTGTTCTCGCGAAGTCTGCGTCGAAAACCAGAGTCATGAACAGTGTTTTTTTTTTTAATGAAAATGATGAGAGGAGTTACACCAAAAAGGTGCAACGCCTAAAGGCCTGGGTTGGCCCCTGCATCGTGAAAAGAAGAAGAAAGAATTTTATGGGCGGGGTGGGGTTCGAAGGTATCTGTGGATACGGGTCTTAAATAGCTGAAGGTTATAAGTCGCGGGAAAGATGATGGCAGGGAGCGAGTTCCAGTCTCTGGAGGTCATAGGGATAGAAGAGTTGGCGAAAGCGCCTGTTCGATTTTTATCCAATTTGACAGCGAAGAGGTGCTGAGCGTTCGAAAACCGCGTGTTTCTCGTAAAGAGCGCTTTAGGGGGGGGATAATTGATTTCAGCTCGACTGAATAGACATCGTGATAGTATCTGTAGTACAGGGAAAGGGCAGAAACGGTTCTTCGGTGAGCCAGGGAGTCGAGTGAGTTGGTTAGAGACGGGTCTCCTATTAGTTTAATTGCTCGCTTCTGAATTGCATCCAGTGTGGCAAGAGAATGCTTGGAGGCCCCTCTCCACAGATGAAAGCCATACTCGAGACAGGGACGAATTTGAGCCTTATACGGTATAAGAAGTTGACTGGGAGTATAATAGCGTCTAGTCCGAAATAGGAGACCAAGCTTGCGCGCTGCAGCTTTAGCAGTGGTTGAGATATGGTCATTCCATGAAAGGTCAGACCCTAGAGTTACGCCTAGCATTGAGTTTGAGTCGAATGATATGTTTGGGAGGTTTCTGTCAGCGCACCTAGAAATAAGGAAACACTAAGTTTTCCCCGCATTTAAGTTAACTAAGTTTTGGGATCCCCAGTTTTTAAGTCTGCCTAAGTCTAAATTTATTGAGGAGGTAATGTCTGCACGGTTTTTATGCGATGCAGGGGCGTTATTTAGGGTGCTGTCATCTGCGTAACAATGTACCGGATCGGAGGGCAAGTTTAGAAGGTCGTTGATATAGATAAGAAAGAGCATAGGGGAGATAACCGATCCCTGAGGAACTCCAGCGTTGGTGTGGAAGGAGGAAGATGATATTCTATCGATGACAACCTTAATTCTACGGTCTGAAAGAAAATATTCGAACAACTTGCAGAGTTTCGGCGCAAGGCCGACGGAGGTCAATTTGGCAAGAAGATTTTTGTGCCAGACCATATCGAGGGCTTTTGAGATGTCTAAAGCTACCGCGAGGGTCTCATTCCCGGCCTCCAGGGTTTTATTCCAGATGTGAGTTACATATGCTAGGATGTCACCGGTCGACGGGACTGCCTGAAGCCATATTGCTTATCGTGAGTTAATTTATTCGACTCTAAGTTTCACTTGCTGAGTATTTTTACTTGTTTCTACAGTTTTCTTAAATTTGTTACACTCTATACCACCTGCATTATGCTAATTGGGATGATAAATTTGACACGCATTATTCTACTATGTTATCTGTTACCCATATTTTTAAATTTAATCCAACGCAAAGCCTTCAATATCTCGATTCGAACATAAATGGACTTATTCCACTTTCAAAATAAACTGCTGGTTATTTTTTACCACTGAATTAAAAGGAAAAATAGAATGAAAAAGTGAAAACAAAATGAAGTCTTGTCAGTTGAAATTTTGATGATGTAACATTTTTTGTCAGCAAATTAGTTGAACTAGAAAGCTGAAAGGTGTAGGTTATAATACGAACATGCGTACCAAATTTCAGATCATTAGGTTCCTCAAAGAGCTTGATAATTAACGACTCATTTTTTTTTCTGATTTTCCATTTAGAATTTCTTAAGTTAGAAAGCCCAAAATCTAATCAGTTTTGGTTGCTAAAATATTAAAATTTGGTACTAGAGCAAATTTTCTACTAGTTTTCTTCTCGGGTAATAAAGGATTTCGTAATATAGAAATAGAGACAGGAAAAAATCATATTTTAAATTGATTTTCTCCCCATTTCATATATTTCTAAACACAAAAGCAAGAGGCTAAAAAGTCTCCAATGGATAATGGTCTGAACGTAACCTCTAGATCTCAACGGTAATTCTCACAATATTAAATCTAGATATCAGTTTGTACAGCATGATTTGGGGTCAAATAAATCCATCAGAACCACCCCGTTATTTTACACGTTTTTATTTTTTTGGCATTTTTCATAAAAATATAATCTATTTATTAGGGATTGGCTTTGATTAACGAGTGGTAGTAAGTATATGTTTTTAATGTCTATAAATTGTATTCTAATTGAAATTAAGAGAGGAGATTGATTAATCATTTCTCGAAAAAAGTATATATATTAAGATTATAATATTCTCTCTAGCGTATAAATTTTATCAAGGTTGAAATTCTACGAGGAAATGTATTTATATTTGTTTGAAGTTTTTTTAGAAATTTGAAAAGTTTGCATTTCTATATTCATTAAATATACTTATTTAATGACTTAAATTAATCAAAAGCTTTCGTTCGTCAATCTTAAAGTGTATATTTTATAAGGAATAAATATGAAAGTACCTATTTTTCGTTATGTAAATGATCATAATTTAATATATCTTTATGTTTTATATCATCTTCAGGACTCTATAATACTTCACAAGAATATTCATTAGTGATTTGTATGCGTCAAAATTGAATTGACCTATGTAACGGAATAGGAAGAAATTTATTTACATCTAGTTGGAGAAGCACTCCTTAATATATTTCTCATAAACTAAAAACATGTGCTATTCTCGGCAAAAAAATAAATAATTAAATATAGTTTTAATATTTGCATATATTTAATTTCTGTTATTTCAATTGAAATATTAATAATTTTGATAAAAAAAATAAATAAGTTAAAGTCTTGTGCTGCACACACCTGCGTTTATTTTATTTCCTTTTAGATTTATATAAATTACATTTACTTAACTTTATGAATATAATTTTAGCTGTATTTGTTTTCTTTACTCTACATGTAAAGAACTTTGTACTTTTGCTCTTCGTGTAATTAAATTACTTTTACATAGCTGATAAATTACTTTTCATTAAAATTTTAGAATTTAATTAAATAAAATAACGAAACATTTTAGTTAACGTACCCTAACAATTTTATGCTTGTAGAAATTCGTTACAGAGTGGTGTGTTCGGTTTTGGTCTGCCAAACTCAGTTCCTATATGAAAGTTGAAGAAGCAGTGTTTATGAGTTCTCTCCAAACAATTAAAAAATCTAAGGCCAAAGCGATATTGGGCATCAAATATTAGGTGAAAGGTCCACGCATGGCTGCTTTATTAGAATATATTTTATGTCAAGAGAATTTTAACTAAAATTCAGCAAAGAGAGTGTCTATAAAATATATGAACGATTTAATTTCACACTAGTTCGAGAGGATATTTCAAATACCAAAGTCAACAAGATAAAAGCTCTATAACTTTAAGGGAGTTCGGGACAGCTAATCTATCTTGTTGATCTTCGAAAAAAATCTTTTGTATTTCTGCAGAGTGTCAACGTCTGCCTACTAATTTTTTTAATAAAAAAATTGTTAATAATGAGGTTAATTTCGAATAAAAATCTTTGTTTTGATAATATTAATAAAAAGATGATATTAATAAAAAGAATGGGAATCGGATTAGCCGAGAGCTTAAAGACACTAGCCTTCTAAGCAGGAGTCCCGGGTTCGAGTCCGAGTCCCTGCATTGATATTTGACCGGCTATAATCTGATTCCTAGTCACCAATCCGTCTGCCAAGCGTGGTGACTTAATGCCAACCCCCTTCCATTTGATGGAAGAGGCCTATATTCAGCAGTGGATTGTCGCTATCGACAGGCTGATGATGATGATGAATAAAAAGAATATTGAGATAATTTTTTTCTCATTATAAAAACATTTATTGACGTGACAACGTCTTATAAATCGATGAAGCCGCCTGCACGCTCGAAAAAACATGACTCATCTGAGGCGTTCCATTTAAGGCACACATTAATTTGAATGACCATATTATCTCAGTGGCAAAAGCTGCAGCATGTAAGCTTGGCTTTCTTTTCCGAACCAAACGATTTTTCACCCCCACTCAACTCCTTATATTATACAAGGCTCAAATTCGCCCCTGTCTTGAATATTGCTCGCATTTGTGGAGAGGAGCCTCCAAGTATTCTCTTAATACCTTAGATGCAATTCAGAGGCGAGCTATCAGACTGATAGGCCATCCTACATTAACTGACACTCTCGACTCCCTACCCCATCGTAGATCTGTCTCCGCCCTTTCCCTTTTTTATAGATATTACCATGGCTTTTGTTCTGACGAAATAAAATCGATAATCCCACCAAAGGCTTCATTTGCGCTAAATACACGATTTTCTAAAATTCAACACCCCTACGCGCTTAAACTAGATACTAATCGAACAAACGCATTCGCCAATTCATTTATCCCTATGACATCTAGAGACTGGAACTCTCTTCCCCCGACCGTCTTTCCAGCTACTTATAACCTTCAATCTTTCAAGACCAGCATCCACAGATACCTTCGACTGCTACCCAATCCCTAAATCTCCCCTTATCTTCACGTTACAAGGGTCCACCACGGCCTTCAGAGGTTGTACCTTCTTGGTGCAACTTCTTATTGTAACAATATCATTATAAAAAAAGGCTTGAAGTGCAAGCGAGAGCGCGTAACGAGCTGTTTCTTTCTATCTTCTCTCTCACTCGCACCCTCCCTAGCCCCAATGCCCAACTCGTATTCCATCTCTTTCCCTCGTGAGCGCTCTACTCTAGTCTGACTGCTTGCTTGCTCACTCATATATATAAACCCTACTATGTCCTGTCTATTTTCAACTTCCTCTGATGGACATTCAACAAGTGATCTATCCTAAATAATTATAGATTTTTTTAAAAACTAAGAAAAACCTAGGGAACGGGGGCCTTTTTTATAAAAGGACGAGAGAGGGAGAAACTCATGAGCAAGCAAGAAGGAGATAAATGAATGCGCAAGAAGGAGCGCGCGCTTTTAAATTAGATAGAACGAGAGGGGAAGGAGATTTTCGATGGAAAGGATAAATACAGCACTCACGACAAAGAAGAAGAAAAAGAACAAAGATAGCTGCGCAATAGATGGAGAAAAATCGGTTGTCTGTAAAGTCGGTTTACTGACGATAGTTGAACGTGACAACGCCATAAGAAAATACCATTCCATCAGTATTTTCTTATGACGTTGTCACGTTCAACTATCGTCAGTAAACCGACTTTACAGACAACCGATTTTAACACAAAAACTATTTCAAGAAATAGAGTTGGAATTCTACACTAGTGCTTTTGTTATATTCTGTTGGCTGCAAATAACTTTTTTTTACATTTATGAATAACTAATTAACTAGAATCTCAAATTTATTGAAAAATGTATCATTTGATTCATAAAAGTTGAATTATTGATCTGTATAAATTTGTTGAAAATGGTATAATTTGAATAGAAGTTATAGCCCTTTTAAAAGCTCGGTCCATTTACTTCCATGTTAAAAGGACAATTTTCAATAATTTATTTTTCGGGAATGAGACAGACGATCAACTTCAAATTTCAGAAATAAATATTTAATACATCAATGATTCGATCATAAGAATTTGAGAATTTTCTTATAAAAATTATAAGCAGTCCCGAACCCCGTTAAGGTAAAATCTAAAACTTGTAATTCTTGAACTAATTGAAAGTGTCTAGGAAAATGGTTGTCAACACCCTTGACATACTCAAAGCACTGGTTCCCAAAAAATCACCACAGTAAAGGAGCATCTGGCGCGATTTTTTCAGATACCATCTGGTGGTGGAATTTTTACATCCTTCCCAATCCCAATGTCTTAAATCTTATTGGAATTGATTGGGATAGCTTAATATTTTTTTTTTTTTAATGCAATCGAATGCAAGAAGGTGCGATAGTTGACCCTTTATCTATATATATAAAATTAATGTTTTATCTATACAATGCTCTAAATCACGCCGAATTTTGGTTTCACACGTTTCAAGCAAAGTTATGAACGAAAACACCCTCAATAAAATTTCTGTCGGTATGTCTGTCTGTCTGTTTCCTAGATGAGCAAGGGTTTCCTCATTAAGGTTTGATGGCATTTCTCCGTACAGTAAAACCTCGTTTATCCGTCCTTCATTTGTTCTGAAGGAAAAGAAACCATAGATTATTGTGCTATGACATTTTCCCTTCTCTCGTGGTGGATTATATTATTCTACATTATAAATATTATTTTTTATTGAGAAATATCAATAGAATTAGTAAATTTTATATGCGGCCCGAAGCATTTGTTTTTTCATCAAATGCGGCCCATGAAAGCCAAAAGGTTGGACACTCCTGCTTTAGTAGTTGAGTTGTTTCTCGAAAGAGAACTTCAAGCTCAAACCATCTAGAATCTAGATTGCAGATTTTTGTGGAGAAAATCTCATCAAAATGGGCGACGTTTCAACATATAGTATTTTTCAAATATGGGCAGCTTAAAAAGGTTAAGACTGGTATATAATGCGAGTTATTAATCTTAATGTGAAACCTACCAAGTATTTTTATCCAATAATTTAAAAAAAAAAAAAAAAAAAAAATGTTTCCCCAAGTACCAACACCAAATTCCTTAAAAACTATTGAGTTATTAAATGTTAATTTTAGTTAAGTATTTGAAAAATTAGTAGAAATCGAAATATTAATATAGAGATAATTTATTTTTTAACTGTGAAATAAATATATAAATAAAGAATGGGTAGACTAAAGAAAATTCAAAAAATAATGGAAAAAAATCTCACCTGGAAGACGCGTGGGTGCGCGCAGAATCACTGGAGAGTCCTCAACGCGCGAGTTCTTGCTGGAAAACTTTGATTTTGGCCTGATGGCTTACGGGGTTCACAATTCAAGTCGCATGGGCTCAAAGGATCATGGTGATGAGAGAAACTTTGGACCTTGCAATAGAGAGTACTAGTTATTGTACAAGGACCTAATAGTTAAAAAGGAAATCCTAGAAGTATCGGATTGAAAGATTTTTTCCAATTCCAGCAAACAGATCTTAGCTTGTTTTCGAACCTCTCGCAATATACAATTAAATCTATTCTAATTCCTATATTATAAACTCTAATTAAATACGTGTATTAAAAGAAATTCTCTTTTAAGATATGTTTTATATACTATTGCTTTCTTTACTTACTCTAATCAAGCATTGTAAAATGTATACTAGTAAATGCAATTTAAATCTTAATTAAAAATAATTTGAATAAAATTATTATTATAATTACTGAATCCGAGCTGTTATGCATGATTTTCTTACATGTCAGAAGAGTTATATTCACTCCTCTCGGGAATGTAATATTATCAATAGCACCTGGATTACATTATTCTAGATTATAACTATACTTTTTTATTGAGAAATATTAATAGAATTAGTATATTTTATATGTGGCCCTAATCATTTGTTTTTTTATCAAATGCGGCACGTGTAAGCCAAAAGTTTGGCACCCCTGATTTATATTAAATAGGGAGGAGAGGAAATATTAGGGATTGTTTGGAGTCAAAGACATTTAGGAAACTATGTCTAGAAGGATTGTAGATTTATGCGTGTAATAAAACAGACATGAATAAAGTTACCTCTCCAAGCTACTGTTGGGATGTTAGGATGATATCGCAGCAGTATCCAATAAAAAAGAAAGTAAGAAAATGCAATCCTCACTATGCTATACCCATCCTAGAAAAAGGTCATGATATCTGAGCAACGGGAAAAACAACCAAGAATTTAATAACAGAAAAAGAGCTTTTCGCCTCAGCAATAACCATAAGGATAAATAAAACTGCAAAGGATCGTTGCTAATCTTTATCCAAAGTCATTCGAAATATTAATATGTTTATTCCTTTATTATTAATCAGATATCACTTGCTATTTGCAGTCCATGTTGACTTAAATTAAAAAATAGTGATCGATTCTCATCTATTACTTGAGGAATAACCATTCTACATTGGATTTTTTGACGTTTTGATTATTATTGGTAACCATTGCTGAAAACATGGAAGAATCAACTTAAAAAAAACAAAAAAAAACAATCGATTCTTTTATAATACTAGAGGAATAACCCTATTGCATTCCATTTTTGATTTTTTGACTATTAATGGCAACCTCTACTAAAAACGTGGAAGAATCGACTTAAATTCAAAATGACTAAATTCTTTTATGGTAAAAACTCAAGTGACCATGGGTTCCGTAGTCTTTACCTGAGGACCCTTTGAAGACACGCTTGCTGCGAGACCGATTACAATACTTTTCCAATCCTTTGCATTGGATAAAGTAAAAAGTGAGAATTTTCTTTGTTAGATTTGTTTTTAATTTGTTCATAAATAGGTGTTGTATGTTTGAATATCGCAATACTGAAGCTTGAAGATAAACATCTAAATTATCTGCGGTATATATAAACAAATTTAAAGGAAACAAATTCCCAAACGTTCAATCGATTTTCCCTTCTATATTCATTCCACCCGAAAAAATCCTACCTGTCAGGACCAAAGTCAACATTAATTTTAATTATAAATTATAAATTAGAATTTATAAAGTGTTAAAAAAAATTCTTCCTCTATCGTTTTTATCAGCAATCCCTAAACGAACACGTTCAACTGTAATAAAAGTAATTTACATTTTAGTCATTCTGTAAATTGCATTATCTAGATTGTCTTCTCGTAGAAACGATTAATTAATAGAGATTGTAAAACATAATTGCTCATTTTTTTATGCATTAGTATATATATATATTTTTAATATTTGAAATAAAAGATTTTCGCTTTGCATTACCTAAATACTTTAAATTCTAAAGTACAGATATAATGGAGAGTAGTATTTTAAAAAGATATTCGTATATTTAATTGTGAGAGACGACTCTATTTTGATATGGCAGCCTTATTAATTAAAAATGGTGCTTTCATTAGTAATATGTTACTTGCTCTTTTTTTTATACTAATTTTAAAATATAACACGTCAAAGTTTTTTTTATAATTTACTTGTTTAAGATAAAAATAAAAAAGACATTTTATTATTTTTGATCTGAAAATTACATGATTTAATTTACCAACAACAAGTACTATAATTCCAACATAATATTAGTTGTATTCAACAAATCCCTAGAGATTATAATAAGGGCGCTAAATTAGGAATAAGGTATTATTATCTAATTTACATAGATATAAAAAACATAAAAATTAAAAATATAATAAAAAAACGTTTTTAAAAAACAGGCCTCTATTTTAAAATGCACTAGTAGGTAAGTAGCAAATATTTTTTTCTTCAGCATCTGATAAATTCCCATATTCCTATGATAAAAATAAAAAAAATCTAGGTTCTTACAAATTAAATCTCAAATTATAAAAAAAAAAAAAAATACCGACTTCAAAAAAGAATCGAACTCGACAGATCTTACTTAGTACGTTTGGGGGGTACGCTCGCTTATATAATTGATTTAGCACCGACTTCAAAAAGTGATTTCATGTTAATATTTCGTCGTTTAGTTGTAAGTAAATTGGATAATTATTTTATACCTTTTAGTGCATTTTATTTGATTTTCGAGTTCTTATTATTTTATTTATTGCATTTAATTTTTTTGAAGTCAGTTTTATTTATTTTTTCTAAAAATTATTTTTATTTTTCTCTTTTTAGTTATGTTATTATTAGATGACTTAATAATATAATACCTTGCATGCATCTCGTAAGAGAAAGCGTCGGGCGAAAGAATCAGAAAATGAAAATAAAATTCAAATCATAAGTATAGAAATTCTCTCGAAACGTTTATGAATGTTTTATGATTTTGTTTTATAAAATATTTTATTTATTATAATTTCGATTATTTGTTCATAAGAATTGGAGATTTACGTTATTTCGTCATTGATCATAACATCAGAACTTGACCAAATTAATATGGGACCACCCCTAAGTTACCCCCTTTCCAATAAAAAAAGAATCATCAAAATCGGTCCACGTAGCAAAAAGTTCTCTCTGAACATATATAAAATAAATAAATAAATAAATAGTTAGGAATCTTGACTATCTTGGAGCTATGCTGATCCACACGCAGAAAGAATCATTAAAATTGGTTAATAAACAAAGAAGTTATGCCTGAACAAACATAACAAAAAATTCCAATACAAATGAAAAAAATAAACAGGACGAATCGGAAACTATACTGAACCCAATGCAAAAAAATCATCAAAATTGGTTCACAATTGGCGAAGATATCAGGTAACATAGACACAAAAAAAAAGTTCAGTCGAATTGAGAACCTGCTCCTTTTTTGAAGTCGGTTAAAAAAAGCAAATCATTCTTTTATTATGTGA
This sequence comes from Forficula auricularia, assembly GCA_024734495.1. Classification (NCBI taxonomy): domain Eukaryota; kingdom Metazoa; phylum Arthropoda; class Insecta; order Dermaptera; family Forficulidae; genus Forficula; species Forficula auricularia. Next base: position 7,042,614 of record JALMQS010000117.1, read on the forward strand.
GTATGTGGAGTTTGGTGAAAGCGCTCGTAGCATCACTGCTTCGGCATTGCTGATTTGATGGGACAGGAGCAGGAAGCCTAAGCTCAGGCCTCGCTCGCAGCAGAATAAAATTTGTCCTGCTAAATCCAGCTTTTCCACTAACACTACTAACCCTAGATGAAAAATGGGCTAGGTATAAAATATTCGATAAATAAATTATGCGAATATGAACATTTTTTGTGTACTAAAGAATTTTTTTTCTATTTTTCAGAATATTTTGCTGCTAAAGTTTATTCCTCACTCGACCATTTGAAAAACTTTAGGAAAGCGTAGCATAATCTTGAGAATGTTTTCACTTTTTCTTTTTAATTAATAATATTATATTTATTTTTATTGGATTTTTATAAGTTATATCCTTGAATAGGAGCTTATTTTTTATTTTATTTAATTTATTTATTTTTTCTTTATCATAAGATCATAAACACAAGTTGACATTTTTTATTTTAAAAATGTTTTTACTGACACAATGGGACTATTCGAGATTTTCAATTATTAAACTAAAATAAAAAAATATTTTTAACACATTTTCATTGTCAATTTTATCAAAGTATTTGAGTACTTTTGACAATCTTAAAATTAATTTTCCTTTTCAATTCAATGCTTTTTCTACATTACTTGAAAACACAAACAGAATTGAGAAAAAATCTGGAATTTTTTCAAGACTCGGTACGCTATTTGTCAGTGAATTATTAATTATTATAAATGATAAATATCTAAAACTGTAGCTAGAAAATCTAATCAGTTCTCCGCATTGAAAATACACATATTTTATCACAGTAACGAACTTTCAACCAGTTTTGGTTTTTAAATTATGGTGGGAATCTGAATCATACAGAAAAAAAAATGAAAAATTGATTTTTCAAAGTTTCAGTCATTTTTAAACACAATTAGAAAAAAAATTGCGTGAATTCAATAATAGGCTCACCCAGCAGACAGGCTTACTTAATATAAACCTTATATTATAAGATCAGGAACGAGGCTTCGAGAATCCAGTGGAAGATGGAATCCTTCGAGAATGATGGTTATTTTTCAAAAATAAAAAATCTTCATCATGGTTGTTAATTTATTTTATTTTTGAAAAATAACCATCATTCTCAAAGGATTCCATCTTCCACCGGATTCATCAAGCCTCGTTCCTGATCTTATAAAATAATATACGAATCATTAAGTACTGTCCTAAATAAACCTTATAGTTTCCTTTTTTTTAATTTAAATTATTACTTTCTCACATTTTAACTGAGTTTAAAAACATTTCAAAAACATGAAACAGGTACTTAAAAATGTTTCTATTTTTATTCTAATCCATTATTAATTTTCCTTTTTTAATGCAATCGAATCCAAGAAAGTACCATGAAGATGTGCCCTCAAAAGGTCCCTGTATTACCAAAGATGAGGTTTTTTTAGAAAAGGAGGAATAGTCAAGAGAAAGAGTAAAGGGCGAGGTGTTTGTGCACTCGGTTTTTGAAGGTTTGAGGGTTATAAGTTATAAGTGACTAGCAAAACGAAGGTCGGGAGAGAGTTCCAGTTTCTCGAAGTCATGGGGACAAACGTATTCTCGAAAGAAGTGGTCCGGTACTTTTCCAATTTAACCGAGAAAGGGTGTCGGAAAAACGCATGCTGACGGAGATAATTACCGACTTTAACATCAGAGCACATGCCGTGTTAGTATCTACAAAATAAGTAAAGCGCGAAAACACTTCTTACATGAACTAGCGAGTCGAGTGAGACGGTAAGTTCGGTCCTTAATTAACTCCTTTAGGAATTGCATCTAGGGTGCCAAGATAATGCTTGGAGGCCCCTCTCTTGGCTGAAGACAGGGACGGATTTGGGCCATGTAGAGAGCGAGAAACTGCGCAGGCCTGAAAAATCACTTGAACCTGAATAATAAGCCACTTACTTTAAACATTTGTACCCAGTTGATAATACCCTTACATATTACATAAATTGCCAAAATAAAACAATTACTTTTTTCAAAATTATAAAAAAACAACAACAATGGACAATTTAAAAAAAATATCGTCTTCAAAAATTTTTACACTAACGTATATAGATTGCCATAAGCATATAACATCATTCTGTTATCAGCGTAACTTTATTTTGATAATAATAAAGTTTAATTCCAATTGGTTCTATGAATGAGAAAAAATTTCCATTATGATTCGTCTGATCTTATTTGTATCTATTCTCTTTTACGAGAATTTTTTTGATGAAGAATATTCGTTTAATATTATTGAGAATAATGTTCTCAGAAAAATTATATAGAGGGATGATTTTCGAAAGATTTTACTTTAAATTCAATTTGTAAACAAAAGATAAAAAGAGAAAAGAAACTTTTTGTCTAGGCTGATAGGTTTTCGAGAAAATTGAAATATTCCAAACCATATCAAATACCTACTATACAGATTTCATTTTAGGAGAATAAAATAATAACTTATGTAATAGAAACTTTTTATAATACTTATTATTATTTTTATTTTTTTTGAAAGAAAAAATTTCCCTTTGTTTCTTTTTCTTTTGTTTTTTTCCACTAGATATAAATTACTTACCTTTTTGTTTTTATAAACAAAAATATCTCTGTCTGCCAAAAACCATGACTTATTAAAAACACCAGTTCTTTGATCACTGATATTGTAGTTGAATGGATGACCTTCTGGAATCACCACAAGTTTTCCACTAATAAAAGTGTTTCATTTAGAGCTCTTTAACTAATTCATTTATTTTGCAGGTATAAGAGAATTATAAAATATAAATAAATAAACTGCAACGGATCGTTGCTAAACTTTATACAAATTCATTTGAAATATTAATATGTTTATTCCTTTATTATTAATCAGATATCAATCACTTGCTATTTGCAGTCCATGTTGACTTAAATTAAAAAATAGCGATTGATTATCATTTAACAGTCGAGGAATAAACATTCTACATTAGATTTTTGAGCTTGAGTTGTTTACCAAGAAATTATTTAGTTTTTTTGATTTTAAGTCGATTCTTCCACGTTTTCAGTAGAGGTTGCCATTAATAGTCAAAACATCAAAAATGGAATGCAATAAGGTTATTCCTCTAGTATTAGATAAGAATCGATCGTTATTTTTGATTTTAAGTCGATTCCTCCATGTCGTCAGCAATGGTTACCAATAATGTTTATTAATGTATTGTAGCTAGATTGTATTGATGTTTGGAGGACCCAGCCACCGAGGACTTGTGCCTCTAAGCAGGTCGAGGAATAAAGATTTATTTATTTATTTATTTATTTAATAATCGAAACGTCAAAAACCTAATGTAGAATTGTTATTCCTCAAGTAATAGATGAGAATCAATCGCTATTTTTGATTTTAAGCCGATTCCTCCATGTCTTCAGCAATGGTTTCCAATAAAAACCGAAACGTCAAAAATCCAATATAGAATGGTTATTCCTCAAGTACAGGATGAGAATCAATCGCTATTTTTGATTTTAACTCGATTCCTCCATGTTTTCAGCAATGGTAACGGATAAGAAAACAACGCAGTTGCTATGGTTATTTATAAAATTTCCTCCCAAAATTTTTAGCATTTCACAGCGAGAAGCCTATCCATTCTTTCTTAAGTTAGGTTGAATGAGCTATATTAAAACGATCAAATGAATAAATTTTAAGGAATTTAAAATAAAAAATTTTAAAAAGTACTATCTTATCTCTAGAGTAAAGTATTTTAAAATATAATTTTACTAAAAACCTTATTTAACCTTTTTTGTGGGCCCCAAGGTACTTAATTAGGATATTAATTTCCATCAAAATTGGTTAAGTCATTTTCAAGATATTTAGAAAAAACTAAAAAAGTACTGAAATAAAGTACTAATGTTTGTGGGCCGATATGTACCAAAAACTAATCAGCTTCATTTTGTTAAAATAATGGTAGGTGTTCAATTTCAATTCAATTGGTGCAACGGTGTGGAAAAAATCGGGTGCCAAAAAAACGATAACATCCATCCATCCATCCATCCATCCATCCATCTATACATCCATCCATCCATACATTCTTACACCCGCACGCACTAAATGAAAAAATTGCACTTTTTGGCCTCTCGACGAGACCCCATGTAATTTTTGACAAAACCGTCACGTCCTAAAAATTCAATCTAATTGAATACTTCAATTTGTGACCTTAATTGAGTCCATGGGTTCCGTAGTCTTTACCTGAGGACCCTTTGAAGTGTTGCTTGCCGCGAGACCGATTACAATACTTTCCCCATGCTTCGCATTGGATAAAGTAAAAACTGTACTAATCAAAATCCTCAAAGATTAATCTGAATTTATACTTGATTTATGACGTCGGTGCGCCTGTAATTAGGCAACACGCGCCCAGAAGAATGAAAGCTGCGTAAGAGCTAGGCGAGTCCGTTGATGGAATTCCCCAGAGCTCATGGCATGTAAGCCATCAAGTATGTATGAAAGGATAATAATTTTTAACTAAGCTTTAAATAGGTAGAGAATAGAAAAGGAAGAGATTGCCATATAAACTTTCGAGTTTCCCCGATTTGCTGTTTGAGTTCCATTTTATTAATGTGATTTTTCTTTTTACCTTATCCAATGCGAAGCATGGTTAGTGTATTGGAATCGGTCTCGTGACATGAACGACTTGAAGAGGCCTTCAGGTAAATATTACGGAACCCATGGCCTCAAAAAAGTCACAAATTGTATTATTCAATCAGGTTGAATTTTAGCTTGTGACAGTTTTGCTAAAAATTACATGGGGTCTCATCCAGAGGGCAAAAAGTGCAATTTTTTCAATTATTGCTAGCGGATAGATGGATCATTTTTTCACATCTTTAACCGATTGAAAAAAAATTGAAAACCTAGCATTACTTTAAGAAAAAGTGCTTATTAGTTTTTGGTAAATATCGGCCAACAAACATTAGTACTTTATTTAATTACTTTTTTGTTTTTTTCTAAATATCTTGAAAATGGATTAACCAATATTGATAATTGAAGGAGACAATAAAAGAGTGTGTCTTCTGCTGGAATTATAAATTTTATTTATTTATAACGTATCGTTATAAATAAATAAAATTTATAATTTCAGCAGAAGACACACTTTTTATTGTCTCCTTCAATATATATAAAAATTCTGCTAATCTCGACAAAATAACTTTCAATTTAATATTAATGATATTTAATATTGTATTTAAGTACCTTGAAGACCACAAAATAAGATTATATAAAGATTTTAGTAAAATTATATTTTAAATACTTTTTTTAATTCTTTAAAATGTATTCATTGATTGGTTTAATATACATCAAACATATCATGTAATAAGGTTATTCTTCTTGTATTAGAAAAGTATCGATTGTTATTTTTGATTTTAAGTCAACATGGAGTTCAAATAGCCAGTGATATCTGATTAATAATAAATTTAGGAATAAACATAATAATATTTCAAATTACTTTGAATAAAGTCTAGCAATGATCCGTTGCAGTTTATTTTTGAAATATCTTAAAAAAGGCTAAAACTATTTTGATAAAAAAAATTGAGCGAAACCATACCGTTTTGGTCTACAAAAAAGCTCCAACGAGATATTAATTATTTTTTCAAATTGTCAGTTAGTACGTTATGAGGAATATAAGTACGTAGGTTACCAAATTTTGTGTACCCTCTAGCTCAAAAACTAGTGTTAATATCAAAAGGAAATTTCACTTACCTTCATCTACGATCCAATCCCTGAAATTTCTACTTTTTCCGATGAAAGGCTCCACCTCAGACTACAGAGATTTTAAAAAATAAATGAATAATTATTGTGACTTATTTAAAACTTTAAAAAGTTTACACTTCGAATTTCAACAAAAACCTACAATATAGGTACAATTTTTAATTAATAACTAGTTTTAAATCTTATTTTTTATTTAAAATTGTTCTTATCATAAAAAACAACCTGTCCAAAAACTCACTTGTCGCAAAAATCTATTTTAATTAACTAATTTAAAGAGGCGGGTTAGCCGATTGGTTAGAGTAACAGCCTGCTAATCAAGTGGACCCGGGTTCGAATCCGACTCTAGCCAACCGGCTAAAAATCTGATCCCTGCATAGAAGTCTTAATTTAATATCAGTATCGTAAATTGACTGATGGTTAGAATGGCTGAAACGCCAAAAAAAAATTACCGAGTAACCTAATGGTTTTTTTATAAAACACTGATTAATATAATATTAATAATAATTGGGCCAAGAAAATTCTGGCGTTTGACTGTTCTCTAAAAAAGAATGAACAATAAAATGTATAAAAATTTGATTAATATGCTTTAAGAAGATGGTAGAATTTAATTAACCGATTTATTAATTTAACAATTTTATTAACCCAGATAAAGGAATCGGATTAGCCTTTAACTTAAAGACACTAGCCTTCTAAGCAGGAGTCCCGGGTTCGAGTCCGAGTCCCTGCATTGATATTTGATCGGCTATAATCTGATTCCTAGTCACCAATCCGTCTGGCAAGCGTGGTGACTTAATGCCAACCCCTTCCATTTGATGGAAGAGGCCTATATTCACCAGTGGATTGTCGATATCGACAGGCTGATGATGATGATGATAATTAACCCAGATAATATGAATATTTTATTCAATACCACCAGTACGAATATTTTTTCTCTTTTTTTTTATTATTATATTTCAATTCCATAAACAGGATAAATAATAAAAGTTTATGTTTAGTAATGCTCATTTGAATATGGTTTAAGATTGAGAGGCTATTCAGTCTGTTTTATGTCATGTCCCTCGTAAAATAAAGCTATTTAGGGTGAGCTTGCCTATGATAAAACCTTTTGTTTGAACAATAAATAGTAAAATCAAGTTAGGTACTAGCATTCAATGTATATGAACTATTATTAAACGTATAATAAAATTATTAAGTTATATACTATTTCAATAACAATGTAACCAGCGCACAAGTTCTATTAACTACATATGAAATTTTAAATAAATGATGCACTCCCAATTTTAAATTCACTTCATAATATTTTTCATTATTATTATTTTTAACGTACTATTATATATTTTACTACATTCACCCACTTTTTAATTTTTATTTGAACTTAAATTAAGTATAAACTGACCTGAGCTCTTTCGAAAGAAAAACACAATTAGATGAGTGCAATCTAATTGTGTGCAGAATTTTTTTTGCTATATAATTCGAATAAAAAAATATTGTTTTATTTCCATTAAGTACTAAACACAAATGGAGGTTTCTATGGTTTATATAGTAATGGAAATCTTGTTTTCGTATAAAAATCTCCCCCGAATCCAAAAATTGGCTTTCAGAAAATGTAAGTATGTCTGTATGTATGATACAAATTTTTCGACTATTCCGTTGAACCGATAATTACTTACACTGTTCGACAAATATTTCTCACCGTATAACTAACAATGGATTCCAGTAGAGTTTTATACGCTGATTATCATACAATTTCCCAATTTTTTACTACACGTCAGAGTTTTGAGATATTATCGGTCAAATCGATGAAAAATGCCATTTTGACCTATTTTCGAGTGCCATTTGATATTAATCAAAATATTATGTTTTGATTTAATAGAAAACAGCTTCCTTTTTGATTTTCGAATTGCCAATTGTTTTTAGCTCAATTAGAACTCGAGTTATAACTAAAAAACTAAAACTACGTGATTATAAAGGAAAATAAACATATATGAAAACATAAGGCCGAGTACTAATTGAGCTAAAACAAGTGGTAATTTGAAAATCAAAGAGAAAGATTTTTTCTATTGTGTCAACAAAATATTTTGATTTCAAACATTGCTGTTTAATATTTAATGGGACTCGAAATTTTTTTTTTATGATAATGATGAGAGAAGGAGTTACACCAAAAAGGTGCTAAAGGGGTTAAAGGCCTGGGTTGGCCCCTCCATCGTGAAAAGAAGAAGTAAGAATTTTATGGGTTGGGCGGGGGTCGAAGGTATCTGTGGATACGGGTCTTAAATAGCTGAAGGTTATAAGTCTCTGGAAAGATGGTGGCAGGGAGCGAGTTCCAGTCTCTGGAGGTCATAGGGATAAAAGAGTTGGCGAAAGCGCTTGTTCGACTTTTATCCAATTTGACAGCGAAGGGGTGCTGAGCGTTAGAAAACCGCGTATTTCTCGTAAAGAGGGCATTAGGGGGGATAATTGATTTCAGCTCGACTGAACAGACACCAGATAGTATCTCGTGAGTACAGGGAAAGGGCAGAAACGGTTCTTCGGTGAGCCAGGGAGTCGAGTGAGTTGGTTAGAGCCGGGTCTCCTATTAGTTTAATTGCTCGCTTCTGAATTGCATCCAGTGTAGCAAGAGAATGCTTGAAGGCACCCCTCCACAGATGAGAGCCATATTCGAGGCAGGGGCGAATTTGAGCCTTATACAGTATAAAAAGTAGGTCAAAAATAGGTCAAAATGGCCTTTTTCGCCATTTTGACCGAAAATATCTCAAAATTCTGACGTGTTATAAAAAAATCGAGAAATTGCATGATTAGCCTATAAAACTCTGATGGAATCCATTGTTAAGTTTATGGTGTAATTTTTGTTTAATATTTGTCGAGCAGTGTCTAAAACTCATTCTTGAAAGTTTTCAATTTTTTTTCTAGTTTAAAAATATATCCCAGTGCGAAGAATCACTAAGTGGCCATCTATTTTCTCCATGAATCTAAAATACACAGGATCAGCATTAATTACTGCTAGTTTAATTGATTGATCTGAACCTAATGTTAGTTCTCTAATTTGATGGATTATCAGGGGAAGCGATCTAAGTTAACTTCCATCACTCACGCTGATCCTCCTCCTCAACTCCCCTTGATTTGACCAACAAATAAACATGATCTGCACTCTTGTAGTTGGTCAACGGCCGATGTTCACTCTCACAACTGGAGAATTTCAGAATTCGCAAGATAAAGGCGTCATTTGTGGCTTAAGCTCTAAGCCAGATGACAAGTGTTAGCGGCTTCTCTCGAGTTGTCGTGTGTATATAAAGAGTCTGCGGAGTGGAACAACTTTGCTACAAGAGTAATAGATGTTCAGCCAAGCCCTCCGCAGATACTTAGTATAATAATAGTGGCAACTTAAAAGTTAGCCCATTTTATGAACGGCCTCTATTTGAATGCATTAAATCTTCAAAATAACAATTAGCTAAACATTTCATGACGGAAAATTTAGTTATTAATGTGCAAACAAGACTTAAGTACTTTTAAATGCTCTCCAAATAATGAAACTCTTTTGCTTTTCTCTTCTAAATACTATTTGTGATTAAGCCTTTTAAAGCGAATAATTGACAGCCATTAGCAGTTTGTTAAATGGTTCTTTTGAAACAAATTTCAACGCAAAGATTTGAGTCAAATATAATAATTAACAAAAAAGTTTTAAAATATTATTTTGAAACTCAGACCAAAAGTGTGTTTAACCCCCATGTTTGGGTTTATGAATATAGTATGTATGTGGCTTTGTAAAACTTGAACGGGATGTCCAATTTTGTTGCTTTCTTCAGGGTTCCGTATTAAAGTAACGAAACCCTATTAGGGCCGGTTGTATGTCGCAAAGTAAATGTTTTTTACCACTAACCAAGGGTAGAAGGTAAATGGAGGGGCTGGATAGCCAATCAGATGACAGGCACTGAAAGTTCCTGTCATTAGAATGTATGTATGTATGTCCATCTGCTAGAGAAATGTAACTGGTCGTAATTCTCGGTTCCGTTAAGGGCCTTCGCACGTTATTTTTTTTCTATTTCTACATTGAATTTGAGAACAGGTCTTCTAACTTTTTATGATATTATTCTTGAAATCAAAATTAGTACAAAAATATTTTATTATTTTCTAATTCATTTTACTAAAATGTTATGCCCTGCGGGTTGGAGATAGAATAGACCCTCAGTACTCCCTGCTTGTCGCGAGAGGCGACTAATAGGGGAAGAATGGTTGGGACTCTTCAGCCTTGATCGGCTACCTGTCTAGGGGAAAAACATAAACAGATTAGGAATGAAGCCTCTTTAGGCACTTGAGGGCAAAACTGGACCCTCATACGGCAGCTCCTGTATTCTGGATGACTCCAGGCGTGTTCTTCACCTTCCTTTCCGGTCATTATTATTATAAAATCAAATTGAATGTTTCTTTTTGCCGAGAGTAGCAGAATTTTTATAATTTGGAGGAGACAATAAAAGAGTGTGTCTTCTGCTGGAATTATAAATTTTTAATTTATTTATAACGATAAATTAAAAATTTAAAAATGTATAATTCCAGCAAAAGACACACTCTTTTATTGTCTCCTTCAATTATAAAAACATTTTAAAAGTGCTCCAAAATTTTTTATAAAATTTGGATTGAATTCAATTTCTTTCCAGAAAATGCACAGAGAGATAACAACCGTCCTTTCTTATGGTTTCTGTTTTATTTACTTGATGCGAATCTTGAAACAAAAGTTTATTTAATTAATTGTATCGATTTAAATTAAAATCTTTGTTATGCCTTGAACTGGGGATTAAACATGGCTTGCTTCGTAATAAGGGCGGCGCTAATGAATTTCACATAAGTGAAGTTGGACCAAAAGTTTCCAGAAAAAGTTTATCAACTATCCAAATAACTTGAGAGTCTAAAACAACTAGCGAGATCATCAAAGAAGCCTAACTCCAAATACTTGGGACTTTAGAATATAATTAGAGTACGTATTTAAAATTAATATTGTAGGAAAATAATTTTTCAAGACTCGATATATACCATCACGAAATTTAAGCTATTTGGCAATTTTTGGGGAACAAACGATTTGATATAAAAAGTTAAAACTTGGCAAAGAAATTACAGATTTTTAATACAAAGTGTTCCAAATTTCATCTTGTTAATTACCATTTTTACCTCTATATATTAACATTACAATTCAATTTTTAAAAATCTAATGAATTATTTGTTTTAAAAAGTCAAACATTTAGGCGATAGAGGAAACTATTAACAACTCTGCTACTGTCAGCAAGAAATAATAATAATAATAATTTTAGATATACCTACATATTGATGAAAAAATTTGATATTTCTTGAAACTTAATTCTCTAAGTGTTTAATTGATTATTGTCAGCCAGGCTGTGGTGTCATCGCAAACTTACGCTGAATCCTAAGATATCGCAGAATAATGCTATCGAAACGTCGTAGTTATATTGTAATATTTATTCGTGTTCAATAATAATGATAATTAATTATGTGTTATTTAAACAAAATTTTAACCTTTAATAAAGTTATTCATAAAAATACAACCATTAGCAGCTACAGTGTATTAAGTTCGCGGATGACGTGGCGGTCATGCATGGCAGATCGTGAAGAGGAATTAAGAGAAATGCTTAGAGATCTGGAAGGATATTGCGTAAAAAATGACACAAATAAATCGAAAATTATCAAGTTCAGGAAGCAAAGAAGAGAGGGGAAAAGAAACACTTGGAAAATATATAACGAAGAAATAGAAGAAGTAAAAAGATACTTGTACCTTGGCGCCATTTTCACAAAAAGCAACAACAAGAAAGACCACATCGTGGAGCAATGTAACAAGGCAAGAAAAATAATAGATGCAGCTTGGAGCATAATGAAAAGAAGAGGACTGGAAAGTATAAGAAAAGATTTTTTACTGTTCGACACTTTGATTCGGCCGGTACTGCTCTATGGAGTGGAAATCTGATGATGGAACGAAAGGGAGGAAGTAGAAGAGGTCCAAGGAAGGTATATGAAGATGATAATGGGCGTATGTCGAAACACTCCTGGATATATCTGGAAAAAGGACTAGGAAGAACGAAAATAAAATCACTTGCTTTAAAGAGAAGGCTCAAATACCTGGTTAAGATAAAAAATATGTACGAAGAACGATGGCCGTTGCTGTGTCTCAGAAACATTACAAGGGGATTGAAATACATGGTAGGGACAGCTTGGGCAGAAGACATGAAGAAGACGGTCGAGAGTTTGGGACATGGGGTGGAACAAGTGCTGGACAAAGATTAGGAGTTCATAAGCATTGCGCAACAACTAATAAAAACAGACATAGAACAAAATTTACAGGAAGACTGGTCCAGGATAGATAAATCAACCTATTGACGGTATTATAAACACCTGAAAGAGGGACCAGATCTGCAGAACTATTGGCTCGAGGAGAGAGCGGAGAAAGATAAAATTCAATGGGCCAAAGCAAGATATGGCAACATTTCGAGGGGAACAAAGGAAGAATGGAAACCATATAATACTATAGATGGTGCAAACGAGAAGTGGAAAAGCTGGCACATGCTGAGGAATGCCAAAGATTCAAAGATAGAATGGGAAAGGACATGAAAGCTTGGTGGGCAGGGTTGAAAAGAAAAATAGACGACAACATGTTAAGATAGGAAGAGAGAAGAAGCCAAAGAAGATATGAAATCATATCGGAAATACTTAAGTTGAAAAATTGTAAACTAAGTAATGGAAAAAGAGTAAAAATGTAAGAATCCAAAACCCGAGCAGGGTATGAATAGAAATTAAATAAGGTTATATAATCAACGTTTATACAATATTCAAATTTAAAAGTGTGAAAAAGGAAAAATAAAATTTGACGAAAAAGTTTCAAGACTCGTTACTCTGTGATTTAATAATTATAAATGATAAATAATTAAATTTAGACATTCAATTCAATTTCATATTTCGGTCATTCAAAAAGCCGTTCCTAATTATTTGAAATAAGTGAATGGTTTTTTTTAATATATATATATTTTATTTAACCCCGCTGGCTTCGGAGGATAAAATAACATAAAAAATTGAGTGTTGAAATTTTCGCCATCTATCTTAAAAAAAAAAAAAACGGTTCAACTATATTTAATTATACTCTTGTTTTTGTTATTTTATTATAATAAAATAATAAAATCGCTTAAGAAGTGTTTTTGATAATTTTCCTTTGAATATAATTCAGAGAAATTTGGTCCCGGTTGGTAATCTAATCGAGTAACGGATTTCTTTCGAACTGGCATTTTCGCTTTAGTCGTGATTGAAAATTCATCGGGGCAGCAAAAGAGGACGCCTACACCCACCCAAAGGTAAACAACCCTTAATATCTACCCCTATATTCTATATTTATTCGATTTCTATCTATACATAAAGACCACAAACCATCCATTGACTATAGTGAAAGAATTCAAAATGGAGGAAAAAGTGAAACTTTTACAAGACTCGGTACACTGTTTGCAGTTTCAGTGAATTAATTATTTTAAATGACAAATATCTACATCTGATTTTTATTTCGATTTACAATTTTTTTACCTAGAATATAAATTCAAAATCTACGCTCGCCAATAAATGTTTTTTTTTTTTACATTTTTATCTGAATTTTAGTGAAATCAGGTAATTAAAGAACACTGACATGATTCCCGATGGGTTGAAAACATATATATATATATTTATACAAAAATAATACATTCCATCTCGAATTTAGTAGATGACAACCTCTTGTGATTTTCATAGAAATTTAAAGCCTATTTATATTAGCAATTTGAATTCTAAATTGAAAGTTTTTGCCGAGAGTAGCAGAATTTTTATATATTGAAGGAGACAATAAAAGAGTGTGTCTTCTGCTGGAATTACAAATTTTATTTATTTATAACGAGACTACAGTTTCGAGGGCTTTGCCCTCTTCATCAGTCTATTACAATGGATTCACAGGAATTAATTTATTAATTTATGAATTGTAACTGTAGTCTCGTTATAAATAAATAAAATTTATAATTCCAGCAGAAGACACACTCTTTTATTGTCTCCTTCAATTTGAATTCTTATACAAATATATCGAGTTTAATTACTTCTAAACATTTCCTTCTTTAATTAATTATGGTAACCAAATTAAAAAATACAAATATATATAATACACGCCCCCCCACCCCGAAACCACGCACCTCGCACCCACCACTGTGTCCCCCCCACCCCCAGAATCCCCACAACCGCATCTCTCACATCCACCCCACGCCGCACCCAGTTTTTGCATTTCTAGCTTTCTAGTGGTCCACATATTATGTGTATATTTGTTTACTCGTACACCAATTTGCCCACATTCGTTCAGATTGATAAACATTATAAAAAAATAAATAGGAAAATAATAAAAAAAATAATTGTAGGTATAGGATCTGAAATAAAAACATAAAATTAAATAAGATTTGTTTCCAAGTTATATAAAAAAGCCTTTCAACAACTTTATTTGTAAACACACCTGTTTTGTTATGATTTAGACATCTGTTAATTAAAAACAAAAAAATAAATTTATTAAACCAATCATTTTACATGAATCAATGTATACATTGTATTTGAGCCCCAACTCCGGAGACCACTTCTCCACCATCGAGTGTCCCCGATCACCTTCCTAGTCCTCGTTTTTAATAAGAAGAAAAAACCAATTAAATAAAAAAACCTCTTTTCCGATGATATTTATATACAATTCAATCCCCCCAACCCTGGGATCCTCATTCGTCCAAAAAAACCAAGAATTCCTAATTTTAATATAATAATATTTGTTATAATCTATTAGTGGGTTTTAAAATTAAAAAAAAACAATTAATAAATAAAAGATAATTGAAAAAATGTAAACAAACTTTTTTATTGAGATTTTCATCTATAAATAATTACTTTAATTAAGAAAAGATCAATTAAGATGAAATGTGTCAAGGTCCAGACCTAGCCAGATCTTTTTCTCATCCTCAAAACTTGTTAATAGAATTTGTTTCATCAAAATCGGTAGAGCCGTTTTCAATAATATAAATAATATACAATTTTTGCTCGTTTAATAAGAGTAGATAACGATTGTTTATTTAGTCCAAGTGCAATAGTCAAAAGGCCGTTCCTAAAATAATAGAAATTAAGAATTAGATAGAGTACTATGATGTTTTATTATTCAATATTTGTTCTTAAATGAGGCAATTAAAACCGTGAGAACAGTTAGAATGTTCTCGTAAGGAGAAAAGACTTAAAAAAACAAAATCTTTTATGTCCTTATCAATCTTTTTATTTTAAAACTGGGAGACAGTTTCGGCCGACACTCTCAAGCCATCATCAGTCTAAAAAGTACAAATACATAAACTTTACAATTGCAAATACAATCAAGAAACAAATATATATAAAGATCAGTCCACTCACCCTCAGTTTTCAATAGTACATTGGTAATATTATTTTTATTTTTACATTTTCTTTGCAATTCAGCAAAATTCCAACATCTGTTGTTATAGATGAGAGTAACAAATGCAATTCTATAAAATTGAAAAAATATATAAAGACATTTTTTCTTTTTCTTTGTCATATTATTTAAAATTAGGTTCATTATTTGAAATGCTCTCTCACCTTGATTACCAATCACACACTTGTTTTTATTATAGCACAAAATTTTTTTAAAATACAATTGTAACATTCAATTATTTACATTCACAATATTCTCCCGTATCAAATTTTAGGACAAATTATAATTTTTCACTCTTTGATCAATTCAATTTCATTCTATATAAAACTTTTCTATTTTTAATATAAAAATAAAAATAGTGTATGACGTTATGCCAGCTGCCAACACAATTAAATTAAAACCCCAGTCTTCAAAATCAAAAAATTCATACAAAACAAGATATACATATTGTAAGAGTTCGTGGCTGTGATGAAACTATACTAGATGAAGGAGGAGGTATCAGCCAAAGATGGAATCACTGGGTTCAATAAAACACCTTTAATGAGACGTTTCGGCCTAAATTTTATTTGGCCATCTTCAGTCAATTAGGCTAAAAATTTTTTTTACAAATGGATGTTAATTGATATATTTTTTTATAAAAAATTATAAGTTGACCAAGTTGGTTATTTAGACTTACAGTTATACACAAAATGCGGTACACATATGTGATCGAACCAGGCCTTGTCAAAAGTAAAAATTTCTTTTAGCTTAATGCTTATTTTTAACGTGCCTGGACCCAAAAGTTTCGGAATGAAAGTAATGAGTTTATATAAATCTTTTCTATATATTACATTATAATTAGATATTTGACCCTTATGTGGGGTCATCATATATCCCATCATTGTTTATTTACAAACAGAAGATCCAAATTAGAATCTAATTACTTTTGAATCACATGCATTTTTCCATTCAATCAAATTATACAAATTCTTATTAAAAAATTTTTTCAAAAAAGTTTCCATACATTAAGTTCAAGAAAACAACTGTTGGCTCATATCACACAGGATAGATGTATAAATATTGGAAAGAAACATACAATCTCTTTTTAAAATTGATAGCCTTATCACCTGCTATTTTTATATATAGCATTTCGGCTATGGATCTTTTATAGAAGTTATCAATCTTGACCAATATTTTCGCATTATCGTAATCAAAAGAATGACTATGTTCGGCTGCGTGGGTGGAGAGTGCAGTGTTGGTCTTTTTATTTCGAACACTTAATTTATGCTCATATACCCTAATTTTTAGTGAACGTGAACTTTGCCCTATATAGGTGCTAGAATTTGATGGACAATCTAGACAGTTAATTTGATAGACAATATTATTACATAATTCTCTAGGGGTTGGATCTTTATTATTAAATAAAAATTGAATATTGTCTATATTTTTGTGGGCAATGTTCACGTTGTAAACTTTAAAAAGTTTTCTTATTTTTTCGGATATGCCGTGAATATAAGCAACAGAATAGTATGGTCCGACCTGGTTATTTGAATTATTATTATTTGTTAAAATGTTAACATTGTCATTTAAATTATTTTGTTTATTTGAGAATTCTCTGATTGTCCTATTAATAATGTGCATAATTTCAGTTTCCGTGGCAAAATTTATTTACAGTTAAGAGGACTCCCTATGGGAGGTTCCTTAAGTCCAATTGCTGCACAAATTGTGATAAGAAAGTTTTACCATCAATGCGTTGAACCTCTGGGTTTGGTGTTTTATTTGCAATATGTCGATGATTCTGTCTCTTGTGTGCCTGAATGCTCTATTTCAACAATCCTTAAAGGTTTTAATGAATTCCATCCAGATATCAAATTTACTTTTGAGGTAGAGAGGGATGATAGGATTTCGTTTTTGGATTTGGAAATAATAAAGAAAAGCGATGGCTCACTATCATTTGATATATATAAAAAGGCTTCAAATAGTGGAAGGATATCCAACTACCTCTCCAACATACCTTTCCTATATAAGATCAATAGTCTGAACTATTTTTTGAGGAGAAATTTTTGTTTTGTGTGATGATGAGTTTAGGCAAAAAAATATTGAGAACTACATAGACATGTCTGTATCGAATAATTACCCTATGCACATTATTAATAGGACAATCAGAGAATTCTCAAATAAACAAAATAATTTAAATGACAATGTTAACATTTTAACAAATAATAATAATTCAAATAACCAGGTCGGACCATACTATTCTGTTGCTTATATTCACGGCATATCCGAAAAAATAAGAAAACTTTTTAAAGTTTACAACGTGAACATTGCCCACAAAAATATAGACAATATTCAATTTTTATTTAATAATAAAGATCCAACCCCTAGAGAATTATGTAATAATATTGTCTATCAAATTAACTGTCTAGATTGTCCATCAAATTCTAGCACCTATATAGGGCAAAGTTCACGTTCACTAAAAATTAGGGTATATGAGCATAAATTAAGTGTTCGAAATAAAAAGACCAACACTGCACTCTCCACCCACGCAGCCGAACATAGTCATTCTTTTGATTACGATAATGCGAAAATATTGGTCAAGATTGATAACTTCTATAAAAGATCCATAGCCGAAATGCTATATATAAAAATAGCAGGTGATAAGGCTATCAATTTTAAAAGAGATTGTATGTTTCTTTCCAATATTTATACATCTATCCTGTGTGATATGAGCCAACAGTTGTTTTCTTGAACTTAATGTATGGAAACTTTTTTGAAAAAAATTTTTAATAAGAATTTGTATAATTTGATTGAATGGAGAAATGCATGTGATTTGAAAGTAATTAGATTCTAATTTGGATTTTCTGTTTGTAAATAAATAATGATGGGATATATGATGACCTCACATAAGGGTCAAATATCTAATTATAATGTAATATATAGAAAAGATTTATATAAACTCATTACTTTCATTCTGAAACTTTTGGGTCCAGGCACGTTAAAAATTCGCATGAAGCTAAAAGAAATTTTTATTTTTGACAAGGCTTGGTTCGATCACATATGTGTACCGCATTTTGTGTATAACTGTAAGTCTAAATAACCAACTTGGTCAACTTATAATTTTTTATAAAAAAATATATCAATTAACATCCATTTGTAAAAAAATTTTTAGCCTAATTGACTGAAGATGGCCAAATAAAATTTAGGCCGAAACGTCTCATTAAAGGTGTTTTATTGAACCCAGTGATTCCATCTTTGGCTGATACCTCCTCCTTCATCTAGTATAAACAAGATATACAACATTAATAATTTTCAACAAAGGTACTATAATTATACAGTTTCCATCAAACAGTAGAGAGCAAAACCTCAGGAAAAGTCAACACACTACACCGCTCCCAAAAAATCACACTCAGGAAACAACCAACTTATTTTTATGAACATATACAATTCAGCTTATTAGTTTGCTTATTAGGTCGCTATAGTATCGGACATTGTTCTCAGTGTCTACTTTAAAGTTGACTACTTTGTCTCTATTCCTCAGAATGTGTAGGGATTCTTTCATCTTACGTATGAAATCATCCCTCTCCCTGCACAATATAGAGACATCATTAAAATCAAACTCATGATTTGAGTCAATTGCGTGAATGGCTAATGCAGATACATATTATAATGAAAACAATGTCGTATATGAGATAAAATGCAAAGACTGTGATAGAACATACATAGGAGAAACAAAGAGAATGCTAAGGACAAGGGTCATTGAACATGACAAATCGGTAGTAAAAGGCAAATTAATATCTGCATTGGCCATTCACGCAATTGACTCAAATCATGAGTTTGATTTTAATGATGTCTCTATATTGTGCAGGGAGAGGGATGATTTCATACGTAAGATGAAAGAATCCCTACACATTCTGAGGAATAGAGACAAAGTAGTCAACTTTAAAGTAGACACTGAGAACAATGTCCGATACTATAGCGACCTAATAAGCAAACTAATAAGCTGAATTGTATATGTTCATAAAAATAAGTTGGTTGTTTCCTGAGTGTGATTTTTTGGGAGCGGTGTAGTGTGTTGACTTTTCCTGAGGTTTTGCTCTCTACTGTTTGATGGAAACTTTATAATTATAGTACCTTTGTTGAAAATTATTAATGTTGTATATCTTGTTTTGTATGAATTTTTTGATTTTGAAGACTGGGGTTTTAATTTAATTGTGTTGGCAGCTGGTATAACGTCATACACTATTTTTATTTTTATATTAAAAATAGAAAAGTTTTATATAGAATGAAATTGAATTGATCAAAGAGTGAAAAATTATAATTTGTCCTAAAATTTGATACGGGAGAATATTGTGAATGTAAATAATTGAATGTTACAATTGTATTTTAAAAAAATTTTGTGCTATAATAAAAACAAGTGTGTGATTGGTAATCAAGGTGAGAGAGCATTTCAAATAATGAACCTAATTTTAAATAATATGACAAAGAAAAAGAAAAAATGTCTTTATATATTTTTTCAATTTTATAGAATTGCATTTGTTACTCTCATCTATAACAACAGATGTTGGAATTTTGCTGAATTGCAAAGAAAATGTAAAAATAAAAATAATATTACCAATGTACTATTGAAGACTGAGGGTGAGTGGACTGATCTTTATATGTATTTGTTTCTTGATTGTATTTGCAATTGTAAAGTTTGTGTGTTTGTGCTTTTTAGACTGATGATGGCTTGAGAGTTTCGGCCGAGACTGTCTCCCAGTTTTAAAATAAAGAGATTGATAGGGACATAAAAGATTTTGTTTTTTTAAGTCTTTTCTCCTTACGAGAACATTCTAACTGTTCTCACGGTTTTAATTGCCTCATTTAAGAACAAATATTGAGAAATTAAGAAATTAACTTCTACCAGTCTAAAACAAGTCTGGACTTGTATTTTGAATCCTTGCCTTAGCTGCTATAAAGGAATAGAGATCATTAGTTTTTAAGGAATTTGGTGTTGGTACTTGGTGAAACATTTTTTAAAATTATTGGATAAAAAATACTTGGTAGGTTTCACATTAAGATATAAAAATAAAACGAATTTATTTTTGGATAGTCTTTAATCTCGTATATTGTCATATATTTTGGGTGGCTAACCCATCTTCAGGAGCAACAGAAAGTAACTGATATCTTAATGTGAAACCTACCAAGTATGTTTTATCTATAATTTTGAATAGAGATCATTCTATCCGTGCACTTTTTAGTCATTATCCTCGATTAAATACTTTTTTTTTAATTTATTTCATTTGATATAATACTAGAGAATAAACCTATCTACGTTGCATTTTTGGGTAGGAATTACACGAGAATTCCCCTGTGGACTTGGGCTAGAATTGGCTCACAGTATTCCATATTTGTCAAAGAGACAACTAAAAGGGGTTGATTATAAGATTGAATCCCTCACCTCGTAAAAAAACACACATGTTACTAGAGATCCAGATATTTATGTAAGTTTGCATTCATTTGTAGGATCTGGCATTGATATGAGGAAGAGTCTACCTATTACTACTTGGAAATTATGAATAGAAATAAGTAATCTTTTTGATTTACGGAAAAGATGGGAGTTTTTCAACATCAATTACGAAAGAAGTTTCTTCAACAAGTTAATAATATGATGTAGATTTAACTCTCAACCTTCGGTAAACAAAAAATTGACAAATTCGCACAATATTTTAAAAAGCTTACAAAGTGAAAAAGTTTCCACTTTCCCCTACAATTTTTACATTTTTAATTTAGTACATTTATTTTAGTTTGAGATATTTTTATTCAAATTTTTAGGTCAGTATGAGTATTATTTGAAAAGTTCTTGCTATGATTTCAAGAGGGCCTTTGTGTTTTTGCTGAATTTTCTATTTCGGTGCTTGAATAACACTTTGATTCAAATTCCTTTATAGTGCAAATTAGTTTTTTGTTTAGTCATTTGATATTCATATTTTCTTCATTTAACTGAGCCAGAATCTACTTATTAAATTAATTTCTCTTTGGTATAATAATAATATTAAACATTTCATATTTTATCATTTATCAATATATTAATAACCACTAAGCTGTTAGCGTTTGTTCGGTAAAAATAATATTTTTAAATTAATATATTATAAAATATATTGATTTATATAGAAAGGATAATGAAATTCATTAACGTTGAAGTTTCTTTTCATTTTATCTAAAACTTGCCCCAAAGGCATTTTCTTCCCCTTTTCCTTAAGCCATCGAAAAATTTATTAAATAAATGGTTAACTTAAGAAGTAATTCAACATTATTCATTTAGCTTTACTAATGCTATTAATTTAACTAGGTTATTTTATTTATTAGAGACATCATTAAATAAATAATACAATATATATATACCTATACAAGCTGCTACGGCCATGTCTTTTTTTTTTAAATTTCTAATTGGAAATTTTAAAGTTAGAAAGCCTGGAATCTAATTATTTCTACGTTTTTACAAAAGAAAAATAAGGAAAAAAATGTACTTATCTAGTGAATATAGTGACAATGTGTTCGACTGTCTCTTGATCGTTTCGGGTAATAAAGTGCTTGTTAGCTACTTTTGTGTAAAATAGTCTTTGAAACTACACTTCAAAAAAAGTGAACACTTGAAAACATTTTGAACATTTTTAAATGAGGTAGGGATTCAATCTATGAATTGGCTAGTTTGCAGTCCTGACTTAAATCCCATTGAGCATGTATGGGACATGCTGGGGAGGCGAGATCCTGCTCCACAGACCATCCAGCAGCTTTGAGACTTCTTCCAAGAAGTGTGGGAAAATCTGGAGGATACGCAGGTTGTACGCCTAATCAGAAGTATGCTTATAGGTGGCTGGCGGCTTTGATTCATACGTGAGGCCGTAATATTTCTTACTAGAACTTGAAATTTTTGAGAATTTTGTGATAAAAAAAAGACCAGAAAAAATGAAAATTTTTGTTTTTGTATATTTTTAGTACCTACTTAAGAATTTTATTCATTTTGATATTGTTTAAAAATAATTCTACATGTATACAATCTATTAAAAGTTTAAATAAAAAATATAAATTTTGAAAATCCTTTAAAAATCCGAATTTTTCAAGTGTTCTACTTTTTTTGAAGCGCACTGTAGATGACACTACAAAAAATCTCCGCTCGAAGAATTAGAAAAAAAAAATATTAAAAATCAAAGCATAGAAACTAGATTTTTCTACTAATCAGTTACTGTTGTTTAAATCAGTGGTTCTCAACATATTATGGGTCACGAAGCAAAAAAACTGGGGATCCCAATACTTTAGTTAACTTCAATGCAGTGAAAACTCAGTGTTGCCTTATTTCTAGGCGCTTAGACAGAAACCTCTCAAACACCCCCGCCCAGCCCATAAAATTCATTCTTCTTCTTTTCACGATGGAGGGGCCAACCCAGGCCTTTAGGGGTTGCACCTTTTTGGTGTAACTCCTTCTCTCATCATTTTCATAAAAAAAAAAAATTTGGGCGGCGCAGAGTCGCTAAGCAAATATTTAACTATATTTTTGCAATGAGTTTAAAAATATATTTTAGTATAATCTAAAAAAAGGGAATGAAAGAATATTACTTTTTTTTGGTTCGCTACATGAACATATTTCTCAAATTTGGTTCGTGGATTAAAAAGGTTAAGAACCACTGGTCTAAATACACAGGTGTTAGTTACTATAAAGTACTGCCCTCATTTGCGTCTTTTGATACTAAAGTAATACCATATAGTATAATATATTATCTTATATTATAAATAAACCACAATATAACTGTGAAAATAAGTAAAAAAAACCCATACTGGCCATCGCAATACTTCCCCATTATATTCAATAGAATATAAATGTGAAAGTAATAAATTGAAAATGAAATGAAATACAGAGAAACCCCTCAAATCTGAACTCCGGAAATCCCAAATCTCGGGAAATCCTAACGAATTTTTTTTTGACAAATTTAATTTTGGGTAGGTGTTTTCTCGAACTCGAGGCAAGGCCAAAGTTTCTTCCAAGATCTCCGCAGTAAGTTCCCACTTGTATTTTGCCACTATTGTGCAACCCAGTAAATAACGTCTTTTTTTGTAACTTTTTTCAGCTTCTCAATGATAGAAAGAGAACCAGTTTCTTCAATAATATATCCAAACCACCGGCGTTCGGATAATCGGATCAAATTGAAATCCGAACAGGAGACAGCCCCAATTAGTTCGGATTTGAGAGGTTTCACTGTATCATCTTCAAATTAACATCTAAGATTGGTTTGGAACTTGTATCTCAGTTGGCTAGAACTTGATACTGGATTCGCGGGTATGAATTCCGGTTGGTCCCGATTTATATCAAATTTTTTCTTTATTTTCAAATTTAGTTTATAAAAATTGTCGAAAATTGTTGTGATCAAACCCTTTGAAAAAAAAAATGATTTTCAAATTTAGGGTGTTATAATAAATTAAGTGAGTGGTCCTTAATTATACTAACATCATATAAATCATATTTTATCAATATGGAGTTTTAATTTAAATTTGATTCGTTTAGGTCAAGACGCATTGTTTTGATGAGAAACTTAATACATCAAAATTAAAACAGACCGAAGCGAGAAACCATTTAAAAGTTTTTATTTGTTTTCAAAACCCCATAAGGGAAGTGATCGTAACTTTCGGAAAATTAAAATAAACCCTTTCAATCTCAATCAATAGCCTACAGGTCTTTAACTGTATTCTATTCATATACCCTTTTACTGCTTAAACTCAACTCTCGTCTAAAATTATTACATTAATAATAAATTGTTAAATTTAGAGCCTGTTAACATCATCGAATTTCACAAATTGCTCTTGATTGCTATTATTTACCGACAATTGTTGTATTTTGAATTTTATTGTTCAACACACTTTTGAGTATACAATTATAGCAAGGTAGTACGTTAAGTTAGTAAATATAATAATTTATATTGACAATAAACTCGCAAATAAACAAAGAGGACAAAACATTGGGGCAAAGGCAAAAAGGGAAAATATTTGAAAAGGCCAAGAGGAGAAGGGAAAGAAAAAATCTGTAGGACAGTGGTGGCCAACCCAAATGATCTTGCGTGCCACTTTGGAAATCCATAATAACTCCGCGGGCCGCATAATCTCCATATTAGATTTCGACCTACTATAGACATTTTTTGGGAGTGAAAAATTGAAACATAATGACTATAATGAGTTATTATTATTATTATGTTTACTATTATTCTTACATGTAAACATAGATAATATAATAATAATGATACTAAACGCACATTATAAACAAATAATAATTTGAAAGTTTATATTGGGAAAATAAGGACAAGTTTTTTATGTGTGACTTTTTTATTTATCCACCAACGTTTAGATTTTTTGTATATAGGGATAAAAAGAAAAATATTCTATTCTATTTTTTTTGTAAGAAGTGATTACTGTTCTGTTCTGTATTGATAAGGTTGTTATTAAAAAGAGAAAAAAATTGTGTTTTTTGTGAATGTGCCAAATATCTTTTGAAAATTGTATTCTGATGGCCTTCAATGGTAACGAAGGTAATAAGAAAATTTAAACGAATGTGTGACATGACTATTTGAAGCCCTGAAGAAGTCGGCAAAGTCGACGAAACGTTGGTGGATAAATAAAAAAGTCACACTTAAAAAACTTGTCCTTATTTTCCCAATATAAACTTTCAAATTATAAATTAAATTATGGACGGAAATGATAATAATTATAAACAAATATATAACACTAAAAATAAAATATAAAAAATATATAAATATACAGGAAAAAAAAAATGAAATCATTAAAAAATATTTATTTTACTAGTGCGATATTTGTTTCTCCAATCTGTCACTTAGCTTTTTCAAATCGATCTCAATTTAGGTATTTGCACATCGTAATTGGTGTTGCAGGTTAGCGTCCGTTATGTTTAGGCGTGTTTTGTGTTTTGTCAATTTCATTTTAAAAAAAAAACGATTCGCAGGAGTATGTTGAACCAAAATCGCTAACAACTTTTTGTGCCACATTACTCAAATTTGAAAATTCTAGCTCTTTGGACCAAACTCAACCAAATTTTCTTTACACACAAAAGGCTAGAAATGGAAAAACTAACCACCCAAAATCGGAGGGAGGGGGGGCGGTCAAAAATAAAATTCTAGCCCTTTGGACCAATGGGCTTCCTCATATCTTACAAAAAGCAAAGAAATCCCAATCAAAACATTCTGTGAAAAAACAGGCCAAGTTTGAAAAAGTAGTGGAATCTATTGTGCAGCCAAGTTAAATTCACCAAGAATATAATTAAGTTGAGAAAATAGTAGATCTCTCAACTTAATTATTCTTGGTGAATTTAACTTCACTGCACACTAGATTTCACTATTTTTTACTTGGCCTGTTTTTTCACAGAATGTTTTGGTTGGGATAGATATTATCACGGCATATCCTCTGATGAGTTAAAACCAATAATCCCCCAAAGTCGGCTTTTCTCGTAGTACGCGATTCGCCGACCCCAAACATATCCCTTAGCGTTTAATTTGGAAAAGTGTCGAAACACTTCATTTTCCAATAGTTTCATTTTCTTATGATTTCAAAGAACTGGAACTTTGTCCAGACATCCTTCTTTCTTGACATTTATAATCTTCGAATCCTCAAGACCCAGGTGCAATCTAACCTATTACTTGATCAATTTCTGCATCTCTAAAGCAAGTTTTAACTTTCGCGTTCATCTAATGTTAACATATAAACATTCTAAATAAAATTTATTATTGAATATCTGAACAAAATTCATCTGTTTCGATTCCCCAAAGAATCAGACAGATGGGCATTGTAGTAAATTTATAAGAACCATACTATTAGAAAAATAGGAGCAAACGCGCCTGAACTAAGAGTTGAATATATATAAAATTTGATTATATGACCCATTCGGGGATCCATAGCTTAAATGGAAAAGGCATCTGCGGGCATAACGAAGAAGATGCCGGATCATACCCGACTGGGTCCTTATCTATTTTCAACTCTTGGTTCAGTATCAAAACAAATCTGGTCCCAATTGCACCAAAATAGGGCAGTGACTGGATAAAAAACTTTTCGCGTTCATCTAACGTTAACATATATATATATATATATAGAATCGGTTCTCGAAAACGGCTCTAACGATTTTGCTAAAAATTGGTGAACTTATATAAATTTTAATCCGACTAAAATAAAGGAAGTGGGTGTAAATTAGTCATGTCGCAAAATAAATATTTTAATCGTTCATATCTCGCCTTGGGTAAGTCGCAGAGCCTTGAAATTTGAACCTTAAGCTATTTAGAGGCAAAAAGTTACCGAGCATCGCCCGGCGCTCCAGGCACTATTATTTTAAAATCAAAGTTAATTTTTTCTCATAATTTCGACAGTTAATTTTTGAATATATGGATGCACAAATAATGTATTTTTTAATACATTGGTTTTCACTACTTTAGCCATTATAAAATAAATATATTTTGTAAAAGTGTGACGAATCCGGAAAAATGTTCAAGGTGGGCCGCGAGTTGGCCACAACTACGAGCTGATAAAAAGAAAAAAAGAACTGCCAGACTTTATGGAATAAGATATATTATTCGGAAAACAATAGACAGAGGAATGAGGAACTTGAGGAACGATATATTGGTCAGCTTCTGCCTATACTAGCAATGACATATACTCTTAAGGAATATAGTCATGAGTTTCTAGTGGAAGTTAGCTAGTAACCCATCTGTTGAGAGACAAGTTAAAAAGCAGTGAACATTAATTAGTTGTTATTTCTTTCAACTATTGATATTTAGAATCAAGTGTATCTGATGGATAAAAGGCCAGGGATGAATCAATAAAAAAAAATTTAGAATCAAGTGTTCCGTGATATAATATATAATCTAGAAAAGGTAAGGTTTTCACAGTTAAATAGAAGCATAAATGAATTTTCCCACTTACTATTTTAGCCAACGGTTGGGTAAAAGCCGACTTCAATTCAGCGCGATAAGCAGCTTAACACGATGACTATTAGCTCAACTGGTGCATTCGCTAAACACGCCCAATAACTTTTGAAATAGTCTATTAAATTTTGAAATTGATATAAAATTATTCGGTGCCCTTAAAAATCATTTTTAAGTAATAAGTAGGTTCCGATGCCAAAATTTCTGTGTTTCCAAAAAAGAACCAATTATAAGTATTGGGCTTTCTTTCTGTTGAAAAATGAATAAATCAAAGAAAATCAAACAATTGAAGCTAATGAGCCAATAGTTGACTCATAAAAGCCATAGGAGTATAAGTATACTGAATCTTTCTCCGAAAGATAATTTAATGATACCTACAGGATATGTAGGTTTGGAAGTTTTGATTTTTTCGGAAAGAAAATTTTCTTGTCTTCGATTAATTCGATAATTTTTGGTTATATCTATGTCTCAGGTAAATAAAAATATATAAATAATCGAGTTTTATAATAGAAAATTGTTCCTAAAAACATTTGTTAAAACAACAATGAAATTGCTTTTTGATATTTAAATGTTGTAATTTTTGACTTTGGCAAAAAAATAATTGTTGTTGTTTTGAAAGTGAAATATTGTTTTTAATAAATACAAATTCTATAAATATGCATTAAAATAATAAAAAGCTTAAAACATTTAAATAATAATAAAAAACAAAAAAACATTATATGGGCCAAAAAGTGGTTTTATTTTTTTCTACTCTGGCGTACCTTTTTAAAAAAATTTGAAAAGGTCATAGTATTATAGGGAAATAGATAAGGTTTGAAAAAATAAATAGTTTCATAATTGTGGCAAAATTGTGTCATGATTAAATATTGAAATTAAAAATTTTTGTTTTGTTTTTTCAAGGACCTTATGAACTGATATACTAAGCTCATATTTTTTTTTCTAGAAGCTATTATCAGTCCCCAAAACATACTAAAAATTTAGATCAATCGGATCAGTCATTCCTGAGGAGGTAATTTCTTTTTCTGTTTTTTACATATTTTTTTTTCTCAAAAACTCATTGAGTTAGGGATCTGAAACTTTCAGGATTTTATTATTTTATTAGTAACTACATATCCTCTAAGTATCATTGAATTATCTTTCGGGGACAGATTCAGTATGGTCACCTATGGAATTTCCTTTAATAAACTGCACCCCCTGCCAATGTCCAGCTAATTAGTCCAAACTATTCTTCAACAAAAATGCTTATATTTACAAATTTTGCAGAAAGCATATTATAGTATGTCTTGAAAAAGTTTTCACTTTTCCTCTATCTATAAATTAAAAATTCTTTAATCTTTGCTTCCTTCCCATCTCAGACCCTCTTTAATTTTACTAAACAAGATTTGAGAGTGACTTTTGTATATTTATTATTCACGATCTCTGTGAATGCACCCTTCTGCCGTTGCTCCAGCCATGTGCTCATTTTGCTTAATAGTTAATCGAGAGCTGTAGTGACGTTTTTAATGAAAGTAGCTCATTTCACTGGCTAATGATAGATACTCCTCGGTCTGTTTAGCACTTCCTTCCGAACCTATTCTAACTTTAACTAGGCAAGCAATAAACTTCAAATCGCTTAATAGATGGCACTCAATTTCAATTACCATATGACAGGTCATACTCCATTGTGAGAAACCCTTAAGTGGAAAGGAACTATTGTTCCACTTCCTACCCCAGCAGAGGGGTAGATTAAAATTTATATTTTCCTAATTTCATGTTTATAATAACAGGATGGTATTACTTGTTACACATCAATCATTAGTATTTTATCTACTCTGCCTCTGATACCATTATTATGTACAATGAATAATTTAGTGTCTATCAGATCATGTCACAGGATTGATGGCGCCAGGTACTCCTTCCTCAACAAAGCACTTTCTATTGCATATGGTCTATTTAAGGCCTCCATTTACAATCCATTTAGAATGTCTCTCGCTTAAATTTGATTAATTAATAGCTTTAATGTGATATCGTTTTTCTTTTAAATAGCAGTTATTCGATCTTTGCCCTCTTCTATAAAGATATATAGATATATAAAATTTGAAGAAAAATGATTCGGTACGCTCTCTGCCAATTTTGGTGAGAATATTTGTTCTCAAACAATTTAAACTTGTAATTTTAAACTTGACCCGAAGATGTAACTTATTAATACAAAATTTTATGCCGAATTTCAACTCATTAGCACCTGCAAAAGTCCAATAATTTGATCTTTGTTCTGTTTTTCTTTGCTTTTCTTGAAGAAGTTCTAAAACTTGAGAAATCAAAATCTAATCGTTTTTACTTTTATCCAATGCGAAAGTTTTTAGTAAAATTATATTTTAAAGTACTTTACTCTATAGTAAGAGAGTACTTTTTTTAATTTTCTATTTCAAATTCTTTAAAATTTATTCATTTGATCGGTTTAATATAGCTCATTTAACCTTACTTAAGTAAGAATGGATAGGCTTCTCTCTGTGAAATGCTAAAAATTTGGGAGGAAGTTTTATAAGTAACCATAGCAATTGACTTGTTTTCTTATCCGTTACCTTTGCTGAGGACATAGAGGAATCGAGTTAAAATCAAAAATAGCGATTGATTCTCATCTAGTACTTTAGGAATAACAATACTACATTAGGTTTTTGACGTTTCGGTTTTTATTGGTAACCATTGCTGAAGACATAGAGGAATCGACTTAAAATCAAAAATAGCGATTGATTCTCATCTAGTACTTGAGAAATAACCATTCTATATTGGATTTTTGACGTTTCGGTTTTTATTGGTAACCATTGCTGAAGACATGGAGGAATCGACTTAAAATCAAAAATAGCGATTGATTCTCATCTATTACTTGAGGAATAATAATTCTACATTAGATTTTTGACGAATCGATTATTATTGGTAACCATTGCTGAAGACATGGAGGAATCGACTTAAAATCAAAAAGACTAAATTATTTTTGGTAAAAAACTCAAGCTTGAGTTGTTTGCCATAAAAGAATTTAGTCGTTTTGATTTTATTTAGATTCTTCCACGTTTTCAGAAGAGGTTGCCATTTATAGTCAAAACATCAAAAATGGAATTCAATAAGGTTATTCTTCTAGTATTAGATAAGAATCGATCGTTATTTTTATTTTAACTCGATTCCTCCATGTCTTCAGTAATGGTTACCAATAATAATCGAAGGGTCAAAAATCGAATGTAGAATCTTTATTCCACAAATGTTAAATGAGAATCGATCATTAATTTTGAATTAAAGTCAACATGAAATGCAAATAGCAAGTGATATCTGATTAATAATAAAGGAATAAACATATTAATATTTCAAATGAGTTTGGATAAAGTAACGATCCGTTGCGGTTTATTTCGTTTCGAAAATACAAATATTTTGACAAAAAATTCTCGAGACATTGTGCCCGCAAAAATATTCTCATAAATTCAATATTCAGGTTTCTCGGCAATCATAACGAGTAAATAAAATACAATATTTTCTTTTAGCTCGGGCTTATAGAAGTCAGTGCAGAATTGATGGTAAGGCAGCCCAAGGATAATGAAAAAGCAAATTTCGAATTTTCATGAATTATAATCCTTCAAAAATATTATTGGACTTATTATCTTTAAACTTCTAGAGTTATTTGTCACTCAATTGAAATAAATTAAGTAATTAACCTTCCGATACGCGCGTGTATCTATCAAATAGGCAACTAACGTTTTTGTTTCTTTATTTTGAAACTTAGTTGTTCTTGTAAGCCCCTTTTTTCTACCCTATTTTCTCGGCCACACCATACCTCAGTCCTAGACAACTGAGTTCTGTCCTCCAATGCCTCCAATTTCCACATCAAAATTTATTATTTTATAAATAAAAAAGGACACCAGCACTTTTGAATGCAATTATAAAAAAGACATTTATTTCAAAAAAATAATAATTGAAATTTTTTGAGTGAATTCAATATTCCAGACACCAACCATAGATAAATATCTAATAATATTGATTGATCAAGGAATTCTTTCTATTAAAGAATATTTTTTTTAAGTGGTTTTTTCTGATTTCCTATATTTTCAAATTCGAAGTTCTAAATCATGTTTCTAGTTCAAACTGTTTGATGAGAATGTTTGGATAAAAAGTTTCCCCCTCCATTGCTCCTCTTGTCCCTATCTAATATAAGTGAAGCGAGTTGGTCAGGCGGGTCATTCCATGTTGGCCTCTCTTGGAGGCAACATCGAGACCATTCCAGGGGTCATTCAAATTCTTACAGTCAATTCATTACAAATCAACCCCAATTCATTCTTTAGGGCTAATATTTACCCTTTTCAAAATAAATTGTACTTTTTTTATTCAAAAACTTTTCCCCCCTTATTTCTTCAAATTTTACTTTTTTAATTATTTTTTACAATCTTTCGAGATCAAAATAATTTTTTTTTTTACCAAACATTTTGCCACCCCTATTTTAAACTTGCTAGAATTTATTCAAACTTTACTAATTTTTTTATTCTTTTTTACAACCTTTCGAATCAAAATATTTTTTTTTTGCCAAACATTTTCTGCCCTTATTCTGAACCTGCTAGAATTTATTCAAATTTTATTATTTTTTTTTTACAATGCAACGTCTCGAGTCAAAACAATGATTTTTTTAACAAACATTTTTCCACCTCTATTTTGAACTTCCTAGGATTTATTCAAATTTTACTAATTTTTTATTATTTTTTACAAACTTTGGAGTCAAAATAAATGATTTTTTTTATCAAACATTTTTCCACCCCTATTTTCAACTTGATAGAATTTATTCAAATTTTACTAATTTTGTACAATCTTTCGAGTCAAAATAAATGATTCTTTTTTACCAAACATTTTTCCATCACTATTTTAACCTGCTAGAATTCATTCAAATTTTACTATTTTTTTTTACAACGTCTCGAGTCAAAAAAAAGATTTTTTACCAAACATTTTTTCCTCCTCTATTTTGAACTTGACATAGAATTTGTTCAAATTATACTATTTTTTTATTATTTTTTACAAACTTTCGAGTCAAAATAAATTATTTTTTTTACCAAACATTTTTCCATTCCTATTTTGAACCTGCTAGAATTTATTCAAATTTTACTATTTTTTTATTATTTTTTACAATGTCTCGAGTCAAAATAAATGATTTTTTTACCAAACATTTTTCGATCAGTTTTTCAACTTGCTAGTATTTACTATTCAAATTTTACTAATTTTTTCAACATTTCGAGTCAAAATAAATTTTTTTTTTTTTACCAAATATTTTTCCACCCCTATTTTGAACCTGCTAGAATTTATTTAAATCTTTCTATTTTTTTTATTTTTTTTTTTACAATGCAACGTCTCGAGTCAAAACAATGATTTTTTATCAAACATTTTTCCACCTCTATTTTGAACTTGACATAGAATTTGTTCAAATTTTATAATTTTTATATTTTTTACAACGTTTCTTGTAAAATAAATTATTATTGACTTTTTCTTTTTATCAAAAATCGTTCCCCCTCTATATGATATCTTTTTCAAGACTCTTATGAAAGTAACCATTTAAATGAAGTCATGGAATAGTTCATGGAAAAAGTGATACTTATTTCACGACTCGCTATGCTATCCTCCAATTTTCAATTTAGTGAAGTGAACTATCGCAGCCAGGTAAGTTTAGAGTCGACCTACTAATAATTTCATATAATAAACTAATAAGCTATTGAAAAGTTTATTTTTTATCTCAATAATTACGATTTCTTAAATTTATTATAGTCTAACTATTATTATAGAATTCGACGAGCCTCTTGTTACCCCCCCCCCCCCCCTCCGCCTTCTGAACCCTCCCTCCTCTCCTCCACCTCTCCTCCACATGAGACCACTTTCAACTCCACCGACCCTCTCCCCAACCCCGAGACCCCCTCTTCCGTCTCTGATCACCTGCCACTTCACGAATCCAGCTGTTATCATATTTTTAAAAATTACTTGCTGGCGTTCTTGCAAATCTTTCTAGGCTATTCTTATTTACCCTCTATTGAGTCATTTCCCCTTTAATGTAACAAAACATTTCAAACTGAAACGTCGCTAAAGAAGTTTTGCTTCAAAAATATTAATAATTTTTTGGCAAAATTAGCTAATTTAAAAACATATTTTGATAGTGTTTTTTATTTAATATGTTAATTAATTATGTCCCATCTTAATTGAACTAATCTTCGGTTATTATAGACATTAATACTATAATAGATAATATAATAATAGCATTAATAGCCAGAGATTAGGACATAATTGATTAACATATCAAATAAAAAACATTATCATAATATGATATTGAAATTAGTTAATTTTGCCAAAAAATATAATATTTTAATTGAATTTAATGGAAGGCAGCCCAGGGGTAGTGAGGAAAGAAAAAATTAACACATATCAAATAAGGTGTAATTTATTGGAATCCTTCCTCCTTTCCTTTCAAAGGTTTGACGGACTGCTTTCATCAACATCCAATTGCATATTTATACCAGTCCGTCTCCTAAAGAAAATCTCTATCAAAAAAATATAATATTTTTTTTCTAAAGAAATAATTACAAAGTGTTGTACCGATGTGAAATCTTGACAAAATGGGCCAATTTTTTAAATAACTTGCTATGCTTGTTTACTAGACTTTTTCTTACATTAAATATGATTCGAAATTAGCTGATGATGAATTTTTTAATACATAAGTCCGACAAAAATATTTTTTTTCTCTCCAAAATTATAGTAGGTACTTATTGTTTTATTTTGAATTCTGATCAATAGGAGGATTATTCAGGATTGGGTAAGAAAAATTAGAATAATAAAATATATAAATTTGTAGCTACAGCATCAAAAATAATAACAATCCGACTCAAGTCCATATCGGAATCTCTAGGAGGCTGCATCCTTTTTTTTCTTGTAATGCAATCGAATGCAAGAAGGGGCGCACCAGTAAAGATACAGCCCTATGGATCTCTAAAGACCCTTGCATTATCGAAGAAAAGGGAAAGTTGATTAAGTGAGAGGGTGGAGACGTAGGTGTTTTGCACTCGGGTTTTGAAGGTTTGAAGATTAAGTGCTGGGAAAGATGGAGGCTGGGAGAGAGTTCCAGTTCCTTGAAGTCTTGAAGTCATCCCATCAAAGACAAGACCACCGATTTAAAATTTTTTATAGATTTTAAACTTCTTTCGGCTTCCTCTATTAACTTTAAATTTCAAATTGTGTAGCTCTGTAACTTACTGTCGATAAATTAGACAGCCGAAATTAGACACTCACGTTCACACAGTGAGTCAGTGATAAATTAATTTTCAGACTTTCAAAAACAAACCCGTTTATTTTATGTTATAATATCTTTTTTTAATCTGATTTCTATCTTTTAAGGATATTATGTCCTTTCCCCTTTAATTGACTAAGTGGAAGTATATAGATATTTTAATCATGCAGATAGAAGATCTCAAAACGTGAGGAAGTAGAAATATAGATGAAAGTAATAAAGTATTTCCAAACATGATATATGTATTTTAGTCTATTCGCAGTAATTATATATTTTGGTCTCTGTATATTAAATATAATAAATTTAATTTGAAAAAAAAATCATTTTTATTTTGAAATATGATGAAGTATTGTATTCGTGAATGAAAATTGTGGGGTTTTTTGTTTCGTATTTTCAAAATGTCTCAAAAACGACTAAAACCGTTTTGATTAAATATAAAGTAAAAATTAATAAAAATATTAATGAATACACGATTTGAAATAAAAGCTAGTAAAGCGAACATCGATAAATTTTGATTTTATTAGATTATGTCTTTTAGTGAGTTCCTGACAGCGTGTGTCCTATATACTTATCTATTATGTACTCTCTAGCTCAAAAACCAGTGAAGATATCAAAAGTGTATGATAAGATTAAAAACTGATTATATTTTGAGTGACATCGGATTAAAAATGAGTAGGGGAGAGTTTTTAAAAATGCGAATCCTTTGACTGATTTGGACCAAACTTTGCTTGCACAGTTGATGCGTACAAAGCTTACTTGATGTATTGTTAATCGTTCTATTGTTTGTATTTATATGTTGATATTGTTGTTAAATAAATGTTTTAAATAAGATTACGAGTTCTTAATTAATATGATCGTAATATTGGCGCCCGAACAATGTGAAAATGATAAAAAACCTAGTGGACCACTGGCGAAGAGGAATAAGAAAAATGATTTTTTTAATATGATCGTAATACAGTTACTAAAAAAGTGATAAATGATTATTCTAAATTTTTTTTTATTTAATTTTACACTGGGGGAATAGATGTATGGTGAAGTTATAAGATAGCTACATCACATATTTTTACTTTCATATTTATATTCTACTATATATAATACTAGCTGACGACCGGGCCTTCGGCCCGGCGTCACCTAGCCCTGGCGGGGAGCGTCTCGTTCATACCAATTTAATAATTGAAATTTAAAATCTTACTGTAAGTATCGAAAGAATGTGCTGAATGAAATTGATTCAAAAATAAGGAAGAATAAGGAAAGATTTATTTAACACATTGCCTAAGCACGATCACTATCTGACCAATCAGAATCGTTCTAATAATTTAACGCTTTGGCATTGGCTATGCACTGGCCAATCAGATCGTTTCCACATACATATATATCCACATACTTTTCTATTTTATATATATAGATAGATAGATAGATAGATAGATAGATAATGGGGAAATATTGCGATGGCCAATCTGGGTCCTGACTCTTTGATTTATTTTGTGAAATCCTATCTAGTGTTTACCATACTGCATTATATACCTATACGAGCCCCGTCCCATCTCAATTGGCCCACAAATATTTTTTCTTTTTAAATAAAATTATGCTAATTCACGGTAAATTTAATTTAAATATTTATTTTTATTATCATTTGGAACAACATCTTAAACAATTTAAAACATTTTATTGTAATATTTAACTTAAAATTATTTTTTAATTTTATATAAAAAATAGTTCTTAGCTTTTCAGGATTTTTTTTTTAATAATCTTTGAATATGTGAAATAATCAAGTAGGCTTTGCCTTTTTCCAACAAAAGAAAGTTTGTTTTGTTTATTATTAGTAAAAATGACTTGTGGAAATGTTGTTGATGAAAAAATTCGCTCAATTATTATCAATTTATTTAAAAAGGGAAAATCAAACGCGGAAATTGGCGATCTAGTTAATTTATTAAAGTTTACTGTCAGAAATATTATTTGAGTTTATAAAACAACGGGTACAATAGCTACAAATCCTCGGTATGCGTCGAAATCCAAAATATCAGATGCTGATAGACGGGCATTGAAGATTATTAGAAAAAACAGGCGATCGAACTATGGTGAATTATCTATTCTTTGGAGCGATTCTGTGGGGCGAAGTGTTTCAAGATCCACGTGGCATAGAGAAGCCCTTAAGTTAGGTTTTAAACCTTACAAGTTAATTTTATTGCAACTTATTCCAAAAAATTTTTTTGTAATTTTTCTATTTTTTTTAGGTGAAAGAAAAGCCACTCTTGACTTTAAAACAAAAAAAAAAAACCGGCTTAAATGGGCCAAAAGTCAAATTAAATGGAGGAGTGATGAATGGAATAGTGTCTATTGGAGTGATGAGTCTCGTTTTGAAGTTTGTGTTGGGGACAATCGAAGCAGAGTTATTCGTCAGAAAAATGAAGCTTTCAATTCAGATTGTTTAAAAAAGAAAGTAAAATTTCCTGTCTCAGTTATGGTATGGGGTTCAAAGTCTGCTAGAGGTGTTGGAAAACTTCACTTCATTGATGGAATTGTAAACACCAATAAATATTTAGAGATTTGAAAAAAATCGTTACTTCCAACAATGGCAGATGCATTGCAGAATAATAATAATTTTGTGTTCCAACAAGACGAGGCAGCCTGCTATACATCAAGAAAATCTTTAAAATGGCTTTCTGATCATAATGTTCCACTTTTGGAGTGGGTGGCAAACAGTCCCGACTTGTCACTAATAGAAGCTCTTTGGCACACTATGAAAAAGCTATTACGAATACAACCAGCTAGAAACCGTAGTCGAATTAAAATACAAACTTCAAAATATTTGGGATACTTTCACTCAAGATGAATGTCAAAACTTAATAAGTACGTTGCCTAAAAGAATTCAAGCTGTAATTAAAAATAAAGTGGTAAAGGTTTTGAATTTTGTATCTTTTCCTTGTTTTTAACAATTAAAAAATAATTTTAAGTTAAATGTTACAATAAAATGTTTTAAATTGTTTAAAATGTTGTTCCAAATGATAATAAAAATAAATATTTAAATTAAATTTACCGTGAATTAGCATAATTTTATTTAAATAGAAAAAATATTGGTAGGTCAATTGAGATGGGACGGGGCTCGTAGTAGGTAATGTTTGACCTAAATCCAACAATGATTTCCTGAAATCTAATTGTTTAAAATTACCTTGTATCATGTATTCTTTTTTAACTTAAAATTCAGATTAATCATCCTCAATTTGGTAATAAACAATTACAAAATAGAATGCACCCATTTCATATTGTCATTCAAATTTAATTTAATTAATCCCATTTTGGAATTAATTGATTCCACTTTTAAATTGGCTAATCTCATTTTGAAATTGATTAATCCTAATTTGAAAATGACAAATTATAACTCTCTTTACACTCGCGAATTTTAAAATAAATGTCCTCTCTTGAAATGAGTAGATTTTCTCTGTGGCAAAAAAGCTATTTATTTTTTACTTCCTGGCAGCTTCACACTTCTAGAAAACCAAAATACACCTCTGACTCAAATACAGTTTACAATTGTGGAGAGGGGTCACCACGCATACTCTTGCTACTCTCGACGCAATTCATAAACGAGCTATCCGACTCTTACCACCTCCCTCGACTCGCGGGTCTATTAAAGAAATGTTTCCTCACTTTTCTTATATTATATCAAAGCGCACAGCGTGCGCAGGCCAAGTTCGAGCATTGGCTTGGCCGTACACGCTGTACGCTATTTACACGAACCATTTCGAGCCAATTTCGACCCCCTGCAGCTCGGAGCTCAATTGAGATACAGAGCTGAAATTATACACATGGAATTATGTAATCCATATTGAGGAAAGTACCAAATTTCAATAATATAGCTTAAATGAATTCTGAGATATGGACCTGAGATTATACTAATTTTGGCACTCACTCACTTACTGACAGGTCATCAAAACCTATCGGGTCATTCGAATCATTTCAGAATCATGAAATTTCGGCTGCTAGTAAAGTTTGTGACATAAACAAAGGAACAATTCAAAAAATCCAAACTTTCTATCTTTCAACCCTTTCAAAATGGGGGGGGGGGTCAAAAATGAAAATTCTAGCTCGTTGGACCAAACTCAACCAAATTTTGTTTACATATTCTGTGGGCCCACAGAAGTCTAGAAATGGAAAAACTAACCACCCAAAATCGGAGGGGGGGCGGTCAAAAATAAAAATTCTAGACCTTTGGACCAATGGGCTTCCTCATATCTTACAAAAAGCAGAGAATCCCAACCAAAACATTCTGTGAAAAAACAGACCAAGTTTGAAAAAGTAGTGAAATCTACTGTGCAGCCAAGTTAAATTCACCAAGAATATAATTAAGTTGAGAAAATAGTAGATCTCTCAACTTAATTATCCTTGGTGAATTTAACTTCACTGCACACTAGATTTCACTATTTTTTTAATTAGGCCTGTTTTTTCACAGAATGTTTTGGTTGGGATAGATATTATCACGGCATATCCTCTGATGAATTAAAACCAATAATCCCCCAAAGTCGGCTTTTCTCGTAGTCCGCGATTCGCCGACCCCCAAAATATCCCTTAGCGTTTAATTTGGAAAAGTGTCGAAACACTTCATTTTCCAATAGGTTTGTCTGCATGATTTCAAAGAACTGGAACTTTGTCTAGACATCCTTCTTTCTTCATTTATAATCTTTCGACATTTATAATCTTCGAATCTTCAAGACTCACGTGCACTCTAACCTATTACTTGATCACTTTCTTCATATCTAAAGTAAGGGTTCAAGATCTATAGGTAGGTACTGGATTTTCTTGCATTAGATAGCATCAAAAATTCTCATAATTCTAAACTTTTTTAACAGTAAATAATATTTTTAACAATAAAATATTTAATTAATTAATGTAAAGATTTAAGGATCTATTTTGAATTTCCTTTTTTGAAGAAAGATGGAATTTTTTCACAAATCATCCCATGTTATGTTACAATATAACCATTTTAATTATAAGAAATGAATTTAATTTTATTTAGGAACGAATCTAAGATTTTAGTAGAAATATTTTTACATTTCATATCAGAGGGGTTCGCCCCCTCAGGAATCGAACCCAAGCGCTAACTGGCTTGCCGGGCAGTTAGCCAAGCCCTTAAAACAAATCTCTATCCGATATGCAACATAGGTTGGTATAAGAAATAAAGCCAAATATCTTTTACTCCTTTCAACTAGAAATGTAAATCAAAAAATCAAACTGAACTGAAAAAAGTTTTTAATGTCGGGTCCTTTATTTACCATAAATCAAGGGTGTCTAATCTTTTGGCCTACACATATCACATTTGAAGAAATAAAATTGTCTCGGGCCGCAGATATATACTAATTCTATTGATATTTGTTAATCAAAAAAGAAAGTTAATAATGTAGAATAATGATATTCACCATGACAAAGAGGCAAAAATGGCAGAGCATAACAATCTTTGAGTTCTTTTCCTTCAGGATTTTGTTTTTAAATCAATTAGCACTTAAAAAATTTTAATTACTGAACTAATAAATACGAGTATTTTAATAAATGGAAATATCAGATGAAGAATAATTTTTAAATATTTGAAACTTCATTTTTTTTTTTTTGATGGTTGAGCTTATAATTTTGCTTTTAGTGAATTTAATTCTTGAAAATAGCTTCACGTACGTACCTATATGTAAATATATCTTTCTAAAAGGGAAATAAATATTGTGAAGCCAGGAGTATTTGTTTCTGGGTAGATAATTTTTGTATAATTCTAATAAAGAGACATTTTTTAATTTTTTTTCAGTTCAATGTCTGATTGCAGTTCCATAAGAAAGTCTGCAGGAAAAATATTTATATCTAATAAAAATGTATTCAAAATATGCCAAAATTCTGATTATTTTGTCGAAAATCTTGATATATTTTTTCACATTCAAAATTGAAATTCTGCCTTTATTCCTAAAAAACTTTTGGTGAGATTTTCCATTTCTTCTTATTTTAGGAAGACTCCTGGTAAACTGATTAACTTTTGGAATATCTGCTTCAAAAGACATGAAATATTTTTTGAATTATTTTATTGTGATTTTAAGAGGAAATTATAGTATAGCTTTATATTTAAGTTTATTAATAATTACGAGGGCAACTTAAAAATTATTACAAAGAGCGTGGATAGAATGATCTCTCTTTCTTTAGAGCTAAGGTGTTTTACAAGGATGCATAAAATAGGTCTGGACTTGTAAGTGGATGCCACTTTCAGACAATTAGAGATTAATTTCTTAATTTCTATTATTCTAGGAATGACCTTTTGCCAAAACAATAGTCGTTATATATAGTGAGAATATTCAATTGGACTTGATTAAAATTCAGACAAATATCTACAAAAGAATTAACTTGTTGCGGTTTTAACTACAAAGCGTACCGATTCTTGAAAAAGTTTTTATTTTTTCTTCCATTTTATTGTATTTTTAATCGCGTTTCCATTTCTTTTTATTTTAGAAAGAAAAAAATTATAAGTTCAAATTATATCAGCTAGTTAGCGTTTGGGTTCGATTCCGGAGGGGACAAAAGCCCTCTGATATGCAATATAAAAATATTTCTACTATCCGTTTCTAAATAAAATAAAATTAATTTCTTAAAATATTTAATGTTAGTTATAATAATGAATGTCGAATTAAAGTAAAACATGTTAAAAATGTTAAACAGTAAAAAATCAACAGCAAACAGCATTCGATGCAATGCGAAAATGTCTTATGATCTTTTAAACTGCTACCTTAGAGGATAATACAAAATAAGTAAAATTGGGTGGAGGGAAAATTTCATAATCCTTATGATGCTGACATACAAGTTAATGGTGATGACACGAATATCACGGAGGGAGAAACGAATGTAATTATGTAGTTAGAATGAACATGGATATATATGAGAAAAGATGAAAGGGGTGCATATCGGATGAAAGGAAGGTGTACTATTGTTTAATTGAGAATAAAAGAGACACATGTGAGGATATGTGTATAATTTAGCTGTAAATAGAATCTCTCTTCATATTTTCATTGTGTTTTTATATTAATGTAGTATTTATAAATATTAATTAAACATTTAAATACATTTATCTTCAATATTCGAAAAGTTTCCATTATATATATACCATATATGTCTTCTTCGAGTTCCTTACTCGATGAGTAGAATTGACTTCTTTTAGTAATTTCCTTGAAAACAAATTCTTTATTTTCAAGAAACAGACGTATTTACATTTAATTGGATAATTAGGAGAGATTCTGGTGTTGGTGCAAGGTGAAACATCTTTAATAAAGATAAGAGTAAATAAATATTATATTTAATATTGATTTAGTATGTGTTAAGGATTCTAGGTCACTTATTTCACATTAAAATTAAGAAAATTAAAAGATGTAAATTATTTTCTTTTTCAATATATATATTTCGGGCTATCAACCCATCTTCAATATTATCAATAATCAACTTGATGTAAAACAAAATATAATAATTGACCTATTAATAACAAAGCCAAAAATTTATACCCAGCGTAGAGACATAAGTCAATGAACTTCTAACTTTTCTTTTATCTATCCACACCTATGTCAATAAGCCCCTACTCATCCTGATATTTTCACTTAACAATAGCCTAAGAGAAAGTGTCCTTTAAAATAACTCAAACATTCTTTCCCTCTGTTCAATAAACATATATATAACCTGTTATTCAATAAGTTGAATTAGTTACTTTCTGTACTTCCTGAAGATGGGTTGATAGCCCGAAATATATATATTGAAAAAGGAAAAAAAACATCTACATTTACATCTTTTAATTTTTTAATTTTAATGTGAAATAAGTGACCTAGAATCCTTAACTCATAGTAAATCAATATTAAATATAATATTTATTTATTCTTATCTTTTTTAATTGGATATTTGTTCTTACAAATAAAATATTTTTAATAAAGAAACTGAAGATGAAAGCCATGCCTACGAAACTATAGTCTCTAACAAATAAATTATGGATACAATATTAACAACCAGTGTAAAAAAAATTGACGTGGAGGGGAGGTCATTTTATTTTTTTCATCTTAATTTCAACACTTTGTATATAGCGTTGCATTAATGATGTCATAAGGGGGTCAAAACGTTTCAGTTTCATTCAATTCCGGCTGCAAATAATTCGATAATTGAAAATCTAAAATAATATTAATATATTGTTTTTAACTAAAGCCCGATAATAAGTACGCAAAGAATAATCTTGGAAAGCTGTCCACCTGTATATATGCAACCAAAAGACGCCTCTGGATTGTACTAGCCTACCCT
Organism: Forficula auricularia; assembly: GCA_024734495.1. Lineage (NCBI taxonomy): Eukaryota > Metazoa > Arthropoda > Insecta > Dermaptera > Forficulidae > Forficula > Forficula auricularia. The sequence continues at coordinate 7,085,298 of JALMQS010000117.1, forward strand.
ACAGGCGTCCTTGTTGAATGACTATTTTTCATGTTTAAAATTTGACGGCCATCTTCATTGAGCTCATTTCCTATATTTTTTAATTAGCAGTGGCCAGGGGTGATCGCGGTTTGGCTACCGCCCAACCTGATAAATTGCGCATTTAATCAAAAAATATTGAAAAATCGAGTTGATAAAATAATAAAAAAGGGTAAACCATCGCTTTCAATATTATAGATTTTATATAATAAAAATATAATAATTATACATTACCTTTAGCTGAACTATTAAAAAAGAATATCTAAATTACACAAAAATCTGAATTACCAGAAATAATGCACATTTTTCCTGCCTACCTCAGGCCAAATCCTCCAAATTGTTTTGCCGGGTGTCGAAAAGAAACGCAAATATCAGCCAGAATAAGCTGACGTGTTCTGATTTGGCCATCCACTTGACTTTACCATACAACCTGGGCCCTAAAATTATTTATAATCATGTAGGGGGGGTGGGGTTAGTTTTTGCATACTTCTGGAATCACAATGATTATGTATACAAAGCTTGAGTTGTATTCCAAAAAAGAATTTAGTCTTTTTGATTTTTAATCGATTCTTCCACGTTTTCAGTAGAGGTTTCCATTAATAGTCAAAACATCAAAAATGGAATGCAATAAGGTTATTCCTCTAGTATTAGATAAAAATCGATCGTTATTTTTGATTTTAAGTCGATTCTTCCATGTCTTCAGCAATGGTTACCAATAATAATCGAAGGGTCAAAAATCAAATGTAGAATTGTTATTCCTCAAGTATTATATGAGAATCGATCGCTATTTTTGATTTTAAGTCGATTCCTCTATGTCTTCACCAATGGTTGCCAATAATAACGGAAATGTCAAAAATCGAATGTAGAATGATTATTCTTCTGTTAAATGAGAATCGATCATTATTTTTGAATTAAAGTCAACATGAACTGCAAATTGCAAGTGATATCTGATTAATAATAAAGGAATAAACATATTAGCTAATATTTCAAATGAATTTGGATAAAGTTTAGCAACGATCCGTTGCAGTTTATTTTATATTTGATTGAAGAGTAAAAATATACAATTATAAAATGGACCGATGAAATAATAAAATTTCAATTAATAAAGATATTTATTAGCTAGTCTTAGTTGAACATTTTCCATTGAAAAGGGAGAAATTCTCCTGAAATTTTTGGGTTTGGTTAAATGCTTAAAAATATTGTATTATAAAAGATTTGTATTTATTTTAACAATCAATATTTTTTTTTATATTATCAACTATCGTTTTTGGGGGTTGGGTTAGGCTAGGTGGTAGCGTGTCAGCCTGCTAACCAAGAGGACCCGGATTCGAATCCGACTCGAGGCATCCCGCTAAAATCTGACCCCGGGGTAGAGACAAATTTATAAAATATATAATAAATAGTATCTTAAATTGGCTTATGGCTAGAAAGGCCGGAAAGCCAAAAAAAACTATCTTTTTTAGATCAACAAAATCGCTAGAATTGGTATAATATTTTATCTGCGGCCCTGGACAATTTAGAGCCCTATATTTTCATTTTTTGACCTTACCTCCATCAATTTTGGGCGGCTAGTTTTTGCATTTTTATACTTCTGCAGTCCCACTGATTATGTATACAAAATTTGGTTAAGTTTGGAACAAGAGCCTATTTTATTTTTTGACTCTACAACCCCCTCCCCCACCAATTTTGGGCGGTTAGTTTATGCATTTTTAGATTTCTGGGGTCGCACTGATTATGTATACAAAATTTGGTTGAGTTTGGAACAAGAGCCTATATTTTCATTTTTTGACCCCCCCCCCATTTTCGGCGGTTAGTTTTTCCATTTTCTAGACTTATGTGGTCGCACTGATTATGTATACAAAATTTGGTTGAGTTTGGTACAAGAGCCTATATTTTCATTTTTTGACCCCCCCCCCATTTTCGGCGGTTAGTTTTTCCATTTTCTAGACTTATGTGGTCGCACTGATTATGTATACAAAATTTGGTTGAGTTTGGTACAAGAGCCTATATTTTCATTTTTTGACCCTACAACCCCCCTCCCCCTCCAATTTTGGGCGGTTAGTTTTTAAATTTTTAGATTTCTGGGGTCGCACTGATTATGTATACAAAATTTTGTTGAGTTTGCTCAAATAGCCTAGATTTTTAATTTTTAACCCCCTCCACCCCCTTAATTTTGGGTCGATATGCAGCAAAATCTAATCAGCTCTTAATCTCAATGAACCAAAACTACGTGTGAAATTTGCTTTCGATATTCACACTAGTTTTTGAGCTAGCTCGTCCACAAAAATTTGGTAACCCACAGACTAAGGGACAACTAACCGGACAGACTAACTAACTAACAGACATTTTGACAAAACAATTATTATCTCGAAAAATATAATTTTTTCGATGTTCACTTATTAGAGATTTTTCTAGAGCGAAATGCCATGGTTTCGTTCAATTTTTTTAATCAATAGTTTGAGCCGTTTTGAGATATTTCGAAAAAAAGAAGGAAAAAAAACACTTTTTTCATGCACGATTACAATACTTGACCATACCCTGTATGGTAAAATGAAAATAGATATTCAGTTTTGAATGTGAAGAAATATATAATCAAGATTTCCGAAAAAATAATAATAATTTTGGTATATTTTGACTCCATTTTTAATAACATTTTTTACTTGCAAACTATCTGATTGAATGTAGGTACATATAGAAATACAATTAGATACAGATCTGAAAGTAAAATGTAATATTGTCTCTTTATTAGAATTTTATATTAATTATCTAGCCAGAAACAAATATAAACAAATATTATTACATGATATCACTTTCTGTAAGTCTGTATGTATTTATCTATCTATACATATACGAAAAACTATTTATTTTCAAGAATAAAATTTAACAAAAGTAAAATTAGAAGATCATCACTATGAGGTAAAATAATTATTCTCATTTTTAAATACCATTATTCTTCATCTGATATTTCTATTTTATAAAAATATTTATTATTTCAGTAATTAAAACTTGATATTTCATCAATAAGATTTAGAACAAAAATTCTGAACAAATAGGAAATAAAAAATTACTATCCTATGCCTATTGCTTCTTTGTGTTAGTGAATATAATTATAGTAGGTATTTTAACTTTCTTTTTTGATTAACAAAATCGGTAGAATTAGTTTTTTATCTGCAGCCATTTTTTTTACTTCAAATTGTGGCCCGTGTAAGCCAAAAAGTTGAACACCCCTTATTTAGAGCTTTTCTTTGCTTTTCTAGTTTCAAAATATCTCACCAACCACTAAAATTATTTTGATAAAAAATAAATGAGCAATTTTATCGCGTTTCGGTTTACAATAAAACCTTATATAGTGATCATTTTATTAGGTTGATGCATAATTATGGAAAGTTTGTGTTGGCGCGTTTTTCTTTAGCCAATAATCGCGTTTTGTTAATTTTTTTATAAAAACAATCTTCTCTATTTATAGTTAATAAAAATGCGTGTCGAAAACCATATTCATATTGGTCATATTATGCTCTACCACTACGAGAAAGGATGGAAGGCAGCACAGTCATTTCGCGATCTCAACGAACTTTTTGGCGAAGGAACAATTACTGATATTGCAGTACGGAAGTGGTTTGCCCGTTTCAAATCAGGCGACACTAGTTTGGAGGATAAAGAAGGAAGAGGTCGGCCATCAGATTTTGATGATCAGGGACTTCTGACAGCTGTGGAAGAGGATGAAAGCCTTACAACACGAATGCTGGCTGCAGACTTCAATGTCGACCAATCCTGGACAAAAACGGCAAGCGGCAATTCAACATAAACATCGACGTCTACCTGGCACAGCTTGACCGTCTTCACGGTGCAATCGAGGCTAAAAGACCGCGCAAAAAGACCCACATCTTGTTCCATCACGATAGCGCACGTCCACATGTTGAGCGCCGGGTCGTCGAATTCATCGCCAATAAGGGCTGGGATCTACTCCCACATCCGCCGTACTCACCGACCGAAGCACCGACGGACTATCACATCAACCGATCTTTGAAAAACTGGCGAAAGACTAAGATCTACGACGATTTGGATGACTTGGTGGCCGATGTCAAAGCGTGGATTGCCTCCAAGAATCGTGACTTCTTCGCCCGTGGAATCGACCGACTGCCAAGCAAATGGGAAGCAGTTATTGAAGTAGATGGTGAATACGTTCCCGAATAATCATTTAAACATGTTTTTGTTAAATTTTATTATTGTTTTTGCTGAATAAAAATATTTTTAAAAAACGTTCCATAATTATGCATCAACCCAATATATTTTTAAATATATTAATTATTTTCTCAAAAGTAGTGTAGACTTTTTTTGGTCACAACACCTCTAGAATTAATTGTATTTGATTTTGTAAAGGTGGGATGGAATTTATTACAATTAGATGATTATTTGTTATTTTATTTATTAAATGTTTTTCAAAACTTTTTTCCCTCTAAAATGTTGATTTTTAATTAATGAGGAAAAGTTAAGTGAAAATCAGCTGACACACAGGCTTTTTTTTAAAAACAATATTATATCAATTGGGCATGTTTTGAATACGTTTTTATTTTATCTGCAATTATTTTCCTTTTTGATATCTAATCAACTAGGTAACGGAATTCTTTTCCCTTTGCTCTGTTTTTGCATTTCATTTCGAGCCGAGCAGCCAGCGAGGCAAGTGCTTTATAGTAATAGTTATCTTTTCTCTGTGTTGCATTTTGTGCATTTTATTTTACTAGGGCATTGTGTAGAATTGTTCAATTCTTCATGTATAGAGAGACAAGGTAAACATTTAAATATTTTTAAAATCTTGAGAATAAGTTAGTGATTCCTAAAATAAAAATTCACATTATATATACTTAATATATTAATAATGCAATATAAATAAAAGGGGGAAATTATTACAAACCACATACTGTTCCTAAATAATTGTGAAATATCAGTCTCCTTTTATAAAATAAATTGAATAGTGTTAAGTTTTTCACTCTTCGAAAATCCAGCTAGAACTAGAGTCCTGTTCTACTAATCAATTTAAATAATAAATAAAATTTAAATAATATACTATTAATTTTTTTCTACTATAACACCATGCATAGTGAATATCTAAAAATTTATATTTTAAGAGATAGGTATTAATCAATTTGTTGAGATGTATGTTTGTGTGTGAGTGTGTTACCAACGAAGGCATCAAAACAAAATTTTATATTTAAATCATCACTATAAAACAATCCTGTCCAACACGCGACCAAGCATAAAATTATAAGCTTCTTTAAAACATTGAGATTTTTATGTACTACTTACTGAAAAACATATCTGATAAAATTTGACCTCATATTTTTTTTTCTAAAATAAGAAGAAATTGGAAAATGTCCCCAAAAAATTTTGAAGAATGAAAAACATATTTTGAATTTTGAATGTGAAAAAATATATCAAGATTTCTTGGTATATTTTGGCTCCATTTTTATTAATACTTTCTGATTGAATATATGGAAAAGTTTAAATGTCTTTTTATTAGAATAATAAAAAAAATAAAAATAATAAATTATTATCTTCCTAGAAACAAATATTCATTTCTTCACAATAATTATTCCCTTTTTGGAAATATGAATATAGGTACCCTAGTAGCACAATGTTTTAAACTATATAAGACCATTCCTCCACCTGCAATCAATAACCATATAATAAGAATCGGACTAAACATGACTTCTCTAAAAGAAAACCTAGAAAATTTTGTTAAAAAATTTAAAAATAATGCGCAATCAAGTCTCAACCCTCTAATTAACGAACCATACCGGATGTGACACTTCATTTCTCATTTAGTGTCCTTCATTTCATCATCATTCATTTTGTTTTGTTTTTGTGTTAAAAATAAAAATTATAGGGGTTTTATCAATTTTTTCCCTTTCCAAAATAAGGAGTGAGAAAAATATGTAATAATTTAAAAATAATGGACATTCGATGGTGAGGCTGTCGGGCCTCGAGGTCGAAGTTTTTTTGTAATTGTAAAACATTTGTTGTATTTTTGTATTGGATAATAAAGGTCATTATTTATTTATTTATTTATTCAAATTATATAGTAACTATATAGGGCCTATATAGATCTCGAGAATCTATAGGCACTATATAGTTACTATATAGTTTGAAATATTGTGCTACTAGGGTAGGTGAAAACTTTTTCAAGAATAAAATTCACTCTGAGCAAAATTATAAGGTCAAATATATCAGATAAAAAAATAATGAATTTTCGAATATTTAAAAATTATTCTTCATCTCATATTATCATTTTATAAAATATTTATTATTTCAGTAATTTAAACTTTTTGAAGTGCTAAATGGTTTAAAAACAAAATCCTCAAAGAAAAGATCTCAAAGATTATAATGCTATGGCATGTTTGTTTATAATGGCGGATTTCATAATTCTACATTATTAACTATCTTTTTTGATTAACAAATATCAATAGAATTAATATATTTTACCTGCGGCCCGAGACATTTTTTTTTCAAATGTGCCCAGTGTAAGATAAAAGGTTGGACACCCCTGGTCTAGAATTTTCATTTTTTCATCCTCCCCCCATTTCGAGTTAAAGTAAAATTCAGTTTTATGGAAATTCGAAATTATGGAAGACATTTGGAGCATAAAGAAATCTTGAGAAGGCTGTTCGAGATCCAAGGGGCGAAGCTCCCTGGCTATCACAAATGGCCCCCGAGAGCGGCCCTCGCAGCTAGTATTATAATATATTCCAAGTTTATCTTATAATCCCATACCTTTAGGAACAATTTTAGAAGATTATTTTTTCGGGTCTGTTTATTTTTCTTTTTTGTGTTACTTTCTCTATTTTTACAGCTGTTACGGACTCGTACTGATGAGGGCCAAAGGGACATTTTGTGATACTAATACTAACTTTATTTTTTTTCCACATTTTTTTACTTTATTTTTATTCGTTTGAGCTGATGTGTACAGTCAAAGCTCTAAGGCCTACAAGAAAACAATTTGAAATTCAGAAAAAATTGATAAATTAATTTGTAATCTTTTATTACTTACAAGGTACTATATACAATAGTAGGTATAATCTATCTTTTTAAATAATGAGAATTCAATAAGGTTTACCTCTACTTAAATGCAAATAAACATATACTTATACATATATATGTATATGAAAATATAATTTATTTATCTGTTTGAGGATATAGTTTCGAAGGTTTGACCTTCATCATCATTCTTTTAATTGGAAATATTTCTGTTATTTCTCATGGGTTCAATTATTCCATTGAATATAGAAAAATATGTTTTATGTTGCTACATAACAAATCCTTTCGGAAGCACATTCAAATTTTCTCATTTTAAACTGTGCATGCGTAGTTACCCTATTGAAGGTCCAATGTATCAAGATATATTCACTAAAGTGTAATAAGAATAAGTTAAATATAGTATTTTTCGTTAAATTGAAGGGTTGGTTTTGTTAAATATAGTTCTATTTTTATATTATAGAATTTGTTAGCCACCGAGGGCTTGTGCCTCTAAGCAGGTCGAGTAATAAAGATTTATTTATTTAATAGATGAAATCATTTTTTAAGTAAGATTCTGACTTAAGAGACGTTTTTCTAGAAAAGAAAATTAATTTTATATCCCCTTTGTCTAATCTCGACTAAAATTCACATATTTTCTCTTTTAAGACTTCCGGGTCTAAATAATAGACGCTGAAGTCAGTCGGAGAAAAATAACACAACATTTTTTCCAGCGATGAGTCGGTTCTAGGAGACCCTGAAAAATAAAAAATTCAAATCAATTTACTATTATAAAAAGTTTTGTCATTATATTAAAATTATAATCACTCTCTTTCTTTCATTAAAGAAACGTCAGATATGTTTTTAATATATTTATTTTTACTTTTAGAGATTATTAAAAAAAAGTACAAAAATGGCGTCTCTCTTTCAGACATTCTGATATAGTACTTTATATAGTAAACATTTAATAATTTTAATAAAATGTGAAATTAATTTTCTAGAGGAAACCTTGTTCAATAACCTCTTTAAGAAGTTTATGTCGTTTAGGGTCAACTCAAAGAGCACCTGACGGCCACCTTGTTAATCTTAAATTCTAATTTAATTTATGACATAGTATAGTATAGGGATGTCCAACCCGAACTTGGCTGGGGCTCTTTCATGCCCTCAGATTTTCAATATTTTAATGAAAGTAAAGAATGGATTAGAAATCCTATCAGTGTTAGTTATATCTGGATTTCAATTAAAAAATGAATATTTTCTTCAAATCTCTCTTGATGGCTCAATCAATTCATTGAATGACTGACCCAGCCCATTAGCCAATATTTATTTATATAGAATCTCTATCATTAACTACAACCGTTCTAAAGTTTCATTCATAACGTTTCCTTTTTCCTGATGGTTTTCATTTTTATTTTATCCATAGAGAAGCATGGGTAAATAAGTATAGTAATCGGCCCAGCACCAAGTGCGACTTTAAAGGGTCATAATGTAAAGACTACGAATCGAATGGTCTCAGCTAAAGTCACAAATTGTAGTAGGTAGTATTTATTCAGGTTGAATTTTAGGAACTGATGATTTTGTCAACTCTTTTTAGGCTGTGGACGAGATCCGAGTTTTTTCTTGAAAATTGTACTATTATTTCAATCAGTATTTCATATAGAAATGAGTGGATATAATTTCATTGAAATATCTTTAAAAAAATTACTTTTTACATCATTCAAAAAAGATGAAAAGATATCAAAGGGTCGCTTTGATCACTTTATCGAAATTGATAGAAAAATAAAATTTATTTTCTTGAAAATTTTACTATTATTTCAATCAGTATTTCATATATAGAGATGAATGGATATAATTTCATTGAAATATCTTTAAAAAAATTACGTTTTGCACTCTTCGTAAAAGAAGAAATGATAGTCGTCCACAGCCTAAAAAATACGATTTTTTTCTTTTACTCCATTTGGACGTGTGTAAATTTGAGAGAAAATTTTATAAGTAACCATAGCAAAAGCGTTGTTAGCCTCTCCGCTACAATGTTGAAGATCTGGAGTAATCAATTGAGAATAAAAAATAGCGATTCTCATCTAATACTTGAGGAATATCCATTCTATACATTTCATTTTTAATGTGTCGTTTACTATTGGTAATAACCATTGCTGGAGACATGATTCCACATAAAATCAAAAATAGCCGTCGATTCTCATTCAATCTTTGTTACAATCTACAACAAACAAACAGTAGGACGATAATTAGTTACATTTGAAGAAACACCCTTTTTTTTAATTAATTGTATTCTTGCTATTTTCTAAATTTCCGGAAATATACCAGATGTGCATGAGAGCTTGAAAATTTGTGAAAGAATAGAAACAATTTTTAATTACAGGGTTGGTATGTTGTCTGGATCAGCGGCTGAATCGATTTTTAATTACTTTAATATTGGAATCCTGAATTGAATATTCGACACAATAATAGGGGTAGGGGTAAAGATGAAGGGTCAAGTCCCTGGTCGCATGAAATTGGACTCGAATAATGATGCAAATGCTTCTGCTTTGTCGATGGCGTTGGTAGCTATTGAGTCGTCGGAAAGATTAAGGGGAGGGAATGACGGGTTGGTGGAGTTGTTAATTACCGTTTTCGTAAGATAACAGAATCATTCTTAACTTATAGTGAATTGAGATGGACATTCCAACGAAAGTATACTCTTTTAACAGCTCTTTATAAAATATGTTATTAAAAATGAGTTTAGTTTTTTGAAAATCAATATTTTTATTTCCCTTGAAATTCTCAAAAAAGTTGATAAGAGGCCCCCCTTTTGTTTCAACTTCCCTTCGAAGAGAGGCTTGAAAAAATAATTTTTTTCGAGATATTCCAACGAAAAAGTATACTCTTTTAACTCATAAAAAATACTCTAATATTAAAAATGAGTTTAGTTTTTTATCTTTTAAAATGCTCTTTTTTTCCACGATTCGGATATGTCTAAGCACTAATAAGCAAAAGATTTGAACATTTTTGAATTAATTTAATATCAGGCGATGAAGGCCCACTGCAGATACCGAGCGATATCTTCTTATCTTATTTACAAAAAGCATAAACAATTTTTTAAATAAAAATTAGATGAAATTTTTAAGTAAATTTCATCAACAACATTTTTCTGTGAAACTTCACTGATCAAATTTCTCAATTTAGTAATTGCGGGCTTACTCCAGTAGGAAGAAAAAAGTATCTGAGAAACTATAAGAGAAAATTAGATCAAACTTTTCCTACGAGTAAGGAATATAGGGTAACGAAACAAAAAGTTAATAATTGAATTCTCCAACCACTCCAAGTTTATATTTAAAATGATAATCTAATAGATTTATTTATCTATCCAGCTACTTTTAGATAGAAAAAAAAGTTGACACAACACTAAATGGAAGTTTCTACGCGGAGAGATTGGATTTTTTCTTCTTTATTTCAATCAAAAGAGAAATTATTTATTTGAGTGCTGAATCAAAATGAGTCAAGTGTGTAATTGAATCATTTGAACTCGTTACAAATACTAATTTTTCCACTGAAACAAAAAATAAATTAATAATTAAATAGTATAAAAAATATACCAAACCCTGTCAAATAAATGTGATTTCTAAAATAATAGTAAAGATAATTTAATTATCAGATAAATAAAAATCTAAATATTATGGTAAATACATTGGAAAAAGTTTTTTATTTAATTCGTAGTTTTATAATTATCTATGTAAATGTTTCATTGAAATGATGGTCTCCAACAAAGACAAAATTCCCACACAGAATGTATTTTTAAAGAAGAAAGAATTATTAATAAGACAAAATTATAATGGAAATTTGTAAATTGCTGGGGAATATCTTTTTTCTAATATATGTACACTAGAGCCACGTAAGGCCACCTTTTTATAGCACGAACCTCAGATTCCAAAAAAATCCCTGTAGAAAATAAAGTTTCGTACATAGAACTTTTCGTACCTCGAATCGAATCGGTAATACACAGTGGAGAATTTCTTTATGGTTGAATCACCGATGGGAAAATAGAAAATTAGCTAAAATTTTCTATTTATATTACGATGTTTCTACCGTCTTGTAATTTTGAAACCGTTTTGAAGGAATAATGAGAATAGATCGAATCAGCTAAGCTTTGGGCGAACTACGCATGCGCATTTTAAAATTTCTATTGAAAAAGTTAAAAGTGTGCTTACATGTTTGATCTAATTGCATAGTAGGGGGCCATTATGGTGACCATAAAAACTGGGAAAAATATTATTTTAGTCATGACATTTCTCTGAATTGTTGTACTCTATGGTTTTGAATGTGCTGATTCTGAACCGAATGTCAAAATTACAGGAAAATAAAATACCTGATCCTAATTGGCAGGCGAAAGTACTACACAACAACATAATTATTCCATAGTAATCATTGCGCTAGATAGACACTAATTTCATTTTGTTTGCAATCCAAATAACATATGAAAGATTGAAGTAATTTTTGGAGACGGACTGATAAGGGAATTGAGTATATATTGATGAAGCAGTCCGAAATTCAAAAAAATAAGATAATTTAAAAATTATATTTTAATTCATAAACCTACTTTTTGGAGGCTTATTCCCTCTTCTTCAGGGTTTTGATTGGTCAGTGAAGGAAATCCAATGTGACATTCTCCTCTCTCAGTGACAGTAACATTAATATATCGTATTTCATTCTCAGCAGAAACTTCGGTTTATGAATAAAAATATAGTTTAAATAATCTTTGAATTTTGGACTGCCTCATCAATATACACTCAAAATAGGAAATTTTTGAAAAAAAAATTATAATATTGATGCAAGAAAGTGTTTCACCAAGAAGTTGCAAATCCTTTAGTAGGTATGGATCCTTGATTCGTTAAAAAAAAAAAAATAAGGAGAATAGAAAGAAATTTCATGGGTTGGAGGTGATGCTTGGTACTCGTGGATGCGCGGGAGGAAGGCCGGATACGCAAAATAAGTATCCACTAGAGGTCATAGGGATAACAAGATGGCGAGAGTACGTTTGTTCGGTCTGTATCTAATTTAATCCCGATGACGTGTTGATTGTTTAAATATAGTGATGTGTTTCTCGATAATGAAATTTTAGGTGTATTATCGATTATTAATACAGTCGACTGTCGACAATTCGAACCTCGATAATTCGAACTCTTCAGATGTCAACTTCGGTAAATCGAAAAAATGCTGTGTATTTTGATACACTCGATAACTCGAAATCTTTTTCGTAACAAGAGGGGGAGAGAACGTTCTATAATTCGAACTAGGCCACTTTCCCTCTTTATAATTCGAATTTTTCCTAACAACAAACTATTCTTAATTTTAATTTTAATTAGGTAATTTATTATCTATTGCAATGTTAATACATATGTAATTTTTTGTTCTTTTTTTGTCGTTTCATTATTTTTACTTTTTTACTTGAGACTATAATATATAAAATATATGTATAAGCTCATACATATTTTCAAAAATATAATAAAAACTCTTAATAATTCGAATTTTTTTCTTTCCTCTTGATAATACAAACGTCTTGATAATTCAAAGTCCCGATAATACGATTTTTTCTTGTAGTCCCTTGGATTTCGAATTATCGAGAGTCGACTGTAAATATTACAAAAAAAAATGCATATGCACGTAAATGGGTGTTAAAATAATTAAATGCTTTTGGGATAAATAGGACTTTTAATATAACTCGGATTAAATTTGCACGTCTTTTTCAAATGAATGTATAATGTTGCCACTAAACGGATTAGGACCCGAATCGAGAAGAAAGAACTGCACTGGATCCATTGGCAAGGATGAAACAATTGGATAAAGAAAAGTATTTCCATTGTGCCTTTTTCGTATTTTAAGAGAAAGTAAAATAGGATGATTCTGAAAATAGACATTAAATATAATGAAGATGGTAAAAGTAACACAGCATGTGAAATTAAGAAGATATTGTAAATTTACTTTTTGAACATAAAAGTTAATGTGGGGATTAAAATATAATTAAAGTGAGAAGCTTACATAGGATTATAGTGTTATATATACCTTCAATGTGACAATAAATTTCAAATTAATTGTATAATAGAATAATTTTTTGACTTGTTGAACAATAACCCAGGGTTTTATCATAAACATTAGCTAAATAAAGTAAATAATTGAGTACATTATCATTACGGATTATTATTAATAGAACAAAGCTAAAGGAAGGTTAAGCCTTTTAATAATACTGCCTTGTTGAGGTTTATTCTAAAATAAAACAAAATATATAAGCCGATATGTAGACAAGCCAGGGAAAACTAGCTTTGTATAGTTTGGAACAAAACTACGATGGTAGGGTATGCGATTTAAATGACATAATCAACTTTCAGTAGTAAATAATTAATAATTATTAATTAGGGGCCATTCATAAAATACGTTACGCAAAATTTCTTCGTCTTTTAGGACTCCCCGTTGGTCACGCTGCGTCACATTGAGACCCTCTAAAAAATATAACGTCACTAAAACTAGACCCCCTCCCACCTCTAAAAGATTTGTTGCTGACAAGATAGCAAGAGAATTTTGAATGGAGTCTTATTTTGAAAGTTTTTTATCTGATTTAGTTTTTTGGTCGAAAATATCTCTTAGTTCTGGTTACAAACCTTTTAAGCCTTTCTTCATAGAACGATTTGTTGCTGACAAGTTAAGAAAAAAATTAAAATAAAATTAATTAAATGCGAATGTCACATTTCATTAAACAGATCAGCATGCTAAGCAATAGCCCCCCCCCCCCCCCCCTCATGAAATCAATTTATTTGTATTTAAATTTCGAAATAGTATAAAAATAGTGGAAAATATGTTCAAGAAAAGTATTTGAAACTATATCTCAAACGTATAAAAAATTTATACCCATGTATATATATTTATTTACATTAAGCAACGGTCATTATTTTTGATTTATATTATTCGAAACATCTTGGAGGCAGGCTATAGCTTGAGTGTATTTACCAGGTGGCATTAGTATTAAATTAACTCGAAATATTTTTTTTTGCTCATTGCGTTTTTAAATTTCAGAAACGTGGAGAAAAGTCATTATTTTGTTCTACCTGTTTGCCACAGTGTCTGGAATCTGATAGCAATGATAGTGAACCTTGTAGAAATTTTATTCCGGTGCTAAAATGTTTATATTTTGAATACGAAGAATCGTTTCACTCTTTCAGATAAAGAAAGTAATTAATATTTGGAAAGTTTCTCTATTATAAAAGCTTTTTTCAAGGCTTTTTGGTCCTGTGCTGACTAAAGTTTTTTTTTATTATTACAACCCTTAGAATTAGTAACATTTTTGAGAAATTTTAAAACAATTAAAAAAGTACAGTAATAATAAAAGTAAATTCCTACCCTACAAATGAGGTACATACAACATAGACAAATTTTCAATTCCGCAAAATATGTAACTAACATCTAACATTAAAATTATTTTAAAATGAAAGATTTCAATTTGCCGATGGTAATATAATAGATTTAAATTTTCTTAGAAAATTATAAGATGGTGTCATCTATTAAATTCGATGGAATGGAATATTTTTAATTATATGTTGGAGCGGTTGTATCCCGCAGGTGAGCCAGATGGCCCGGATTGCTGTTACTGGCACTCGGGTTCATTCCCGAGGGGATGAAAAACAACCTTTCTGATATATAATTAAAAATATTCCATTCCATCGGATTTAATAGATGACACCAACTTATGATTTTTTAAGAAAATTAAAATTATTTGTTATTAAAATTGATTTTGAACAAAATTTGTTTAATAAATAACTATCAATAATAATGAAATACAAAATTAATTAAGTAAAAATACCTAATAATAAAATATAATAAATCTCATTAAAATAAGCTGTGGTGTTCTGATGTGCTCATCCACTTGACTTTACCATACAACCTGGCCCCTCACTTATATTTAATACTTAATAAAATTATTTATAATCATGTAGGGAAGGGGGATTAGTTTTTACATTTTTAGACTCCTGGGGGCCGTCTGATTGTGTATACAAAATTTGGTTGAGTTTGGTACAAGAGCCAATATTTTCATTTTTTTGCCCCCCCCCCCCCCATTTCAGCGGTTAGTTTTTTCATTTTTAGACTTCTGGAGTTCCACTGTTTATGTATACAAAATTTGGTTGAGTTTGCTCAAATGGCCTAGATTTTTAATTTTCAACCCCCTCCACCCCCTTAATTTTGGGTCGATATGCACCAAAATCTAATCAGCTCTTAATCTCAATGTACCGAAACTACGTGTGAAATTTGTTTTCGATATTCACACTAGTTTGTGAGCTACAAAAAAATGGTAACGCACAGACTAACAGACAATCAGACAGATTAAATAACAGACAATCAGACAGACTAAATAACAGACAACCAGACTAACTAACAGACATTTTGACAAAACAATTATTATCTCGGAAAATATAATTTTTTCGATGTTCACTTTGTAGACTGAAATGCCATGGATTCGATCAATTTTTTTAATAAAAATAGTTTGAGCCCTTTTTGAGGAATTTCGAAAAAAAGAAGGAAAAACCCACTTTTTTCATGCACGATTACAATACTTGACCATACCCTGTATTGTAAAGTAATAATAAAATGTAAACCATCCATTCATTCTGAAATAAAATTCGCCCCTTGTTGAGGACCTCTTTTTTAATTTTAAAAAGTAGCTTAACCACAATTTCTAGAATCGTGTGCCAAATTTATATAAGTGAGATATGATTTGCAATCTTATGGTTGCTTTCCAGAAAAGCTTAGATAAAAAAATATCAAATGGATATTTAAATCCATATTTGAAATTTATGTTTCGAAACTTTTAGTCCCCGATTCGCGGTCTTTTTCCCTTTTTATATCAATATAAGTTAAAAATGAATAATCTTAACAACTCTAATACTTTGTTACATAATTTTATGTTTTGACTGCAAACGTAAGTTTATATACTTTTAAAAAGTTTGCCAAATGTTTTTTTACGATCTTCAACTTTTCCCAAGGTGTAAATTTCTTTAAAGAATATAACCGACTTATAAGCTTCCATTTTGGTCGGAGGGCGGCAGGCATCTGCTTTTGGGGGAGGAAACTTTTTATTTTACATTTATAATAGTTTATATTCATATACTGACATAGACCTACTACTAACAACAACCTCAAACATTTCTTAACAAGTTTAAACTCAAATTGGACTTTTTCGACCGAAACTTTAAAAGGGATTTTTAACCTAAGGTTTCGCTGTGATTATCAACAACGTGAGATTTTGTTTACGATAGAAGAAAAAATGTTTTGCATTTTTATACTTCTTCTTATATTCCCATATGATTTTCACTTACCTCGACTAAATCCAATATTAAAATTATTTTTTATTATTATTGATTTTGAACAACTAATTATCATTAATAATAAAATGCGAAATTCACGGGTGCCCCCTCCCCTTTAGCTTCATGACTCTTCCTCCCTTCCCAATATCATGGAAAGGGTCCTTCCCCCCATTTTATTCACTAAGAGCTTTTTATTCCCTTTTGTGGAAATTATAAGACTTGACCGTTTTTATTTTTAGCATATAATGCTAAAATTCAACAATTTTACCCCCTCCCCCCACAGAAATTTCAATTACTGACTCTGTGTCTTAGCCCCCCCCCCCTGAGGGTAGTACCCCTGCGTAATTTATTAAGACTACCTTATATTGCGAAATTCATATAAAAAATAAAAAAGTAATAATACTAACATTTAACAAAAAAAATTTTCCTAAAGATAATTAAAATTAAAAAATCTAAAGGCTCGAATCAAGGATCTTGTATATATATATTTCGTTGTCAGATGTCAGAAGGTCAGAAGGATCACCATTATTTGAGTCGCGCAAAAGCCAATGTAGTCCTCTTTTGAAAAATTTGTTAATTTTCATAAATTCTTAACAAATTATGTTCATTCTTTGTATTACAAAAGGTTTTATTCCTTGCTTTGATTTTCCTCTGTTTTTATTTATTCTGAATATGTTTTCTTATACTGTAAGTGATGGGATTTCAATTTCAATTTTTATCGATTGTTGATTTATGGACTTAATTGCATTGGCT
Source organism: Forficula auricularia (assembly GCA_024734495.1). Lineage (NCBI taxonomy): Eukaryota > Metazoa > Arthropoda > Insecta > Dermaptera > Forficulidae > Forficula > Forficula auricularia. The sequence goes on from JALMQS010000117.1 coordinate 7,102,421, forward strand.
TCTGAGCGAATCATTTAAATGCCTTTTCTAAGCCCTATTTATTAATACAATAATAAATGCCGTTCCCCAATTCAAACAAAGGACTTTTAGGTTTCAAAAAATCGTTTTGCTCGTCTTAATAGTCTTAATAATTGAAATAAAAGTTTAGCTCCTGTGGGGCTATTCAAACCAAAACCTTGATATGAATTCTTGAGCAGATTGTCTAATTTCTAGGCGCGAAAATAGAGATTTCCCTGATATTCACTTCGATTCGAATACCCTGAAAATGTGTGACAGCCTATCCATGTTGGGCGTCTCTGTCGCATCTGACCTGTCTTGGAATGAACACATCTCCTCTGTGGCGAAATCTGCAGCAAGGAAGATTGGCTTCTTATTCAGGTCCAAGCGATTTTACAAACCCCCACAACTTCTCACCATCTACAAGGCCCAAATCCGCCCCTGTCTCGAATACGGCTCTCATCTGTGGAGAGGAGCCTCAAAATATTCTCTTGCTACCCTTGATGCAATTCAGAAACGAGCCGTCAGGCTAATTGACGATTCTACCCTCACCGACTCCCTCGACTCGCTGGCTCATCGAAGAGATGTCTCCGCCCTTTCCCTTTTCTATAGATACTATCACGGCAGGTGCTCTGATGAGATAAAATCAATAATTCCCCCAAAGCATGCTTTGCACGCAGCACACGTTTTGCCGACTCCCAACACTCTTTCGCGGTCAAATTAGAAAAGTGCCGGACCACTTCATTCGCGAATTCATATATCCCCATGACTTCAAGGAACTGGATCTCTCTCCCAGCCTCTATCTTTCCCAGCACCTATGATCTTCAAACCTTCAAAACCAGGGTGCATAGACACCTACGTCTACACCCTCTCACTTAAACAACTTTCCCTTCTCTTCGGTAATGCAAGGGTCTTTCGAGATCCATAGGGGCTACATCTTTACTGGTGCACCCCTTCTTGCATTCGATTGCATTAAAAAAAAAAAAAAAAGATCACCTAAGTCTTAAATTTAATTTCTGTGAGATTTACAATGTTTGGGTTATGGTTTTCATAATCACAGTCAGGCAGTTTGATCAATGGCTTCGGCTCTGAAAGCCATAAAACATCTAATTTATTTAAAACTCCATACTCCTACTAAAACTATTAATTATGTCCTTATATTTGGTACAAAAAAGTGCAACTCCTCTTTATAATATTAAATTTAAAAGAATTCAAGAAGTCTATTTCAGATTTCAAGTGATACTAAATAATTGAAAGTAAATAGAAACAAAACCACAATCGAGCTCCATATTGTTTGAAACTAATTTAATTATTTTGGGAAAAAACATTTGAAAAATTAATAAAAACAATCATTTCAACACACAAATCATTTAACCAAATAAAAAAAAATTAAAAAATAAAAATTAAAACCAAAATTTAGTACTTTTTGTTTTTATTATTAATTGGCTTAGCCTTTAATGGGAATTTTTCTATTACTTTAATTTTTCAGAGAATATTTTGATATATTGGGGAAAATGACAATAGGTTTTATGGAATATTTATTAAGAAAATGTCAGTGAAACTTTCAAAAATCGGCCAATTTGTTGTTATATATATATTATTCAGATATAAGTGGTGCCAGTGGCGCAGGATTTTGTCCTGGATATTTATATATATATCAGTGGCGGTTGGTGATTGTTCAACCAGGGAATTCTGTCGAAAAAACTAGATAACCTTCATTTTTTGAAATTTTATTTTAATCTTCAATTTGTTTTTTCAAATTTCATCGAATACAGCATCATTTTCGTTATTTTCAAATTTAACATTATATTTTTAAAAACATTAATTCTAGGACCTTCGCCCCAAAATTAATTCTTGTGACTTAAACTCTCACAGTCCCTGAGATGGAAATCGACCATCTTCCACAATGAATCAGCCTGTCCTATAAGAACATCGTAAATTTCTCCTAATTCTATTACCAAGCAAGCTATGACTTGTCTATAGCACTCTTAGTTATTTCCGATCTTATATATTGAGGGTTCTTAGAAATGGATTAGTCAAAAGATTCTCGAATCATCTTTTATTTATTCCTTTTTGGTATATTAGTATTTTAATAGACCTCAGCAAGAGCAATTTTTATTCGACTAAAATTCGTCCGGACTTGTCTTTGACATCCTTGAACTGGAAGGTAACTCTACCTGGGAGCGAGTTCAAACCCTCTATCAGGACCATTTTTGGAAAAATCATTCATTTTAATTGCCCCTTGAAACTATGCAACAATTTTATTTTATTTCGAGAACCAATATACTTTTCAAAACAAAAATGTTTTTTATAGAAATATTTGAAATAACGGATAATAATTTGAAAATTTAAAGATCCTCCTGAAATTTTGATGTCGACCTTAACCTTAAGGCTGACATTTTCCGAGTTTTCGCTTTTTGAATTGGTGTATATTTAATTTTTTTATATATATATATATATGTATAAATGAAAATACTCCAAATTTTTGAAATTTTAGAGATGCGCCGCATCCACAGCATCCATGGACGCACGCCACTGATATAATATATATAAATTTTCTTAAAATATTAAAAATAATGTTTGACAATTTCAATTCAGCCCACCTTAGACCCCCCCCCCCCTGGTTGCGCCAGTAAGTGGTGCTTATTCTATACTTGTTCAGGCATATAAATATTTACTATCTAAGTCTGTAATGCAAGTTTCTTATAAACGCATGTATTTTACATATTTAGAAAAACGGCCCAAAATGTATACTGCCTATGTGGAAGTCTCCACATTTTCCACATGGCCAGTCAATCCCTGTTTTCGAGTAATATAGAATTAATAATTACATGTAATGTAATAGCGAGTTCAATCCTCCTGACACCTGAATGCGGAAAGTTATCGGGAAACAATTTCTATTCTCATATAAGAACAATACATTTACTGCCCCGTTAACTAGCGTCTCTAATTTTCGCCAATATTCGTAAAGTTACAAAAGTGAGATTAAAACGTTATAAAGCAAAAATCAAACTTATTTGATGAAGCTTTTATATTTTATTAATCATCATATTTCCTCCACGAATCAACACGCCTAGAATTTAAGAACAAAGACAATGAAACTCTATTTAGTCTTATTTTTATTAAGACTAGTATCTACAGGTTTAATCTCTTTTAATACCAATTCTGAATTGTTCTCTGCTTTATTATTTAACATTCTAAAGATTGAGTTCTAATAAACTTGATACATATATTCACTCAATGCTTTGTTCTCGTCGGTCCTAATCGAAATTTTGTTCGAAATGAATTTCAAGCTGTTTGTTTGTTCATGGGATTTGATGAACTGATTAAATTGCCCTGTCTAATCCTATTCGCCTTTCCTTCCATCATATAGCTTGATATTCTTCTTCCAAGGAAGATCTTTTGAAAAGACTTGCCTAATAGAACGATACATCAAGAATCTAAAATTGTGAAAAGTTCGTTCTGGTGCCAAAATGTTTGTATTTCTAATCCGGAGATCTGATTAGATTCTGAGCTTTAATTTAAGAACTAATCATTCAAAATTTCAGAAAATATCATTTAAATAAAAAATAAATGTATAATAGTTTAATTATAGACACGTATTTAAGCGTAACGAGTCTTAAAAAGGTTTTTTTTTCTTTCTCCATTTGCTATTAAGTAAAGGTCAACTTAGCTTTAGAGTTTAAAGTCAGGTATCAGTTATTCAGCAGGATAAGTTAATATGATAACATTGTAATTTATTCATATGCAGTAGTAATATGGAAAAAACTAGATTCTAGGCCCGGAAAAATTTGTGGACTTTGTATTGAATTCGCGCGATATATATAATATATTAAGTGTTTTTAATGATGTACTTGTTCATTTGAAAATACTCTCTTTACATTTTCCCTAGGACATTGTTTCTCAATCTGGGTTCCACAAAGAGAGGTTTGGGGTTCCCCGTACCTAGAGGTCAATAAAAGAAAAAAATAGAAAAACAAAAATAGTAGTCAGTGGTATCACCCCTCAAAAAATTTGTCATGTAAAGAAAAAAATACTTAATTTAGAGTCTAAGTTTACCTTATAGTCAAATAAAACCATTGATACTTAAGAATGCGATTAACATCAGTATTATTGTCTCAGTGATACCATTTCTGTTGCTCTAAAGTTCCTTAACTTTCTTATAATACAAGGATTACGTTTCATTAGTAACAAAATGAAAACATCCTTTAAATTATTTGATTATTATTTTATTATTAATGACGTTTGAAATAATATTGTTTTTCAAATAGATTTATGAGTATACATTGAATTATGTTATGTTAAAGAAGGAAGAAAGTTATCGAAACCATTTGAGATCAGCAAAGAATTGAGGCAGGGGCTGCCTATCACCTACTCTTTTTAAAATTTACATCCAGGAAGCATTGAATGTGTGGAGGATGAAATGTGCAGGAATGGGATTAGAAATTAACAACTGCCTGTACACACTTTTATTTGCTGACGATCAGGTCATCATCGCCAATGATCAAGAGGACGCAGAGTATATGCTGAGAAAACTGATGGAGGAATTCTCTAAGTGGGGTCTGAGGATAGACTTTGGAAAAACAGAATGCTTAAATGTAGGAGGCGAACCTACGGACATACTGGTAGAGCAGCAAGCCATTAGAGGATGTAGATCTTATAAGTATTTGGGAATTATAGTCTCGGAGGAAGGAACTTCAGAACTTGACATCCAGAACAGAATGATCCAAGGACGGAGGGCCATTCAAATTCTTAACTCCATACTGTGGTCTATCAATATGAAACTTGATACCAAATTAACGATCTATCGAACGATAGTACAACCAATATTAACTTATGGAGCTCAATGCGGGCAACTCACCACTAGAAATAAAGGGAAAGTTAAGGTGGTTGAGATGGACTATCTACGACGTTCATGTAGAATTTTGCTACTATACGAAATGATGACATACGAGAATTGAAAAGAATGGAAAGCACGGTGATTGACCGAATCGAATGGCGGCAGTTGATCTGGTATGGCCATGTGATGAGGATGAATGAGGAACGATGGCCGAGAAAAGTTCTTAACTACACGCCACCAAATAGAAGAAAGAGAGGAAGACCTAGGAGAACATAGAAGGATGACATCACGGATGCTATGAGCAAAAAAAATATAAGCCCGGATGACATCCAAGATAGAGACGTATGGCGTGCGAAATGCGGGATGCGGCAAAGGTCGTAGGAACCCCGCACCAAAAAAAAAAAAAAAAACATTGAATAATATGTAAAAATAAATCTGTCTGATCTGAAAGGGGCATATGGATATTCCAATGACAATACCAAAAAAATTAATAATAATATTATTCATAAAAATAAAAATGTTAGATTAAAATGCATGTTTTTTTGTACCCAATTTCCTTAAGGTAGTTGTTTCGCGACAATACCAGCAAAAAGTTAATGCTCAAGTATATAGAACAGTCAATAAGGATTCATAGTTCATAAGCCCAACACTTTTTGCTGTTTTTGTACCAAATCTAGCCAATCCCGTGCTCGTTTGAGAAATTTGACAACATCGAAAGAGATTGAATATTTTTATACATGACATTAAAATGACAGATAAAATTCATAATTTCACTTAAATTATTTATATAAATTGAACATTTTGAATGAATAAATTTTATGAGTGACTCCTATATTAAGTACAAATGATGGCCAAATGGTGTCCACCAAGGCCAAAGGAAGAAAAAAAAAAAAAAAAAAAAATAGTAGTCAGTAGTATCACCCCTCAAAAAATTTGTCATGTAAAGAAAAAAATACTTAATTTAGAGTCTAAGTTTACCTTGTAGTCAAATAAAACCATTGATACTTAGAATGCGATTAACATCACTATTATTGTCTCAGTGATACCATTTCTGTTTCTCTAAAGTTCCTTAACTTTCTTATAATACAAGGATTACGTTTCATTAGTAACAAAATGAAAACATCCTTTAAATTATTTGATTATTATTTTATTATTAATGACGTTTGAAATAATATTGCTTTTCAAATAGATTTATGAGTATACATTGAATTATGTTATGTTAAAGAAGGAAGAAAGTTATCGAAACCATTTGAGATCAGCAAGAGAATTGAGGCAGGGGCTGCCTATCACCTACTCTTTTTAAAATTTACATCCAGGAAGCGTGGTGGAGGTGAATGTGTGGAGGAAGAAATGTGCAGGAATGGATTAGAAATTAACGACTGCCTGTACACACTTTTATTTGCTGACGATCAGGTCATCATCGCCAATGATCAAGAGGACGCAGAGTATATGCTGAGAAAACTGATGGAGGAATTCTCTAAGTGGGGTCTGAGGATAAACTTTGGAAAAACAGAATGCTTAAATGTAGGAGGCGAACCTACGGACATACTGGTAGAGCAGCAAGCCATTAGAGGATGTAGATCTTATAAGTATTTGGGAAGTATAGTCTCGGAGAAAGGAACTTCAGAACTTGACATCCAGAACAGAGTGGTCCAAGGACGGAGGGCCATTCAAATTCTTAACTCCATACTGTGGTCTACCAATATGAAACTTGATACCAAATTAACGATCTATCGAACGATAGTAGAACCAATATTAACTTATGGAGCTGAATGCTGGCAACTCACCACTAGAAATAAAGGGAAAGTTAAGGCGGTTGAGATGGACTATCTACGACGTTCATGTAGAATTTCGCGATACTACGTACGAAATGATGACATACGAGAATTGACAAGAATGGAAAGCACGGTGATTGACCGAATCGAACGGCGACAGTTGATCTGGTATGGCCATGTGATGAGGATGAATGAGGAACGATGGCCAAGAAAAGTTCTTAACTACACGCCACCAAATAGAAGGAGAGGAAGACCTAGGAGAACATGGAAGGATGACATCACGGATGCTATGAGCAAAAAAATATAAGTCCGGACGACATCCAAGATAGAGACGTATGGCGTGCGAAATGCGGGATGCGGCAAAGGCCGTAGGAACCCCGCACCAAAAAAAAAAAAAACATTGAATAATATGTAAAAATAAACCTGTCCGATCTGAAAGGGGCATATGGATATCCCAATGACAATACCAAAAAATTTAATAATAATATTATTCATGAAAATAAAAATGTTAGATTAAAATGCACGTTTTTTTGTACCCAATTTCCCTAAAATCTAGCAAATTTTTTAAAATGTGACAAGACCGTCTCGGCTGCGATATATTATATATGAAGCATGATGTTGATATTTTGACGAAAAATTAAATATCTCATATTTTAGTGCTAGGGAGTTCCTCAGAAATAAATATAAATGCTTTAGGGTTCCTAGCTCTACAAAAGGTTGAGAAACCCTGCCCTATGAGATAGGTACTTTAACTAGCCTTTGACAATCACGCCATTGATTTTGGTTTTGGCTATAGCTTTTTTTTTAATGTCGCCATTATTATCATAGAGTATTCATTTCAAGTCACACATGCTCATTATCTGGAGAAAATATTTTAATCTCCTATCCCTATTTTTTTCCTTGATTTACCCTCCTTAATATTTATCACGAATCTTCCGTGTCTCATTCCTACAATACATTTTAAACATAAAATAAATTTTTTTATGCATACTCCCTATTTTCTATATTACCATTGGTTTGATGATCTTATTTGACCACAAAAGTTTCAATATAAAAATTATAAAATCAACTAATTTGATTTCCGTAACACGTATCAGTTATTTTATTGAAAGTCAATCCCGATCAATCCCATGCAATTTTATGAGCTGGAAACTGGAACCAGTAAAAATACAGTTATAATATTCTATTCGTATATCGTGTAACCTAAATTAAATTCGGATTTCGAGCAATAAATATTCTATAAAACCATTTCTATTTTCATTGGAATATGTATCCACCTATAAAGAAAGGGATAAATGGTGTTTATGAGACTCTTTTTATTTATTATCTCTTTTATTTCCCGGGCCGCTGATGGGAAAGTGACATTACTCAATAAAACAGGGCCTTGAAATTTTTTATATTTTTTTATTTTTTATGGCGAAAGTTTCGAATTTTAAGTATTGCATCTGCTCTTTCTTTAATACAATATAAATTCACAATAATCCTTCGATTTTCGAATCTTGTTATTGATTAAAAGGACATTTTCGCAAGATAGCTCTATCTTCTTGATGCTCTCAAGCCGAATTGGCTGTTAATGACGCCATAAGAAAAAAAATAATATTTCTAATAAAATTCAGATTCTTTTCCAACGGCATTAAATCTCAACTTTTCACTTCCATATAATTTAACAAGATAAGAACCAATCCAGTTTTATCGCCTATCTCTCAATGCTAATTATTCTTATTTTTATACCTGTAATAACCTAATTAAACTTTCTAAAATCATAAAATCTATTACAAAACAGGTCATCATTAGATTAATTATTTAATAATTAAACAAATCGCATGGAAGTTGGGCTCGCTCAACAATTTCCAATTCTTTATTTTCTCATTAAATTTATACATGTCTGAAATATATATTTTTCCTGTCTGAATTCCGATAACCTCGATAACTCCAAAATGGCAATTCATAAACAATTTCGTTAGTTTGAGAACTGGTTAGATTATGGGCTCTCTCGCTTTAGACATAGGTTTGCAAAATACAGAAAATCAGATGAAAATCGAATGGCTATACGGAGAATTATTGAACGATTGTAACTATGCGTAGGTGAAATTTGTCATATCATCCTCTAAGAAAAAGTCTGCAATGTAGATAACAGTTCCGCTTTGTAATTTATACTTCAGAGACTTTTTGTGTCAGTATTGCTATCATACGCTGCAGTTGTATGACTCATCAACTCCTCATGTTGCAATTTTGGGGAAATTTTGTCTTCTTTCTTCTAATACTCAAATCATATATTGTGATGAATATTTTCTTTGCAAATATTTTGAAAAAATTAACCTTTTCACTTAATTCACTTTTATACTTCGTCTCTGGGATGGTGGACTAGCAGCAATCGTTGATAGTGTAAATCTCGTTATCCCAAATCGTTTGAGGGTCAAACATATTTGTAGTCCCTCTGGGAACCGAATTATGAGCTTCTTGCGCTAGAACGCATCACCGCCATCTCAAAGTCAAGATAATTTACAGTTAATATAACGCCTACATTTGTACTAAATCATTTGATAATATTCCCATGTGTTTCCTGCCATTTGATGCAAAGCAATAAGAATTTGAAATATTCCCGAATTTTGTCACACTCGATTTTTTGGATCGAGTCCCTAACTAATTGGGAACAAAGATGTATTCTACATCACAATTTGTTGATTCACTCAAATTTGTGAAAAGCATACTGAATTTTAGGTTTACTTTTTCTTCAAAATTGTATTTAATAAAAAATTATCTATAGGTTAATTGAAAGTAATGGAAGGCAGTCCAGGGGTAGTGAGGAAAGAAAAAATTAACACATAATCAAATAAGGTGTAATTTATTGGATTCCTTCTTTCTTTCCTTTCAAACCGACGTTTTGGAGGATTCTTCCCTCCTTCTTCAGAGTTTCAAGGGGTCAATGAAGGAAACAAAAAAATGCTTCCTTCCCTCTCCACATTGACCCCTTGAAACCCTGAAGAAGGAAGAATCCTCCGAAACGTCGGCTTGAAAGAAAAGGAGGAAGGATTCCAATAAATTACACCTTATTTGGATATGTGTTAATTTTTTCTTTCCTCACTACCCCCTGGACTGCCTTCCATTACTTTCAATTAAAATATCTACCAGTCCGTTTCTCTCCAGAGAAAATTTCGTTTAAAATAAATTATCTATAGGCATAATAAAAATGTGTCATTTTTTTAAGATGTCTGTAAGTTTTATTTCTTTATTTGTTTGTATCTAAAATTTTATTGAAAATAGAAATATCAAATTAAAGGGAAAATCTCTGTTTGTTATTGACATAATTCGTTAAATTAAATCAGATACGATTAAAGCTTAAAACTGAGTTGGATATCACGATCGAGTTTATACTGTCTCTAAATACTATTTATAGATTGCGCGCTTTATAGCGTGCTTTGCCTGCTGTCCAGTGCATATTGATAAATGGATTCCACCCTTAAAGGTCTGTTTCACGGAAATCAAACGTTTTGTCGTATTTCGTTTTCTATTCGATTTTTATCTTCTTTTTTTAGAGATATTCTCTTGACATTCTCTTTTAATGATTCGTTATCTTTTCAAGAAGAACGAATAGCTTGCTCTCAAGACAAAGTAAAATATTTAAAGGTTGTTTTTTATTTATAGTATTAATTATCTTTCGAGATAAACTTGAAAGATACTATTTATTCAATTCTCTTTGGAATTTCACTAAATTATATCTTATTAAATATTTATTTAAGTAAAGGTTAATAATTGCTTCAAAAAATTCAAATTCTAATATTAATAAATGAATTTAACTTTAAAGGACATCATAGATATTAGTGGAAATATTTTTACATTGCTACTTAAATCTTTGTTTTCACTGTAAAATCCATGGAAACTTTTTTCAGTTTAGCAGGAATTTTCACTATTCCCTTTGAGTTGAAGGGAGTGAAAAATCTAGCTATAATAATTATATATGTTGCATGTCAGAGAGAGATTTGTCTTAAGGGTTTGGCTACTGGCCCGGCAAGCTTAGTTAGCGCTTGGGTTCGATTCCTAAGGAGACGAACCTCTCTGATATGCAATGTAAAAATATTTCAACTAATATCTATGATGTCCTTTAAAGTTAAATTCATTTAATAATATTATATACTGGGTTGATTTTTGAAATAATTTCCATCTTTTTTCAAAAAAAGACACCCAAAAAGATACTTAAATCTTTGTTTTCACTGTCTAATATTAATATTTATTCAACAAGATTTACACATGTATGCCTCCATTTGTGTTTGAATTCTCATATTATTCATCTTAATAAACAATATGGTAAGGAAAATTTTGAAAAAAAATTTTGAATCTTTTTAAAATTTAAAATAATAGGTAGGTTTCACATAAAAATGAAATTTTCATTACTTTATTTAAAATGTTTCACCAAGAACCCACACCGTTCTCCCTTAACAAAATTAATAAACAATGTGTTTTTTGTTCAAAATCTGCTAATGTATGTTGTAGTTAATTTTATCTCTGCGAATAGAAAGGTAATCGACATGACATAAAAAAAAATGAAAAATAATAACATCTAATAATAAAAATAATAATTAATATACTAATTAGGCGATGTGATTGTGTGGGTGAGTCCATCGACCATATTATGGCAGGGTGTCCAACACTATCTGAGAATGCCTACCTTGGAAGTGCCTTCAAGTGGCCAAATTGAGCCACAAACAGCTAGGAATTAAATATAGCTTACTGGACACGAAAACACCTCCACACTATAAATACCAGCCTGTGCCTGTCATAGAATCGGGAAAATACATCTTACACTGGGACAGGCCTGTGTTAAATGACAGGACCATCGCCTATAACCGACCCCATATTCTTCTAATAGACCTTAACACCAGGTCAGGGATACTCATTGATATCGCTGTTCCTCTAACTCACAACATCAAAAAAACAGAGTCTGAGAAAAGGAACAAATATGAGGAACTTGCCTGGCAAATTAAAGAGATCTGGAAACTGGATAGGGTCTCCATCTACCCATTAGTGATATCCGTTGAGGGGTTGTCTCTTACACCTTTAATAAGAACATTGAGAAACCTGGCCTGCCAAACACCATCTTGAAGCATGCACAGAAGGCAACTTTATTACAAACCTGTCACATCGTGCGCAAGTTTCTCAATAATTGAAGATTATCCGGAGGATCATGTGGGCCAGAGTGAATTCTCTTTCCACATCGACCGAGCCTAATCCCAATAAAGATCTAGAAGGGAAAGTTTTCCAGCGCAAGCTGAGAAAGTGCAATAAATCGGATAATAATATACTAATGTAGCCATCCACATAATTTTACCATACACTTGCCTCCTTGCTTATATTTAAAATTGAATAAAATAATTTACAATCATTTACAAAATATTATAAGAAACAACATTTTGGATAAACCATTTTATTATACTAAAAAGGAATTGAAAATCTACTTCTGTAAGTGAATAGATCACCCTCATTTTAGCTCAGATGTCTATTTTACATTGTTAGTTACTTCCGTAAGGTCTTATACAATGTAGATATGCAAAATTTCCTACAAATTGATCAAAGAGCCTAGGACAGGACTGTCCAACAAGCGGCAAAAATCACACTAAAAGAAATAGCCATTGATATTTGTTTGTTATTTTAAAATAAAACTCGAAATATTGTTCGGTGTATGTGACTTCTCAAATAATGTTGATAGTTTAATTTACGTTATGAAAATGACTCACTTGTGGAATTAATAGAGATCAAAAAGAGAAAGGGAGGAAAGATTAGAAAGATTGAGCTTCGTCTGTAATTCTAAGTTATGCATTCAATCGAACGCTCTGAATTGCGGGTTGCATCATTAGGCGTTAAATATTAAAACTTTTTTGAATATCACTAAAATAAAAATAAAAAAATAATTTTGATAGATAAAACTATATTTTTCCTCCATTCTACACAATTTGCAGACAGTGAATTTTTCTTACCTTCTGTTCCAATTTGTTGTATTTCGCACTCACATAGCCAATACGAGAGAGTTTTATTGCTTTTGAACTCTTGCATTGTGATGAATAAAATTAATACAATTTAGATAAATTTATTTAGATTTAGTTCAATGAAAAATATTTTGAAAATATAAACGAAAATTCTATATATCTCCATATTTATTGGTTCTATTAAATATAGTTTTATTATATGAAATGTTAAGCATATTATTGGGTTTAAAACGACAATTTATTTTTAAAATTTGATTTAAAATTAACCGAGTTGGGAGATGAAATCAAGGCTTAACTTAGAAAATCTTTGTAGTCTATATGAATTGACCATCTTATCTTGGTTGTTTATGGGTTGATTTTAAAAAATAAAGTGAAATTTTGTTCTCTGAAAATGGTGAATATTTTTGTTCATGAAATGCAATTTGATAGATTCAATAATTAAGGATATAATAATTGATTTACGAATTGACATGAACGATATTTTGAAAAATATAAACAAAAATTCTGACCATACACCTGCTCCCTTATATTTTATATTTTAATTTTTTAAAGGAGTCCCGGATTTTTTGGGTTCGTTAGAAATTATTGAAATCTCGTGAGCATAGCCACTTGCATGCCCCCTATCATGAAATAAAATACAGAGAAAAAGATTAAGAAATAATTTTTTCATTATATCATTGTAGGAATAAAAACTTAGGCGTCTAGGCTGCTGTCCAAATTTGTTCAACACGTTGTTTCAATGAATTCGGAGTATCCCAGTAAATAGAGAATCCAAAAATGGGTTCAGCTTACATTAATTGCAGGAAAATATTTTTTTCTAGGATCGTTTAGTATGGTGTGGATATGCAAAATCTAAGTTTGCGACTTCGAAAGTGTGGGGGACAACTTTTGGTAACTGAAAAACCTCGAAACCAGTTTTTTCGCTTATAATTCGAAAACAGTTCACATTTTGTAAATAACCATTTTATAGTAAATTAAAGAACAGAAAATTTCGCGACAATTAAAAAAATTAATTGGTCCACTAGTTCGATTTTTAATGGGGATCCAAAAAACAGCCCCCCGGATCACTTTTGAATACCTCTAACCCAAAAACTTGCACTTTTTTCGATTATTTCCCATTTTGACCATGAAGGAGCACGTTTTCGACAAAGATTATTCTATAAAGATAAGAGTAAATAAATATTTTATTTAATATGGATTTACTATGAGTTAAGGATACTGGGTCACTGTGACCCAGTATCCTTAACTCATAGTAAATCCATATTAAATGAAATATTTATTTACTCTTATCTTTATTAAAGATGTTTCACCTTGCACCAACACCACAATCTCTACTGATTATTCTATACATTCTTAAACTACATTAAAACAAAGTTTCATCTTAATTGGATAATGGTAACCCGTGTAGTAATGAGGTTGAAATTTTAAAAAACTGCAATTGCCAAAATTGCAGTTTTTCCATCATAAAATGAAAACCACTGATGCTAAAAACTTGATACCTATCTCATTCTCTAAGAGATTTTGTCTGCTTGAACATTTACTTGGACCACTTTTTTGATAAATTTCTTAGATTTATAGATATCCAGTCTGTTATTGTGTGCGTTACTAAATTTTTGTGTGACGAGCTTAGGTCAAAAACTAGTGTGAATATTAAAATCAAATTTCACTTGTAGTTTTGGTGCATTGAGATTAGATTTTGGTGCATATCAACTCAAAATTAGGAGGGGGGGTAAAAAATTAACATTATAATATTGTCCAACTAAAAAATAAGAAAAATGAAATATACTATAAAATGAACCTATAATAAGGAAAATATTTTATTTTTCTGGGGCCAAAATTACGTGGGTCAAAAAATAAAAATCTAGGCCATTTGAGAAAACTCAATCAAATTTTGTATACATAATCAGTGGGCCCCTAGAATTCTAAAAATCCACAAACTAACAGCCCAAAATGGCGGCGGGAGGGGCGTGTAGAGTCAAAAAGTGAAAATCTTGGCCCTTGTACTAAACTCAACCAAATTTTCTAAACATAATCAGTGGTCCTCCAGTAATCTAAAAATGCAAAAACTAAATACTACATGATTACCATATAAATAATTTGGGATGGGCAAGGGGGTATATAGTAAAGTCATGTCGATGGCCACATCAGAACATGCCAATTTATTGAATTTTAAAAATTCCATTATTCCATGAATTATATTGCTCAATTAATATTTAATCCTTTAGAATTATGAATGAAAAATCATGCGAATTTGAAAGATTTAGTTGAATTTTTTTTAAATGATTGTTTGATTTAATTATTATTTGATAAAGTATCTTCATCTATTTTTTAATAGATATTCGATTCATAAAGTACCTCGATCAATTAGAAATTAATTAACTCAGATTAAGTTGGAATCTCAAATCTATCAATCAGCCGTAAAGACCCGTATCCACAGATAACTTCGACCCCCGCCCAACCCATAAAATTCTTTCTTTTTCTTTTCACGATGGAGGGGCCAACCCAGGCCTTTAGGGGTTGCACCTTCTTGGTGTAACTCCTTCTCTCATCATTATCATTAAAAAAAAAATTCAAAACTGAAAATATCATTCTCGATCGATTTACTTACGAATAATTGATAGTTTATATTAATAATACGAAACTACTATGTTTGATTATATGCTGAGTTATAATACCTTAAATGCAATATCTTCTACTAAACAAAGGATACGCATTATAAGTTAAACATTTTCAAAAGTGTCTGAGAAACTATTCGAAGAAATCTAAAAATTATTTATAACCCAATTAGATTATAGTAATCTAATATATTCTGCGAGTCCATTTTACATTTCACAGAGTCATCAAAATTTTTCAATACAGCGACTCTTTTCTTTTTCTTTATGTCCAATTCATCTCAGACTGAGAATTCCTGTGCATTCGATATCGAAACTATGCCCATTTTCGATAGCATGAATATGGACAATGTCGAAACTAACTTATTTCCATTGATCGATGACCGTTTTCCGTTATTCTGTCTCAAAACTCTTGATGTTTTCTCAATATAGGTATTTATGGTCTTTTTACCCTTTTTACATGAGTCACAGACCGTCTCATAAGTAAATCTGATTTTATCAAATTTTTCAGCTTAAATCTTGTTGTTGTGAGTGGGCCTGTTAACACTGTGCACCAATTTAATTTAATTTGAAAGTTTTTATTTTTCGTAACTATGATCTAACTAAATACACCGTATGGTAAAGTAAGAAGGTAATTACAAAAGAGCAGTGGCTCTAAAAAATTTTAAGTCATGGCAGTCTTAAAGTCCTACAAAAAATCATAAACTCACGATACACAAAATGTTTATAAATATATATAGCTAAAAAATCATTTTAATAATAACGCCATACATATCTGGGAATTCCTAGGGTCCACTTAGGAATGTCATCAAGCACAGTTGTGCACCTGGACACACCCTTTGAGAACCACTGCTCTAGAAGCTACTTAATTTGATTTTGTCTATGAATCAATCATAAGCCGAAATATGTATCAAATAAAAATATAATATTAAATAATATTTTAGGGACTGGAATACTCTTCAATCAAACAAGTTCAACGCTTCCAAAATATAAAAACCAGGCATCATATCAAGATTAATTAATTATAGCCAAAAATACATATCGTTTTCATAGAGATGATTTCTCTAAATCACGGTAAAAAGTTTTTACATTACCTGATATAACGAACATTTATCAAATTCGCTGATGACATTTATTGAATAGATAGACAGCCCCTCGATATTGATGATTTTTTTTCAAAAAGAGTTTTATGAAGATAAAAGAAAAAATCCCTTTGTGTTATATTAAACATTTTATTAATATATATATATATATATATATATATATATATATATATATATATATATATATATATATATATATATATATATATATATATATATATATATATATATAATCCTTCTCTGAAAAAAAATATATGATATATATGGATCCTACTAATGAGTAGCGGTAATGCCGGAATCTCTGTCAGATTTTAGAAAATACAGGGTGACAGGAGACCTTATTATATTACAGTACAGGGAGACCTTATTATATTCATAATGATGATAATCCAAGTATTGGATTTTTCATTGTTTTTTTGCAAATTCGTTTATAGAAAAATCATTTTTTACAAGATTTTTTACTTTACCATATAGAGTATGGTCAAGTATTGTAATCGTGCATAGAAAAGGTGTTTTTTTTTTGCTTTGTTTTTTCAAATTATCTCAAAAACGGCTTAAACTATTTTGATTATAAACATTAGGCGAAACCATGGCGTTTTAGTCTACAAAAAGCCCCCTTAAGTGAATATCGAAAAAATTATATTTTTTGAGATAATAAATGTTTTGTCAAATTTTCTATGTTAACTCTGATGATGGGTTCAAAACCCGGAATATATTTATATATATCGAGATAAAAACTCAAAACATATATTTATTTTATTTTGTTAAACCTACCTTGAAATTTTACTTAATTTTAGAGTAAAATATATTATATCTAAAGTCTGAACGCCTTGGAAGCATGGTGTACAAATCCTCCCCGCAACACACAGTAAGCAACACCCTTGATGATTATTATATTTTACTTTTTTCACTTTTTAATAATTAATAAACTACTAAAAATATTTGTATCATATCTAAAAATATTGAATAGTTTTTAAGGAATTTGGTGTTGGTACTTGGTGAAACATTTTTAAAAATTATTGGATAAAAATACTTGGTAGGTTTCACATATTTTAATATTAACATTTTCCAGTAGCGGACTGCTGGACTTGCTGTCACTATAAAATCTTAATGGAATGGCCCCAAAGAATTTCTTTTTGGGGAAGAGAGCACTCTTGTGCTCAGAAAACTATTCAAACCAAGAGGTTTTCTCGGCCTTCCGCCGACCCATGACATGTTTAACTGGATGAAAACAGTAATTCATCGCCATTTCTTATTTCAAATTTTGTCCAGAATTTCTTCTTAAAGATTTATCTCTGCAGAAGCAACTTTCAGTTCTAATATCAAAACATCTAATATGTAGATGGCAGACATGAAATCAGAATTTTTTCCTACTAATGGTGATATTTATTAATATAAAAATAATGGAGTAAATTCTTATTAATTAAAATTTTAAAAGATCTATACTTATTATAATCGGTTTGCGCGACGACGCCGAAGTGATTTTTTTAATTTTAAAACCCAAAGTCGGGCTTCGTAGCCGATGGTTTATTTACGATTTTGCCGCAGGTAGGCTGAAATATTTTGTCGCCTATTCTCATGGGCGGATTTAAAATCTTTTGGACCTTAGGAAAAATCTTTATTTCGGGGCCCTAAGTAAAAACATAAAATATATTTAATACATGTAATACAACTATTTTATCGAATCAATTACCTCTTTAGCCTAGGCCAAAGTCCGCCCCTGCCTATTCTTATCAGAAAAATAATTTAAATATTCGATTATATAAACCTACTAATGTTTATATATAATAAGTATAATCGAATATTTAAATTAATTATTTTATTTTTTATGTTAAATATTGTCACATTTAAATATACTAAAAGATATTTCACTAGGGTATATTGAATGGGCTTGATGAAATGACGTGATTCCTTTTCGGCATGAATCAACCTCACGTGAATCAACCTCACCATAAAACAGAGACCAAAAGATTTATAAATGAGAAAGAAAACGATCTTATTTTATCGATTTAATTTATGTGAAGGTACACATAATCATTAGAATATAAGAAAATATCATTTCAATTAAGAATTTTGTATTTAAAAATATAAAATCAATAAAAATTATAAAACAATCGATTATTAATAATTATATTCAATTTTGAACTAAATTAATTGCTTAGTTTTTAAGAAAATTATAAAAAGATAGAACTATAACAAATGACTCGCTGACGCCGCGCCGGGTGACATCCTCTGGATATAACAGGCGAAAATAATTATAAATCATATAGAAATCCATCTTATTTTATCGATTTCATCTAGCTGAAGGGTCCCAGCATGTCTATTATATAAGAAAATAGCATTTTGATTAAGAATTTTGTAGTTTAAAAGAAATTGTATGATCCAATCTATAGACTCTGTGTTTGCTATAACGCTCTTTCCTTAAGAATTAGTGTAATAGATTTGGCTTCTCATCCTAATAGAGTGACTAAAGCAATTAAAGAAAATACGCTATGTTATGATTAAGCTTTAAAGTTCAAAGTTCATTTGTTTGTTATTTACATAATTTATCTTCACTTAACATATTACCTATTGTATCTCTCTGTCTTTCTACATTATGTGTATAATATTATGTTTAAATGTAACCAATTTGTAAAGGCCTCTTGCCGTCGAAAATAAAATAAAATAAAAAAATAAAATAAAAGATTAAATTTCTTCTCCCCGGGAGCGAATCAACTAGAAATGGCCAAGAGTTTAATTTTTTTCTCATTAGATATTTATTCAAATCTATTGAAATTTCATATCTCTGTGTTATTTTTATTTATTTTTTTATATCAAATAATTATTATTAGGAAATTTACATTTTAAAGGGTAGTTTATTTGAAGTCCAATTTGAAAAAATGCTAATAACTCCCTTGGAAAGTTTAGAAAAAATATGAAATCAATAGATACAATAAAACAATTAATTATGAAATCATTTAATACCATTTTTAACGAAATCGATTAACTAGTTTTGAGAAAATTGTCAACAACCACCTGAACCGTCAAAAAACGATGTTTTGTTTTCCTCAAATTGCTTCGCAGTAATGGTGAAATTTAAGAGGAAAGTTATATAAATACTCCCTATAAACTCATTGTTCCCCATAGAAAAATCGAAACTCCATTATTAAGAGGCATCACTTTTGCATTTCTCATTAAATTATTTCGTTAATTCCAAAATATGTCAATTCTAGTAAAAAGTTAGTTGATCTCTAATCGGATTACCGAAATTGAAACCTTGTGGTGTTAATCAGATGGCTGCCGCACCTAGAAAAACTAGAAAAACTACGCCAATGGTCGCGACCACCCTATTTTGAGTCACTTAACTAAATTTTGGGGTCGAAAAACACAAATAGTTCGAATCAATTGCCTCTTTAGCCTAGGCCAAAGTCCGCCCCTGCCTATTCTTGTCAGAAGGGTAAGATTTTGGCACATTTTTGAGCCTCTCTAGAAGCCGTGTACTTTGTAATTCTCCTGTTACCTACGAATATTTACTAAGGTAAAGCATCTGAAATAAATCTAAAATTGGATACAAAACACAGCAAATATGAAAGTAAAGAAAATTAAACTTTATTAAAATTATAAAAGACAATAACATATGAAACATAAATAGGATTTATATGTATGAGAGTATATCAATGAAATCTAATTAAATCAAAGCTAGTAATAATAGCAATAAATAAAAATAACACATTTTAAGTAAATTAAATATAATTTTTCATACATCGTCCAGGTACTTGAAAATATTGCCGTCTAGATTTTTTCTACAAAATCTTTAATGACAGTGTCAAATGAAATTGCTTCCAATGTATCGGATTCTATTGACAAAATTGCCAAATCATTTAATCTCTTTTCCGACATTGTTGATCTTAAATAATTTTTTATTCTTTTGAGACATGAAAAAGATCTTTCGGAAGACGCCATTAGTAATTGCCATGGTCTTAAAAATTCTTAAAGCTATATCTACATTAATGAAAATTAACGAAATATACCATAAGTTATGGTAAATAGATTCATAGAATTTAAATTTAAATCAACGTATCGCACCCGCAAAATGGGTGGTCCATGAGCACATGTCCAGTGTGCACACGTGCGCGTGCAAACAGCCGAGACAAATAAAGTTTCCCGTCTAAATAAAAATTATTCATAAAAGCCTCAAAGACGAAATTTGCCGGCGTATGCTTCGACATGCTTAGCCTAATAGGAAATCCGCCACTGTTCGTAGCTGGTATTTTATATATTAGGTTGATGCATAATTATGGAACGTTTTTTAAAAATATTTTTATTCAGCAAAAACAATAATAAAATTTAACAAAAACATGTTTAAATGATTATTCGGGAACGTATTCACCATCTACTTCAATAACTGCTTCCCATTTGCTTGGCAGTCGGTCGATTCCACGGGCGAAGAAGTCACGATTCTTGGAGGCAATCCACGCTTTGACATCGGCCACCAAGTCATCCAAATCGTCGTAGATCTTAGTCTTTTGCCAGTTTTTCAAAGAGCGGTTGATGTGATAGTCCGTCGGTGCTTCGGTCGGTGAGTACGGCGGATGTGGGAGAAAACCCCAGCCCTTATTGGCGATGAATTCGACGACCCGGCGCTCAACATGTGGACGTGCGTTATCGTGATGGAACACGATGTGGTTCTTTTGCGCGGTCTTTTCGCCTCGATTGCACCGTGAATACGGTCAAGCTGTGCCAGGTAGACGTCGCTGTTTATGTTGAATTTCCATACCTTGCCAAGCTTTTTGAGGCGTCTAACGATCGTTGATTGGTCGACATTGAAGTCTGCAGCCAGCATTCGTGTTGTAAGGCTTTCATCCTCTTCCACGGCTGCCAGAAGTGCCTGATCATTAAAATCCGATGCCCGACCTCTTCCTTCTTTATCCTCCAAACTAGTGTCACCTGGTTTGAAACGGGCAAACCACTTCCGTACTGCACTATCAGTAATTGTTCCTTTGCCAAAAAGTTCGTTGAGATCGCAAAATGACTGTGCTGCCTTCCATCCTTTCTCGTAGTGGTAGAGCATACTATGACGAATGTGAATATGGTTTTCGACACGCATTTTTATTAACTATAAATAGAGAAGATTGTTTTTATAAAGAAATTATGTATCAACCTAATAATTATGACTAAGGGCGACATCTGCCTCCGGCGGGCATTTTCCGCCCCCATAGACCCCTCCCTTAAAAAAGAATAAATATATTTTTATTTACGCATTATATCACTATTCAAAAAGCAAGTTATTTGAATTATTAGGTTTTTTTTCTGAATTTACACCGAAATATATAGCGATATTATATTTGATTCATTGACCAAATTAAAATATTGAAATTTACAACATTAAAAAAAAAATAATAATAATAATAAAACTGAAAGGAAATAAAAATTCAATGCCTGTTATAATTTTAACTCATATTTAAAAAAAATGCAGCATTGGTCCATTAACAATTGAATCTAAGTGAGCATATAGAATGTGACAAAAATAAAAAAATATTCGATTTTTTAAATAGAAATTGGAAATTTAACAGAGTCAAATCGGATGCCCACTTACTTTTTATTTATTTATATGCATGCACCAGGCAACTTTTTCGGGGTTAGTCTTATTTTTTGGTATTTTTTTTTATTAAATATTGATTAAAGTAAAAACAATGAAAAATTTACATATATGTATTGATGTATTGTCAACTAGATGATTTCTGGGATGGGGCATTATGCCCCCCTTTTCTGTGCATCCCTGGTATGCATGGTTATATTTCTTATCACATCTCATATGTTATCACTTATCAGGTTATTACCTTGTAGTAATTTATTAATTTTTGTTGATGTGGGTCTTAAATAACTGACTGTAGTCATGGAAAAGACTCTGGCTGAAAGCGAGTTCTATACTTTAGAAGTCATATGGATAAACGAATCGGCGTTTGAAAATCGAGTGTTTCTTTGCTTTTTTTGACTCAACTCGACAGAACAAACAGTATCTATAATACCTACAAGAAAAGGACGGCGAAGGTTCTACCGGAGCTGAGAGAATCTGAAACTTAAATTGATTGCCTAAATACATATTAATTAAAAAGTTCATTTTGCCAATCTTATGATTTTCTAAGAAAATTTGAATCTGTTACCAACGGCAAATTGAATCGTTCATATTCAAATAGTATCATAGTTTCAGTTTAGTGGAGGGAACACTGCAAATCCCCTCTATGGGCGAAAATCAGCAATCACTAAAAGCACAAATAAAAATCATATTCTTTTGTGGAGAAACGATAATTGTCTACCAAATAAATATTAGGATATTAACCATATTTAGTCCAGGCAACGAACGCTCAAAAAGGGGGTATAGAAAACATTTTATAGGAGACAATTTTTTTCTTATGGAATGTGTTTGGGCTAGTTAGGAGGTAAAAATACTAAAAGTTCCCAGTCCTAGCTTAGAGGTAGAAGGGGGTGGAAATGTCCCGTTTTTTGGTTTTTTGCTTATATCTCAAAAACGGTGGGTCAAAGAGAAAAAGTTATTCTTAGCAAAATAAAAAGTTATAATATTTACTACAAGATTGCTTCTATTAAATTTGTCTCTATTCCTTATGGTTTTTGAGATATTCGCTCGCGAATATCGTTTATGTATGAAAAAAATTAAATTTCCTATATTTTTCCTCAGCCTTTCGTTTTACAGTAAAAGGCCCTAGAATAGAAGTTGTAGAGTATTAAACTTCCTTTAAAATGATATATAGATTTATGATTTTATCTTCAAATCCTCTGGTGTTATAGCAATTTAAAAATTTCTGGTCGATTTATACATGTTAGAAAACCCCGCAATAGCCCAGTATATAGGGGGTTTCAACTTACATTAATTGCGGGAAAATATTTTTTCCTAGGTTCGTTTGGTATGGTGTGGGTATTCCAAATCTAAGTTTGCAACCTCGAAAGTGTGGGGGACAACTTTTGGTGGCCGAAAAACCTCGAAATATTCGGACTTTAACTCCAAAAACTCGCACTTTTTTCGATTTTTTCCCATTTCGACCATGATGAAGCACGTTTTTGACAAATACCATTCTATACATTTTTAAACTAGATTAACTTAAACAAAGTTTCATCTTAATTGAATAATGGTAACCCGTGGCGCAATTAGGTTGAAGGTTTGAAAAACTGCAATTTTTTGAAAAAACTTTCAATTTTTCCTTGATAAAATTAAAAGCACTCATCTTAGAAACTTGATTCTTATCTCATTCTCTAGGAAATGTTATTGACTTGAACGGTTTTTGGACCATTTTTTTGATAAAACTCTTAGATTTATAGATATCAAGAATTTTCCGGACAGGACCGAATCCGAATCCTCAAAGGTGTCATTTTATTTTTTTCATACATAAACGATATTCGCGGGCGAATATCTCAAAAACCATAAAGAATAGAGAAAAATTAAATAGAAGTAATAAATATTAAATAAAATTTATAATTTGAAAGTTTATATTGGGAAAATAAGGACAAGTTTTTTATGTGTGACTTTTTTATTTATCCACCAACGTTTCGTCGACTTTGCCGACTTCTTCAGGGCTTCAAATAGTCATGTCACACATTCGTTTAAATTTTCTTATTACCTTCGTTACCATTGAAGGCCATCAGTATTTTTTTTTTGAGTTGAGATTTTTGTATATAGGGATAAAAAGTAAAAATATTCTATTCTATTTTTTTGTAAGAAGTGATTACGCTGTTCTGTATTGATAAGGTTGTTATTAAAAAGAGAAAAAAATTGTGTTTTTTGTGAATGTGCCAAATATCTTTTGAAAATTGTATTCTGATGGCCTTCAATGGTAACGAAGGTAATAAGAAAATTTAAACGAATGTGTGACATGACTATTTGAAGCCCTGAAGAAGTCGGCAAAGTCGACGAAACGTTGGTGGATAAATAAAAAAGTCACACATAAAAAACTTGTCCTTATTTTCCCAATATAAACTTTCAAATTATAAAAAATTATGGACGGAAATGATAATAATTAAATAAAATAAGTAGTAAATATTATAAGCTTTTATTTTGCTAAGAGTAACTTTTTCCTTACGACTCACTGTTTTTGAGATATAAGCAAAAAACCAAAAAACGGGACATTTCCACCCACCTTCCACCACTAAGCCCGGTAGCTAGGACTGGGGACTTTTAGTATTTTTACCTCCTAACTAGCCCAAACATATTCCATAAGAAAAAAATTCTCTCCTATAAAATGTTTTCTATAACCCATTCGTTAACTGACTAATTGTGATTTTCGTCAATATATAATCGGCCCTGATAGTGTCCTCTACTTAGCCCGAGAGATTATAGATAATTTTTATTCTTACATGTTATAATATTTGTATTTATAATTGTTTTATTTTTAGAGTGAGAAATACTTAGCTAATAGTACATTTTATGATGCCGATCTCAGGAAGTTATATCTATATATTTTATTGATCATTTTGTGTCTGCTAATCCATTTTGAGGAAATTTTCTCAAATTTTCACGTGAAATGCGGTTTCCTATTTCTAATGGAATTTCCCTTTACTTTCTCTTGTTACAAATTTTCCCTAATCATACACGTCTGTCCCATTATAGAGTTGTTGGTTCGTTAGGTGTTTCAATGAAAATATCTTCTTTCACTTGATTTCTTTTAACCCCAATCAATTTCTGTCTTTAACAACAAACAACACTGTTAACTCTTAGTAGGTGATCGTTTATAAGGACAGTATTTGCTATATTTTTACTTTATCCAATGCAAAGCATGGGTAAAGTATTGTAATCGCTCTCGGGGCAAGCGTGGCTTCAAAGGGTCCTCAGGTAAAGACTACGGAACCCATGGACTCAATTAAAGTCACAAATTGTAGTATTCAATTAGGTTGAATATTAGCACGTGGCGGTTTTGCCAAAAATTACATGGGGTCTCGTCGAGAGGCCAAAAAGTGCGATTTTTTCATTTTAGTGCGTGCGGATGGATGGATGGATGTATGTATGGATGGATGTATGTATGGATGGATGTATGTATGGATGTATGTTATCGTTTTTTTGGCCCACGATTTTTTCCACACCGTTGCACCGATTGAAATGAAATTGAAAACCTACCATTAGTTTAACAAAATGAAGCGCTGATTAGTTTTTGGTACATATCGGCCCACAAACATTAGTACTTTATTTCAGTACTTTTTTAGTTTTTTCTAAATATCTTGAAAATGACTTAACCAATTTTGATGAAATTTAATATCCTAATTAAGTACCTTAGGGACCACAAAAAAGGTTAAATAAAGTTTTTAGTAAAATTATATTTTAAAGTACTTTACTCTAGAGTAAGATGGTACTTTTTTAATTTTTTAAATTCTTTAAAATTTATTCATTTGAAAGTTTTAATATAGCTCATTTAGCCTTGCTTAAGTAAGAATGGATAGGCTTCTCTCTGTGAAATGCTAAAAATTTGGGAGGAATTTTTATGAGTAACCATAGCAACTGCGTTGTTTTCTTATCCGTTACCTTTGCTGAAGACAGAGAAATCGATTTTAAACCAAAAATAGCGATTGATTCTCATCTAGTACTTGAGGAATAACCATTCTATATTGGATTTTTGACGTTTCGGTTTTTATTAGTAACCATTGCTGAAGACATAGAGAAATCGACTTTAAACCAAAAATAGCGATTGATTCTCATCTAGTACTTGAGGAATAATCATTCTATATTGGATTTTTGACGTTTCGGTTTTTATTAGTAACCATTGCTGAAGACATAGAGAAATCGACTTTAAACCAAAAATAGCGATTGATTCTCATCTAGTACTTGAGGAATAATCATTCTATATTGGATTTTTGACATTTCGGTTTTTATTGGTAACCATTGCTGAAGACATGGAGGAATCGACTTAAAATCAAAAATAGCCATCGATTCTCATCTAATACTTGAGGAATAATCATTCTATATTGGATTTTTGGCGTTTCGGTTTTTATTGGTAACCATTGCTGAAGACATAGAGAAATCGACTTTAAACCAAAAATAGCGATTGATTCTCATCTAATACTTGAGGAATAACCATTCTATATTGGATTTTTGACATTTCGGTTTTTATTGGTAACCATTGCTGAAGACATGGAGGAATCGACTTAAAATAAAAAATAGACATCGATTCTCATCTAATACTTGAGGAATAACAATTCTACATTAGGTTTTTGACGTTTCGATTATTATTGGTAACCATTGCTGAAGACATGGAGGAATCGACATAAAATCAAAAATAACGATCGATTCTTATCTAATACTAGAGGAATAACCTTATTGCATTCCATTTTTGATGTTTTGACCATTAATGGCAACCTCTATTGAAAACGTGGAAGAATCGACTTAAAATCAAAAAGACTAAATTCTTTTTTGGTAAACAACTCAAGTTTGAGTTGTTTACCATAAAAGAATTTAGTCTTTTTGATTTTAAGTCGATTCTTCCACGTTTTCAATAGAGGTTGCCATTAATGGTCAAAACATCAAAAATGGAATGCAATAAGGTTATTCCTCTAGTATTAGATGAGAATCGATCGTTATTTTTGATTTTAAGTCGATTCCTCCATGTCTTCAGCAATGGTTACCAATAATAATCGAAACGCTAAACCCTATTACAATTACAATTCTATATTGGATTTTTGACATTTCGGTTCTTATTGGTAACCATTGCTGAAGACATAGAGGAATCGACTTAAAATCAAAAATAGCGATCGATTCTCATCTAATACTTGAGGAATAACAATTCTATATTAGGTTTTTGACGTTTCGATTATTATTGGTAACTATTGCTGAAGACATGGAGGAATCGACTTAAAATCAAAAATAACGATCGATTCTCATCTAATACTAGAGGAATAACCTTATTGCATTCCATTTTTGATGTTTTGACTATTAATGGCAACCTCTACTGAAAACGTGGAAGAATCGACTTAAAATCAAAAAGACTAAATTACTTTATGGCAAACAACTCAAGCTTGAGTTGTTTACCAAAAACGAATTTAGTCTTTGTGATTTTAAGTCGATTCTTCCACGTTTTCAATAGAGGTTGCCATTAATGGTCAAAACATCAAAAATTGAATGCATTAACGTTATCTTCTAGTATTAGATAGAATCGATCGTCATTTTTGATCTTAAGCCGATTCTTCAGTCTGGCAATGGTTACTAATAATAATCGAAACTCAAGACTTACAATTCATACATTGGATTTTTGACATTTCGGTTATTATTGGTAACCATTGCTGAAGACATTGAGGAATCGACTTAAAATCAAAAATAGACGATCGATTCTCATCTAATACTTGAGGAATAACAATTCTACATTAGGTTTTTGACGTTTCGATTATTATTGGTAACTATTGCTGAAGACATGGAGGAATCGACTTAAAATCAAAAATAACGATCGATTCTTATCTACTACTAGAGGAATAACCTTATTGCATTCCATTTTTGATGTTTTGACTATTAATGGCAACCTCTACTGAAAACGTGGAAGAATCGACTTAAAATCAAAAAGACTAAATTCTTTTATGGCAAACAACTCAAACTTGAGTTGTTTACCAAAAAAGAATTTAGTCTTTTTGATTTTAAGTCGATTCTTCCACGTTTTCAATAGAGGTTGCCATTAATGGTCAAAACATCAAAAATTGAATGCATTAAGGTTATTCCTCTAGTATTAGATGAGAATCGATCGTTATTTTTGATTTTAAGTCGATTCCTCCATGTCTTCAGCAATGGTTACCAATAATAATCGAAACGTCAAAACCCTATTACAATTACAATTCTACATTGGATTTTGACATTTCGGTTATTATTGGTAACCATTGCTGAAGACATTGAGGAATCGACTTAAAATCAAAAATAGTGATCGATTCTCATCTAATACTTGAGGAATAACAATTCTACATTAGGTTTTTGACGTTTCGATTATTATTGGTAACCATTGCTGAAGACATGGAGGAATCGACTTAAAATCAAAAATAACGATCGATTCTTATCTACTACTAGAGGAATAACCTTATTGCATTCCATTTTTGATGTTTTGACTATTAATGGCAACCTCTACTGAAAACGTGGAAGAATCGACTTAAAATCAAAAAGACTAAATTATTTTATGGCAAACAACTCAAACTTGAGTTGTTTACCAAATAAGAATTTAGTCTTTTTGATTTTAAGTCGATTCTTCCACGTTTTCAGTAGAGGTTGCCATTAATGGTCAAAACATCAAAAATGGAATGCAATAAGGTTATTCCTCTAGTATTAGATAAGAATCGATCGTTATTTTTGATTTTAAGTCGATTCCTCCATGTCTTCAGCAATGGTTACCAATAATAATCGAAACGTCAAAAATCTAATGTAGAATTGTTATTCCTAAAGTATTAGATGAGAATCGATGGCTATTTTTTATTTTAAGTCGATTTCTCAATGTCTTCAGCAATGGTTACTAATAATAACAGTAACGTCAAAAATCCAATGTAGAATTATTATTCCTCGACTATTAAATGAGAATCGATCATTATTTTTGAATTAAAGTCAACATGAACTTCAAATTTCAAGTGATATCTGATTAATAATAAAGGAATAAACATATTGATATTTCAAATGAATTTGGATAAAGTTTAGCAACGATCCGTTGCAGTTTATTTTTTTCTCATTTTATTATTGTTTACGTTGAAAATTATTCTGAAAATTTCACTGTATAGAGGTTGCTCAAGATTTTTTTTTAATTTTAAATTAATACTTACTTTAGATGTTTTCGAGTAACATGTAAATAAATATAAATATTTATTTCTTTATTTATTTATTTTTCTTGTTTTTGACTTCTTAACGAAATGAAATGAAGCACTAGACACGAAGAAGAAAAAAATATTTATTACAGGTCATTCGAAAACATCTTAAGTACACTACTTTAAAAATTAAAAAAATCTTGAGCGACCTCTATAAATTGATATATCGACTTGAAATTTTCATGTGAGACCAAAAATAAAAAATTTTTTTTTTTTTTGCCACCGTAATGCACATACATAAACACAAACATAAATAACTAAATATTATAATTTGATAAATAACAAATATGCAAAATGACGATAGTAGTAGAGAAAATCCCAAAACGTTGTCAACTACTAAATTCATGTTCCAAGTGCCGAGATTACATTTTGAGCATTCGGAATAATTTCTCAAAGGATTGAAAATAGCCCTTCTAACATGCAATTATTCATAACACCTCCTATACAAATTCACCCTGATGATATAACTCCTACCACTTGTTAAAACACTTTAGTTTTGTTTTATTAATATCGGAAACATATAATATTCATTATTCCAAAACATTCTAAATCAATTTTAATCCCGATATTTGCATTGAATTATCATTTTCAGGTATTCTATTGGTGAAAATCAGAGACGCTAGTTAACGGGGAAGTAAATGTTTTATTCTTATGAGGGATTAGAAATTGTTTCCCCGATAACTTTCTGTCTCTAGATGTCAGAAGGGTGAATTCGCTATTCCATTAGATGTAATTATCAATTCTATATATAGTTAATATGCCCGGTCCACATTCCCCCTGGCTGAGTTTACTCGGCGAGATTGTCCAGAGTGAGTCGAGGAACCACCAGTAACCTCTCTACATTCTAGTGCCTAGTCCTACTCGGAATACTTCGCGAGAGTGTGGATGAGGCAATAGAGATCTCACTTCTAACATGATTTTCTCCAATAGTGAAATGTATTATTTATCTATTCGTTTTATACTTTGTCGTTCTAAGTTTAACTTATTTGTACTTCTTGGCACTATAAAACTTAATTAACCAGAGTATTTTTCTTTGTTATGTTTTAGACACAACGACACCCGTGGCTTGTGCTGGGCTCCTTGGTGACTGTTCTACCTTTCTTGCCCGCCTCCAACCTGGTGGTTACAGTGGGCTTTGTACTGGCGGAGAGAGTACTCTACCTCCCCAGCGTGGGCTTTGTACTTCTTGTGGCGGGAGGCGCCCAGGTTCTCTGGAGGCCAGCTAGCGCCCTAAGACCGTTCTTAGTCGCGGTCATCACTGTCATTGTGGTCACTTTTGCCGCCAGAACAGCTCTCCGAAATAGGGACTGGGCCAGTCGGGAATCACTTGCAAAGTAAATTTCCTTATCTATCGAAATCTTTTGAATGCCAAACTTATCTAATCCACTGATCATTACGCTAGGTCTTTTCTACGGCTGTAGCAACCATTTGAAACGAGCAGCCGTTTGATCAGATTCTTTTATCGAAAGCCTGTTTCAAACCGGATGCGACTTCTGTAGAAACGAATATGTATTTATATATTCATATTAAACTCATATGAATAAAGTCGGGTCGCATACAGAGGGTTCCGTACTTTGTATCTCCCAAAATTCTTAAGATATTAAATTCGTTCTTATTTGTTGTTGATGAGATATTTTTTATAATTTTAAATTGATCTACTTCTGAACACCAACAGGTAAAAAATCACATAAAAATTACTACTTTGTGGGATCTCTCATACCGTCTTTTTAAGGTAAATCAAATAAAAAAATAAATAAATAAAAAAACTATTTCTACTAAGGGGATGTAACGAGGATACTCATGATGTAAAGAGGATACACACACTTCATGATAAAAAGTATTTTTTTATTTTCGACATAAAAAAAATCGGTCCCTCTTAAAATATTCATCCAATTAAAATTTTAA
This sequence comes from Forficula auricularia, assembly GCA_024734495.1. Classification (NCBI taxonomy): domain Eukaryota; kingdom Metazoa; phylum Arthropoda; class Insecta; order Dermaptera; family Forficulidae; genus Forficula; species Forficula auricularia. Next base: position 7,133,435 of record JALMQS010000117.1, read on the forward strand.
TATGTAGGTACACTTTTGATTACGACTACGTATAACTTGAACATTTTAAGTTTGTATTATATCTTATCTATTTTATGAACTACAAACTGACAATCTGGCAGACTGATATACAGGCCCAAATGGCAGACGGATAGATAAAAGTACGACTGGGTACCGAGGGTTCGGTACATAATATCATAATTTTTGATAGATTTTTGATAGAAAAACTATTATATCTTCCAAAATACTTAAGATATAAAGTTCGGAGGAAAGAATTAGTGGTGAATTCGTAGATTTTTTTCCATAATTTTAATTTTAGTATTTGATTGAAATGGAGCGCTGGTACAAAAATCACCTAAAAACGGCAAACAAAATATTTGGCGCATTCATATAAAACCAATTTTTCCTTCTAGTCTTTAAATTTGAAGCCCTGAAGAAGTCGGGAAAGTCGACGAAACGTTGGCTGATAAATAAAAAAGTCACACATAAAATCTTGTCCTTATTTTCCTATTATAAACTTTCAATTTTTTTTTTATTTTTGACCCCACATAAAATTCGATCCTCCCCCAAAATAATCATTTGATTTTGAATTTTAATACTATTTTTGATTTGCCTGAAAAAGAATACATAAATATAACTTCCTATTTAGTTTACGAGCTACAATGCTTTGATAGACAGACAAATAGACAATCAGATATTGGGGCGACACCAATAGGGACTCGTATCGCTTTTTGTTCGGAACTCTAAAAACAAAAAAAAAAAAAAAGAAATTAAACTGGGATAAATTCAGTAAAAACATTACTTAAACCACGTATTTAGGATTTTCCACACACACCCGATTAAGATAGTTCTTTCACAAATGCAAAAGTTCAAGAATTCTTTGAAACTTGGAATATAAGTCATTAAAAGCATAATAAACACACTGTTAAAATTTGAAGACGATTTACCAAACCAAACATGAAATATTGCAATTAAAAATGAAATTTTTTACATTTGTTAGATTGGGAAAGGGTGGAAAAATGATTATTATTTTATTTTTTTACATTGAAGGACTTTCACCATCTTGATGAAAAATTAATATTTGTTAGAATAATATATTCGGAGTAACTTATAAAAAAAATTGAAATTATTTACCTTACCATAGTTTTGATAAAAAATAAAAAAAATATATATAGATAAGAATAGTCGCTTGGAAACGATGCGGCAACGCTGTAACGAGTAATATGGAGAATAAAAGAAAAAGGCACAAAATATGAAATAATTAAAAATTTTAAACGAAATACTTAGAAATTTTAGTGGATAATAATTATTCGGATAAAAAAACATGAAAAATAGAGTGAGAAGCACAGTCACGTTAAAAAAACATAACCTAAAATTTTAGTACCGTTCAACTGTATACGAGTGGTTACGAGGATAAAACTTTTTGTGTTGATTGTCGGGAAAGAACTGCCTTAAATGAGTTACAAAAAAGTCTCAGATTCCAATTATTGCTTTATCTACTGGTGAATTATTGTAATCGTGTTTTCAATAGATACATGAATGAGTTTATTTATTCATCTTTAGAGCATTATAATCTGGATATAAAATAAGGAAATTCTCTGTGATAAAATATTAACTAAAATTAGTTTGGTCTTTTTAAGTAAATATAATAATTATGAACCCTTTAGTCTATTTTGTCAATATTAATTCCAATCTCTCTGCAATGTCATTACCACATGGCTAATGAATTCATATTGAAATTAGTTTCTCTGCCATTTCGATTGCCTTTTCTTTTCACCTCCCCTCTCCCTCATCACTTTCTAGTTAAAATTGATTTTATTTGATGATAACGTGAGATTCCTTTTCATTTGCAGAGCCGGCCTCAAAGCACTTCCGCATAATGCCAAAATGCATTACAACTTTGCTAATTTCTTGCGGGATACAAGTCAACTTGAACAGGCGGCCCTTCATTATCGCGAGGCACTTCGGTAAGTCAATTTTCAATTTATTCTTAACAGACCGAAGAAGAATGTATTAATTTTTTGTTTCAAATGATTTTAATATATTTTTTTAAAACAAGATTACAACAATTCTACTTTGTAGTTCAAATTTTTATAACTATCCCAAAAAAATCTTGACTACATAATACATAGCATTCATTATTTTAAAGTACAATAACTAGACATAGTTATCTAGATACTGCATCTAAATATAATATATTTTTAAATAACTAGTTTTAGAAAAAATTTCTATCTGTATCGAAGTATAAATTCTAGTTGTAACTATTTCAAAAAAAGATAAAAGATACATTATCATATTCAACTTAGTTAAAATTGTAATTTTTAATTGAATCCGTCCATTTGTTCTATCAGATGGCCCATGATTTTTCGCTTATCTCGTTTCTCTCACTCAAACTAAGGACCAAACTATAGTAGATGTTAGAATAGTTTATTTAAATTAATCACGGAGAGCTGAGCTAATAAAAAAATTACAAAAAACATCTCAAACCCTAAACTTTTTAATAGGACATATTATTTGTATGTAGTCTTGAATAATTTGAGGATTTTGAATATAATAGTTAGACATTCAAATTAATATTAATAGCTTATAAATAACAATTGATAAGTGCCAAATTCGATGAAAAAAGGTAGATTTCGAAAAAAAACATTGAAAAAAAAAAATATCTTACAATGCATCACATTTTAGCCTTTAACCTAAAAACGGTTCCTGAGAGTACAAAATTCCAATCTTGTTAGGTTTTAGTTAAATAGCTGAAAATTGGTTCGCAAATATCTTAAAATGCACCAAATTTTAGCTTTTTACCTGAAAACGTTTTCTGAAAGTACAAAATGCCAATCTTGAAAGGTTTTAGTTAATGAGCTGAAAATTGGTACTCAAATATCTTACAATGCACAAATTGATAAAAAAATGTTGGCATCAAAATTGTCATTTATTTTGGCAGATTTTCTTTAAAAATATACCAATAAAATAAATACATACTAACTAATATCATTTCATTATACATAATATATACTATATACATATATTTAATGGTAATGATACACCATATTTAAGTAACACTAACAAAAAAATACGACTTTGAACATTTTTAAGATCTTTTTAAACAAATATCCTACCTAAATAAGCCTAATAAGCCCTTCTGTATCAGAAATCGATTATTGAACATTTCTTTTTAACCATCCATTAAGCATATACATCGATGATATTTATCGAGGGAATATAACACAAACGAGATAAATTAGAGGGTGGTTCTACACACAAGAGGCTTGACAGCCGCAAATGTAAGACGTGAGAGTGCTTCTGTATGTTGATCTACGATTAAAGCCCTTATCAAAGATACTTTACAAGTGATTTAAAGGAGGGGACTCCCCTCAACAAGCATACAATCAAATTCTAATCATCTTTAGAATTGCTAGCCTTCTATAATAATACTCAGTTCTTTCAAAGAAATTAATTACATCATTCCTGAAATTGCAAGGGATTCTTTAAAAGAATGTAGCCTACTTTAGTAAATCTAATTTCTTAATATTAAATTCGAAGATAAGTATTATTTATATTTGTTGTTGTTTTTTGGAAAATGGAAAGATTTTAATAAAGTGACGTTAGGTCGAAAATAATTTAATTAATTACAACATAAGACCATCCTGATTTAAAAAAATGCATGCCTACATCATAATAAAGTACTGAAATCCATTAGGTAGCATTTAGTTTGGTTTTTCAGAAAAATAAAGAAATTTTAATATTGGCCAAAGTATAACGGTATAAAATTAAAAAAAAATTTACTAGATAGGTTTTCTAAATAATTATTTTTGAAACCCACCTAGAATTATATTTTGATTTTTATTAAATATGTTTCTTCTTGAATCTACACCAGGGCCGTCCAACCCGAGGCTCGAAGGCCGCATACTGCCCAGCACTGCAATGAGTGTGGCCCAACATAAAATCATAAATTTCCTTAAAACATTGAGATTTATATGTTAAGATATATTTACTCCCTTTTTCAAAATAAAAATTTACTTTTGTCTAATACGTAAAGCTTTTTTCAAGAATAAAATTAACTAAAAACAAAATTATAAGCTCAACTATATAAGATAATAAAAAAAAAAAAAAAAAATAATAAACTTTCGTATATTTAAAAATTCTTCATCTTCTCATATTTTAATTTTTCTAAAATATTTATTATTTCAGCAATTTATATACTACGACACCAACCAAGTCTATAGTTATAATTCTAGTACAGGAGGAATTGGGGTTTTCTAGAACAATCAAAATTAAATGATAATTTCTTAATTTAAAATTAGTGAGGACTTGTCTTTTATAAAGATAAGAGTAAATAAATATTATATTTAATATTACTATGAGTTAAGGATACTAGGTCACTTATTTCACATTAAAATTAAAAAGATTAAAAGATGTAAGTTTTTTCTTTTTCAAATATATATTTCGGGTTATCAACCCATCTTCAGGAAGTACAAGTCCTCCTGTACAGAAAGTAACTTTCTGTACTTCCTGAGGATGGGTTGATAGCCCGAAATATATACAGGGTGGTCCCGAATTCATGGTACAAACGTTAATGGTAGGTACAGGACATTGTAACAATGAGTTATTGTATAGGAATGTATAGTCGCAAGTGACGCGGTGAGGCGTAAACAGGGGAAATAACGGCTATACATTATACATACATTATACACTATATTACTATTACACTATACATACATA
>JALMQS010000117.1:7138232-7315308 GCA_024734495.1 Forficula auricularia
TAATATGTGAACTTATATATTTCTAACTTGAAATAATGATGTTAAATAAATTTATAATTTTTCTCATTAATATAGGTAAATTGTTGTATATTGAAATTTATTTTGGTATCTTCATTTGAAAAAGATATTTATCCTTGAAACTTAGTAATATTTTTTCAAATAAATTCGTTGATACTCAGTATTCTAGTGTGTCAAATGAAGAAATTACTCAATATATATAATAAATCAGCGCGAACGTTCGAATCGAGTATGTCTCTTGAGAGGAATTTATTTTTTATTTCTTTTTAGAAAGTTAACGATATGTTGAATTTAATATTTTGAATAGATTATTTTTTATAAAATTGGATCTTTTCAGGTTTTGTGAACTGGCTACAATTCGAAGAAGGTTTTATAATTTGGGGTTTTATTTTCGCAAATTTGTAATAAAAGTTGGTACTAGATTTCTGAACCTCTTACCCCTCAATCAAAAATTTCAGGTTTATGACGATTTGGTACTAGGAGGGATCTAGTTTTTGATTCTTTTCTTTTAGCTGAGGTATGAAAGTATCGTTTATTCAAACTCAAAAAGTCGAATTAAATGACATAATTGAAAAAACCTATGAAGCGGTTTTATCAATAATCTCTTGAAAAGACTGTCCCTGCGACTTGTTATCGCAACACTACAGTTAAAGGGCGTTATAATTACTAAACAAGTCAATTATACGAATTTTTCCAGAAACTTTATAGTGATCGACGCAAGAAAGCTGAAGGTGCGTTTTTATTTAACAAAGGGAAATCGTTGGTTGGTGGTCCATTCTAATTTAATAAATCCTCAATATTAAAATTTAGGCAAACTTTAGAACATTTATCAAGATATTTGATTTTTATTAAGCAGATACGAATTGGCAACGAAAATTTATTTGCTTTTGAGTTTATTTTTGTTGTATTAGAAAGAAAGGTGAAATATATGTGACTTAATGGAGATTACGAACGTTTGACTTCATCCCGTCAATATAACCATCAATCAATCATTCTTTATTCAATTATAGGAAAAAGAGCCAACATTTGTAGAGTACAGCTGGAAGACTTTCAAATTAGAAGCGTGAGGGATTTTAATTTAAAATCATATAGTCAATATAGACTCGTGGCTTTATTTGTAGTCACCTGTGAAATAATTTTTTTAGTTGATTTTAAAATAAAAGTGTTTTCTTTTAAATTTTTTCATTATTTTTCATATTGATTGCTTTGGCACTTCATAGAGTCTCTGAACATGGTTTATTCAATTCAGCATATAAATTTATTCCTGTTCACATTCAGGCAGCAGACCCGTCTATTGATACCCATCTTGTATTGTTAAAATGGTATTTTTATGATCTTTGCAGTCCCTTTTCATTCATCCTTTTTGCTTTTCCATTTATACTAGACCTAGACAGAGCATTCAAATATTGCATTGGATTATGGGACATATGTTCCTGTATTTCATTACCTGTGCTTTTTAATCATGAGATTCTTCTTTGAGAGTTTGTAAAAATTATTTTTAGCTTGGCTATGTGGAGATATTTCAGGTCAGACTGTGACAGAGAGGGTTTAATTAATATATCAAAATAGTGTCATATAAGAAGTGATAGAAGGCCGCCCAGGATAAATGAAAGAATCTCAGAATAAATATTTTATTAGGATGATCATTTTGCCCACTCAAAAACCGACGATTCAGAGGATCTTTCTTCCCTTCTCCTTCAGTTTGGGGTCAATGAGGGAAGAATTCTGTATGTACCCCTCAATTTTGTCTCTTTTAACCCTTGAAGGAAGATCCTCAGAGAGCGATGAGGACTTTGAGATGGGGGAGTAAATCTGGCGCATTTCTGAAGATTTTTTCTGCATATTCATTCTGCTTCTCTATTAAAATGTCTATCTCATATGGCCATTCTCTGAAGAAATCTCATGCAATGTATTATAATAAAAGAATCAATTTCTTTTAAGGTCGAAATCGAAGATTTTAGTAGAAACTATTTTACATTTCACTTATCAGTCGTCTCCAAGTACTCAATCTTATAATATTAAAAGTTTTCTTATTCCATATAAAGGACATGAAGAGATGTAAATTATTCATGACTCTGTCCATCTATTCTGAATATAAATGAACATATATGGTATTCTTCTGAAGATGGAAGAGTATAAACATGCAGTTGAATGCTAGTTTCAAAGTAAGCACTTTTAGAATGCTTTGCTGTTTTAATTTGAATTCTTCCCTTCACATCTCAGTAGGTTAAACTTAGTTCAACTATACCTTTTACTTGTACAATGCCATAACTGCCGTCAAAATATCCATTTGATCCTTTGTATTTCCCATGGTAACCTAAGTGCAAATATATCAATATTCAGCCCATCCTTTGTAAATTTTGTAATAACTGAGACTGAGCTTAGGTTCATTCAGACTCTTCAGAATATTTGACAAAATCTGTCATCCAAGCTAGTTTCACTCTGCAGCAGCAGACTTCCTTCCCTTTCATACGATGTTAGACATCAGACGATTCGTTTAACACATTCAGAGCATTTTCATCAAAGGTGAAAGTGCTCCTCCGAAAGAATTCTGAGTCTGTCTAGGGTTTGAAGTATTTCCCGTTGCAATGGCGCTTTAAGGTCCACTTCCAGCTGATAGGGACCATTCAAATCATTGTGTTAGTGAAACACCGTGGCCTCAATGAAACCGAAGAATGTTGCAAAACTCTGTGAGGCCTCATTCCTCCGTGGTTTTTACATGTGACTTATTCTTGCAGAAAACTGTGTGCTTTATTGAGACTCAAATTCTCTCCTCTAGAATTCGAAGGAACTCGATCCTTCATCAAAGGTTCTGATTCTTCAGTAGTAAATTTTCTGAGAACATAGTTAATAATTCATTCAGTTTCTCCAAGGCTTCTCTGTCCGTTTCACAAACCTTTTGCCTTTGATCCAAACAATCTAGTCAGAGAATAGAACTGTGACCTTTCTCTTATATCAAACCATAGCAAAACAGCTGCTGGAGTAGACTTAAAAATCTCAAAAATCTAACACTTGTTTTTGATCACTTGGCATAGATTTTCTGCAGAAACTCTTTTGTTTCTAATCTATTGTGTAGTATTGGGAAATGTCTAAGATAATATTATGAGATGTATGATTTTCATGACTATTGTATATTTTTTGTGTTATATAATTCTCTGAGAAAAATATGCAAATGTATCTTTTAAATTTCTCATTAAGAACTCACAGGGATACGTTGACTGGTGGTGTTAATTTCTTTGAGATTTATCAATGCATTCATTCAAAACAAGTTCTCAGAAATTTATTCATTTATTCTACTCAGCAGCAGCTAAGTAAACCTTCAATTTAACAGTTCTATTCAGGTCACTTAAGTTCTGGAGAATTTTGGCTGTATCTCGTCTAAATTTATTTTTGTATACCTTGGTATATTTTAAAAATTCCCAGCTTTACCTCTTTTCATTCAATGGTGACCTTGGCATAGTTCATACCTACATAGTCGTAGCTTAGAGTTAATTTATTGGAGCAAAACATATCTGTTTCTGCTATTCAAAACCTTCTCTTGTTTTTTTCAAATGTTAAGGAATTTTCTCAGTTAGGTTGTTTTCTTCAAAGGGACATTTGTTTGTTTGTTTTTTTGCTGTTTGTCTGTTAATTGTTTTTTGACTCTGATGGCTCTTCTGTTAATATGCATAGCATAGTTTGGAATGCTGCCTATGCTGCTCTGTTGATCTTTTGTATTCATCTTTAGTCTTGTTTTAATAAGGCGTGGTGAATGCAAAGCCTCCTTCAGTATTCTGTTTCAGACTTCTCTTACTACCTAGTCAAGTCGATTGGTTCCTTAACTCTTGCTGCGTTTAATCAGGGACATTTGGATTTTAAATACATTTTGGTTATTTTCTGCTCTAGGGTTTTCTGCTGTTAATTAAATTTGTCAATATTTTCTAATTACTGGGGTTTTGGCTATTGAATAGGGATTGCTTCTTCTTGTAATGAATAAGAATGGGCAGTTCAGAGCGTTTGGTGCTTCAGTGTATTCGTTTTGTTGATTTCCATTAATATTCAGGTATATAATGTGTTCAGCAATTTCAGCATAACAAGGACAGCATGACTGGTACATTTTAGCAACTATATGTTTACTAATCAATGTTTTAACAATAATAGTCAAATTTAAAAAGTGAAAAATAAAAAGTTTGAAGAAGCATTTCAAAGACTCATTATTCTAATTCAATAATTGTAGATGGTATGAAATAGATTTGGGCATTGAATTCAGTTCAATGTTTTCTTCCTAGAGTTTTCAAAGAAACTGGTTTCATAATTATTTGGAAAAAAACTTTCAACTTCCTCTAGATATATATTATCCTTTGGTAGGACACAGTTGATATTCTTTTCAGTATTATGATTTCATCACCTGGGAAAGCCACTTTTCAAAAATCATTCATTATGATGCCATCTTCCTGCTTTGCATAGTTCTGAAACATATCTATGTTTCATTCAATTCACACAACTGTTTTATGCTAATAAAATAATAAAATCATTTCAAAAGATGCTTTTAGTGAGCCCATTGAATATAATTGGTAGAAAGAGTGCAACTACATTGTAATCATCAATAACAGGACATACTTTCAGCAGAAGCATTTTCTTTGGAACTGGTCAAAGGAATACTATTAGGGCAACATCAGAGGAAACCTACACTCACCCAAAGGTAAACAACCCTTCAATAACCTACCCACAAGGTATTCCTGCTATTTTGCCTAAACTATATAACAATAGACAGGTACAAAGCACAGAGAAGTGATGTATAGAGACACAGAAAAAAAAGCTGGAAGTTGGCTATCATTTAGGAACAAGGCACTAGGAGATGTCCCTTTCACATGTATAGCCTCTCAATGCAGAAAATCATTTCATATCCTCACGAATTCGTAAAAGTAAAAGAAATAACTCAGAGCTCCTCTAAATATATCTATTTATAAATATAAATCAGAAATAGAGACAAATTAAAGATTTATAGGTATAGCATATTTAGAAGATTGTAAAGAATATTAAATATTGCATTAAAAACAATACTAAGTGTTCCCATTTAAATGGTTCTGACTTAAAAACTATGAAAGGAAGATATCCCTTTAAAAAAAAAAAATCAAAATAACAAAAAATGTGCCCACAGACTTTAAAAATATTTTCTTACCTAGAATAAATTCTAAATTCCTTTGTCTTTAGATCATAGCAAATCAATGTTTTTTTTGCATTGAATCTTAGTGAAATCAGGTAATTAAGAACTCAAACAAATTCTGAGGTGAAAACAACCTGATATAATATACAAAAATAATACCTCTTGCCGTTTTCTTAGAAATTAAAGTCATAAATAGCAATTTGAGCTCTTTTATAAAAGTATATCAGGTTTTTAATATTTCTGAACATTTCAAGTTCTTTAATTAATTGAATGTTTCTTCTATAAACACCTGGCCTTTCTAAAGTCTCAAAAGCAAATGTCAATTAAATGCTTCTTTCTCAGAATGTCAAGGTAGAAATTAACTTCTGCTGGTTTAAAGAAGTTTTGGACTTGTATTGTAATCCTTGCCTTAGCCTTTAAAGGAAGAGATCATTTCTATCCACTTTTATTGTTTGTTTGAATTCTATTAGAGCCTCCTTGTCAATTTCAATGCTGTTAGATACCCGAGAGCTTTCTAGCTTGCATTCTTCTGTTTTAATTTGCTCTCCTCTGATGTGACTTTTTTTCAAAAAATTCTCTTTTCTTTTAATTTTTATTTAAACAGTTTTGGAATTTTTCTGCATTCATTATGATGGAGCATATCTATATTCAGATGCATTGGCGTTTCTGTTAGAAATTATTCTCATTGCTTAAATATGTTTCTAATTGGCTGCCAGTATGGCATTCTCATCAGTAGTGGCCTTTTCTGTTCTTTTCTCTATTGGCTCCATTGCTCTGCCTTTAAAAATTTGTAAATTTCAGGTTTTGTTAAGGACGTTGCTTCTCCCAAGTCAGACACAGAACAAAGGCTATCTTAAACAAACTTGCATATAAAAACAAAACGAATTTTCTATATCCACAGATAAAGAAATTTTTGAAACTTTTAAAATTTTGCAGTATATAAAATACTAGGTAGGTTTTATAATTATTTTATAGTGGTACAAAGGACTTTTCTAGCATTGTACAAAGGCAACAGCTTTCTATTTAATGTTTATAAATTTTACCATTCTGTAGAATTCTAAATCTCAGTAAGATGGTGTGTATCAATACTTGAATGTAAAATATTTTTTTGAATACTAAAAGACCCACTGGTGAAAAGATGAAACAAACTCTCTGAAGTCTAACAAATAATTAATGCTATGTATTGAATTGTTTTGATCATTACTAAATTGGCTGTTGTCAAAAACGGAGAAAATTGTGCTCAACCACAGCAATTCTCTTTCTATCTAAATATTTATATTTGTCTTGTGTAATTCAGGCATCTCAAATATTACATGGCTAGAAGTCTTTTCAATTGCAAATTAAATTGTTACCCATGTTTAGAATATAAGCTATATTTAACTGAAAAAATTTCATAAATAGAGAAAAACATTTCCCAGAAAAGAACAGGCAGAAATTGCTTTAAAATTAATGAAACTTTCTGAGACTTTGTAACATGATAAAAATTAATTAAAAGTGTCACTCAATTTATTTTCTTATTATAGTATTTGATTACTGTTATCTTTTTATAAAGAGTTGCATAACTAAATATTTTAAATATTAAACATTTCATTACTGTTGCATATATATTATGAATTCATAAAAATTAATAATAATATAATAATTTTACTTATTTTACTTTGCAATTTGTGAAATGGTGTAACCTACAGTAGAAACAATATATAATCTTCAAAGAGGATAAAATTATAAATTTTGTCTATCAGCATGTTCTCTGTCAGGAATTAACATTATAAAAGTACAGAAAAATGCATACATTCTGTAGTTTAATTGTTTTAATTTTTTTATATAATGTATGTACATTCATAGATACATGGATATAAAAAACACTGTATTTAAATACAGAAGTATAAATTTTATATTGTTTTTGTTATGACAATTAAATTTATAACTATAGCATGTTTTATAAACATTATATTACTTTATACCGAGGGATTGGTTTTGCCTACATTAATGATTTTCTGAAAACACGACTGTAATTCAACGAAAAATACCCAATTATGCAGAATATAAATTATCCAGGAGACACTTCTTTGATTTATCAAGTTTATATATTTAAAAATAAATATATATGATGAATATCTTGTAACTCGTTATTGCTGGTAAGGTGTTGTTAGCTGTATTTTAATTTGTTGAAAATGACTTGTTCATAGCATGATAAAATCATTTTCTCTGTCTAGGTAGCTTCAGTCTTTCTTGCTGAAATTTCAAGGAGAACATTTCATTGACTCTTTTAGCATCTAATATTTATTTTCAGAGAATGTAACTTTGCATTGGTAATTTCTGCATTTCAGGCTGTATTTCAAACTCAGATTTGTACCTTTTCATAGCTTATTTTAATTGTATTCATTCTCTATTTAGGTGTTTCTTCTTCGTGAAATGCTTTGCTCCATTGATACTGAATTGAAACAACTTCTCTAATAAGAATCTAAGAAAAGTTTGTGGAGAACAGGTGGTGGTGTATTTGCGGTGGAAGTGAGGTGCCCTGCACAGCAGGTCACGGGCCAATTTGATGGATGAACAAGCTGAAGGTGGATGAAGGTCGTCTGCCGAGGAGCAGGAGGCGCTTCCGCCTCGCGTTAAAGCTTGGCCGTTGAAAGCCCTTAGAAAGATAAGAACAGAGCAGGAGGAGGGAAGGAAATCGGGAAAAGAACGAATTGCGAGGAAAGGAAAAGTAAGCTTCTTTTTTTATGTTGATTTATGTGCCAGCAGCCTGTGCATCTCCCGTCTGTATGATTTATTAAACATTTTCTATTTACGGCACGTGAACTTAATTGATTTAGAGTGAATTAGCAGCACAGATGGCTCTGATTAAATTAATTAGCTAGCCAGACGGGGATATGAGAGGGATTTTTCGCGAGGTTCGCTTCCACTGGGTTGGGGCCACGTGGCCCAGACCTCCTAGTTCCTCTAAACTCTCTACTTTTCAGCAGATGAATTAAGCTGGAGTCACAAGGCTGCTCGGCGAGAACTGCTGCATTTCTTGTTGAGGCGCAGCCGTGCGAATAAAAGCTGAGCCATTCAAAATCGTTGCTCAACACTTTACGTAGTCACGATTTAATGAATCAACATATACATACAGAAACTGCTTCTAAATTGTATGCGCCTTTTCGAACACACCATTTCAATTAACAGCTGACTGGAATGCAATCCTTCTTCTAGCAGTCAATCATTTTACTGTTTGGGTAAAATCTATTGGTTTATTGCTGTTATTCCTATAGCATTAACAAGATCTAGATTCGGGAGGTTTCTTTATTTTGTTTCAAAATTCTCTATTAAGGGCAATATGTCCATCATCTATAAGGTCAACCATGACACTCGTTCCATTCTCTTTGACATTGCTGCATTAAACATCTAACTTTAACTGGTTTTTGCTCTATTAAAGGTCATCTTCACTGTGATCGAAGATCGACCAGTACCTTCCTAAATCTTAGAAAAAAATGTCTTCACTAAAAATGTTTATATAATAGAAAAATAAGAACCGTTGAAAAATAAATCATAGTAATTTTCCAAATGGTATGACGCATAAAACTACTAACTTAATACCTAGATAACAAATAAATCAAAATTCTCTTGAAACTTTTTTTTATCTCTGAATTTTATTAAAAAATTTGATTGTATAAATTAGGAGGGAAAATATGAAAATTCGAATAAATAGTCTACAATTTTTTTAGAGCCCTTGCTTGTACATAATAATTGGTGAGTTGAGATTTCTTTAAATTAAACTATTAAATATTTGAAAACCCTATAGTAGGTAATATTATAAAATGCCAATACCTAAATTGGCATGACTAGAACAGACTTTTTAAAGAAATTTGAAAAAAAAATATTAATTAATTATTTTAAAATGTATTGTATAGAATAGACTAATATAATATACAATTATTGGAATTCTTGTTTTTCAAGTTTGTCAATTCATCTCTATGTAATTGTATTCGAGTAATAATAAATCACCTCAGGGATTATGTTAATCTTCAAGGCAAAAATCATGTTGTTTAATAACAGTAATATCAAAACTTTCAAACAATTTTTTTTTTTTTTTAATTTTTATTAAGCCAATTATTTTACATGAATTAATGTATACATTGTATTTGAAACTTTTGAACTCTAAATTTTTCACCATGGAAACAACCTTGTTCATCTTTTAGTCCTTGTTTTTAATAAGAGGAAAAAACTAATTAAATAAAAAAACCTCTTTTTCGATAATTATTCCAATTCCATCTATTTTCCCCGATTAAAGTATTAACTTTGGCGAAAACAAATATAGAAAGAAATCTTTCAAAGCTGTCAATATCGAAGGAGACAATAAAAGAGTGTGTCTTCTGCTAGAATTATAAATTTTATTTACTCGTAGATTAAACAGTTCGAGAGCTTTGCCATCTTGTCGATCTCGTCACATAATTAATGTATTAATGGTAAGTTCATTTAATTGTTTGATGACGTTCTGTTGTAGAGACACTTACTTTTTATTGTCTTCTTCCAATTTAACAAAAATTCTTTTCACTTCTCTTGAAAAGCCTTGTTTGGCTTCATCAGCTAACTACTATTACTTAAATCACCTAAATTAAAATTTTCAGAAAATGTTCTCCGAATTAAATTGTTAGAAGCGGCTCAATTCGAATTGAAGATTTTTTGATTTTAAATATAAAATGTCTATATATATATATATAATGTATTGAGTTTTGACATTGAGTCTAATAAATACATAATAGTAAATATCCAATCATTCTAAAAATCCCATTTTATTATTTTTTTTTGAACATGGTAAACATGCATTTTAACTTAATACAAATAGATCATGTATTTGCATGTAATATCATGTGAGTTTGACATACTTGACTACATTCAGTGTCTGATTTTTAGAAGCAACTTATCTATCTCTTATATAATAATATGAAAACAAACTTAAAAATTAGAGTCTAAAACTTTGTTTTCCTTCAAAAATGCAAAGCTATTGTTTTTGCTTTAATTAAAATTAATATAAATTTATTTTGCTATGAAATAATCAAAGCAATGAATTTTTCATAGCTTAAGCTAACAAATCATGTAAAGTGCAAATAAAATAAAATAGCAAAGCTTAGACAATTTATTAAAACAAACTCTTCTTTCATGACAATAAAAAAATGACTCCTATCTGCAACAAACACTTTGACCTAAAATAAAATTTTCTGCTGTCAAATGCTTTTTGCTCAATAAATGAATCTTAGAATGACTTTCTTTAAAGAGTTTTCTTTTTATTTTTTTGTTATGAATGTAGATTTTGTTCAAATTGGTTTGTAAACGTGATTCTAATATTTATGCTTGATGGAAATTGTTGGTTTGATGGTAGATTGGCTATATGTTCCTCTCTGGCCCTGCGGGGTTGTCATCCACCATTGACGAGTGTTTTGTTGCTCGGAAGATGGAAGATTAAGCCAATCCTCTGGGTGGGTTTCTTCTCAGTTCTTGTAGCCGATGTGGGTAAATTTCACAGCATAGTCTATGGTCATCAAAAAACACTGAAATGATGGAAGCCTAAAAAATATAATTATCGGTTATAGTGGCACAGAACTAGTCCTTTTTTGCTCTGTCAGCTGAGTGAGGTCAATAATGGAGTGTCTCTCTATCACTCGACAGCGAATTATTTCTTCTTAACAAAATATAATATTTATCAAAAAAAAAAAATATACATTTCAGGGACTGAGTAAAATACCCCAAGCTAATCCAAATAAATCCAAAGCACCTAGCCTTCAATTTAAACTGTTGCTTCATTTATTATTATTGTTCAGTTCCATAATCCATTAAATCTTGTATCAGAAAAAAAAGGATATTCAGCCTTGTTGTTCATTCAGCACGATATTCTGGCATTTCTTGATAAAATTTCATTGTGGCTTCATCAGGCTCTTGATCAAATTATTTTAAAACACTTTGTCATTCCATTTTTTTCTTTTTGTTAGAATAGCAGGTATACATAACTGATAAATCTTTTCAATTTTATACCTTCTAAAAATCCATTGTTGAAATATAGCAATGGAACCAGTCAGACCAACCATTTATCTTCGTCTGATTTGGTTCCATTGTTACCTCTAAATAATGAATGGTGTTATATAAATAAATGTTTTCAGATTGTTATGTATATGTATTCTAATTGACAAGAAAAAAAATTGAATGAGCAAAAGTTAATTTTCATATGTTGATGTCAAACTCGATGAGCTTAATAAATACAGCAAAAACATTCCAATTGGTCGTATGATTGCAACCTATTGTTTCTTTTTTCTCAATTTTATTTAAAATAAATAATCTCTTGGCTGAAATTTTGAAATCAAGTATGTATTTTTTAGTTCTGTTTGTACTGGTCGACTGCTTCGGACCATTGCTGGACAATCTATATATCTATTTTTAAAAAGCCATATATCTATTACCTATATATTCCTGATTTAACCAAATATTTCATTTTAACAGAATCCTATTTCACATATGCTCGATTGCACAATCCCAACACGCAATCGTAAGATTCGACATCAGTGTCATAATACCACCTAAAGAAATAGATGTTACATGTTAAAAAAATGATTTTAGCTCGCATTTGGAAATCAAAATACAAAATTTTTCTACATTCCTATTTACTTATATCAGTTTTGAAAATTGACATTGCATTTGTATAATTCAAAAAAGTTTTCCAAAGCTTAATGTTTACCATAGTATCTGTTCCATCGTTGTGTGGCATTTAATCTCCATTTTGTATTCAGCTATTAACCTGACCTTCCTGGCATCAGGCTATTCCTGCATAATGCTTGACAGAATCAATTTCCATAGAAACTTCTGAAAAACAATTTGTTTCCAAACAATAGCTTGTTTTCTCAAATGACATCTTCACTTTCTTTTTTTAGAAATGTAAATCGAAAAGTTCCTTTGGAAAATTGAACAAACTTTGTTTTTACTGTGGAATTGCAGGTAAATAACTTCCATCTTGCTTTTCTATTAGAAGGAATTTTTGGGGTAGGTTTCTCAATTTCCTCAAACTGCGAAATGATAAAATGTATTATTAATTCATTATTCAAGCAAATTAGCATTTTTATACATGTTTCATCTGTCTCATCATTAATTTTAATTTAAATACTCACCTTCGAATAAATCATAAACGATCCTCTTTTTTTTTAATTGAAACAAAGTACCAGGCCCTATAGAAGATCTCTATAATTTTCATTTTTAATTGAGATTGGTGTGTTTTAACAACTATAAACGTGCGATATCGTCTGATATCAATTCTCTCGATTATTTCACATTTCACAGTAAACGAATTGTCTGGAACTTTTGCATTGAGACACTCAGACCTTTGAAATGAAATGAATTCATATTTTACAGCAGTTCAGCTAAAACATATTTTCAGATGAAATTTTGTTTTTAAAACTTGAGGTTTGTTTTTCGCCAGCCAGAAGGGTTCCCCCAACTGTGCATGTATGCTATGCCGAGGGTGGAAGTCGAGCACGTGCTTGTGTTTGTGTGTGATAAATGAGGAATCATCGTTTGCTCGATCGGTCACAGCTGTCATTTGGTATACTACAAACTTGCTGCCTGTTGATGCCAGCCATGTGCCAGATTACGATAAGGCTGATGGTCTTCTTGTTTGTGCTCTCAATCATAGAACAAAATCTCGGCGCAAATTAAAATTGAACCCAAGTTTAGCTCTTAATGTACAAGACTTAATTGTTACAAAGTCCACTTCTTTGCTTTTTCTGGCTCAAGTCTGATTGTTTTTTTATAATTTCAATAAAACTTCAGGTAGAGAAATGACAGAAAAAAAATGGAATCGTTATATATTGATTTGGTGCAGTTTTGAAGTTCTTGAACGACTGTTTTATAATTAATTAAAATAAGCAAACTTCCTTTTCTCACTTGTGTTTGGATTTCCTGGCCTGTCCTGCAAAAGTATCCTGCGTGGAGGAAGTCAGTCTCTCCAGAGGACAACTGAGCAGAAAATTCAGCTGGGGCTCAACTCAGGTGACCAAGGGGCCTTTGGAGAAGACACGAGGACAGGTGCTGCAGGCAAAACAGCCCCAACCCCACGGCACTTGTGGCTGTAATAAGCAGGGCTGCCCCCTTGGTCTAGTCATCAAAATGTTTGCGCTCTGAACGCACGGCTTCTTTATCTTCCTCAAGCTAAGGCAGTTCTTGCTAGCAGGGCCTTCCCTTTCAAACAACCTGAATTCGGAGCAGCCATGAGATGTTCCCTCCACCTCTGACAAAGTCATTTTATTACTTTGTCATTGTTTCTTTCTTTGTAGCAAAATCTTCCATATACTAATTTTTCAAATTTAAATATTTTCCAACTTTCTTTATCACTTCGCTTGAAGTTAGAAGAATTTCATATTTTTGCATTTTTGGGTTAAACCAAAGACAACATATATTCCTTTTAAGTATAGAAAATCTGCATTTTATTATTCAACATTGGTTCCTTATTTTTTTTTTGGTATTATATTATTATTAAAATACTGAACAATAGATTAACATAAGAGCAATTTTCACTAATCCACTATATTAAATGTATGTGATTTCAAATTTTTATTTGGGAAAAATAATACAATCGTTCAGAAAAATCTCTAGAAACTTAGTTTTTTTTTATTATTTTAAAATATATACAACTCTACTTTCATTCTGACGTCTAAATTTAAATTTCAAAATACATTTAAAGTATTTTTCTCATATAGAAAAATATAAATTTCATGGAATATTTAGTCCACAAATTTATTATCAGTTATTTCAAATGTTTCTACAGAAAAGATTTTTTGTTTGAAAAGTAATTGCTTCTCCAAATGAAATAGTTGCATAGTTTCAAAGGGGCAATTAAAATGATTGATTTTTCCAAAAAGTGTGCGGATAGAGGGTTTGAAGTCCTGCCTGGTATATCAACTTGATTCAAGCATGCCCAGATGAGTTTTAGTTGAATAAAATTGAACTATAATGATATTAATAAATCATACAAAAGATAGTCGAAGATAGTTTGAAGATGTTTGGAACATTCTAAAAACATAAATTCTATCAATGCCACAAAATTGATAAACACAAACTGTATCGAATTAGCAGAAATTTAAGATTTTAGCACTTGCCAACTTTGGACGAGCTAGTTAATGATGATTTCATCTCAGGAACTGTGAGTTTGGTCCATAGATTGTTTTTTTGGAAATCCTACCCTCAATCACACAAAGCAGCATACGTTTGGGGCGAAGGTCACAAAATATATTTTTTAAAAAATATAATTGAAAATTTGAAAAATAACAAATTGATGCCTTATTCGATGAAATTTGCAAAAAAAAGCGGGATATTAAAATAAAATTTCAAAAAAATGAGAGGATACTTTTTTGGACAGTATCCCCTGGTTAAAATTCACCAACCGCCATTGATCTAAAACTATTTAATAAAAAAATGTGTGTCTATTCTAGTAATAATACACGAAAGAAGTGTAAATTTTGAAGTTCATTTAGTTAAATTAGCCAATACTAGTATTATTGTTTTTAATATTAATACTTATATTCTTCACTCGCGTGAGCGTTAGAAATGCAAAAGCAACATTTTTTCCTTGTTGTTTTCATATTCCTCTGAACAAATGGTAGAAAATAAAAAGAGTCCAAGAAGACCTCTGACGTCACTCAATTGGTTCACTAAAAAAATAATTTAACATCCGCGCAGCAACTAATCTAGTATCAAAAATGTACTATTATTTATTACTCTAAAAATCTCCAAAATACTATTGTATCCATCAACAACTAAAGTCTTTCTTGTTCTGCTTATTAATAACACAAAATAATCATAGTGTTATGTATATTTCTCAGGAGGTATCTTTAAGGCATTTTAAAATTTAAATGTTTCCTAGTTGGTAAAACATCTGGAACAAAGTTGGATCTTTACTGAAAAGAGCAATTTGAAAGAATTTAATCGTGTTGTTGTGTTATTTATCATGGATGCATATCCATTATTCCCCTAGAAGTGACATCGATCCAAATTTGAAACTATAATCTCTTTAAATACATAAACAAAATATTCGATTTGAAATTTTTTTCCTTCTCTCCCTGCTTTTGCATATTTGTAATCTTTTTAGTGCTGAATTCGTCTTGTTTTGTTGATTAAATCGTTTACCTTTAAGGATTGATTTCTTTTCCGATGTCAACTCCGATCTAGGCGGAATTCTTTTCTATACGTCATTTACGAAAATTTATTGTTCTTTTCCAAAAAGTTTGTTCAAAAATGCCTGGCTCATGATTACCTTTCGTGCTTGCTTTCCCCTAGTCACTTGCATAAAAAACATTTATCATTTCTAAGGTTGACAGAACCGCTAATTTCTCTATAAATTACACCAATTCAATAACATTTGAGAAAAATGATCGGTTTAATTCATAAAAATTCTTTTCGAAATGATAAATAAGTTTTTTTTATACTATATTCAGCTGATTGCAAAAAAGTCGATAAGCAAATATTTTATTTTTTCTAGAATTAATCTCCTATCAATTTTGATTAGATTGAATTTTACAACACCCACATATTTTTTGAATGAACCGACGATAACTCACCGATAACGTTCTTCTGGATTTTGATAGGTCCGCTTTTCTCATTCATTGGAGATGATTTACAAGATGCAGTACTAGAGCTGGCCAAAAGGGTATGGTTTGCTTTACTTCTCCCGGGCTATATATTAGCAGTAGTAGTAGTTTTAAGGGTAATCAAGGGATGTTGAGTCAGCAGCGATGATTGCCGGCTGGATTACGCGCACCCTACGATATGAACACCACGTGAATCGTAGTCAGTCCGATTCTTTCAGGACATAAAAGAACTTACTAATAATCAAACAGATAATATGTATATCGACCTATCAAAATGTTATCTCGCCCTCTCTTGCTCCCAGCAGCATTATCACAGGTTGTCTCATGCTAGCCCAAAGCTTCAATATACAAATTAATTACTGCCTTCTTCTTGTCTTTTGGGGTGCTTTGTCATAAAGATTGTATATAATATTTTGGAATACTGTTAGATCATAAATTTCACTCCATTGATTTTATCATATGAGCTTTGAAACCATTATTCATCTTCTATCTTAACCCTGTCATAAAATACTCGTTTAGCAGCGTTTTTCTAATTCTATGCTATATCTTCATTATCATTCATTTATAAAAATGTTTTTTGTTCTCTTATTTTCCAATTAGAACATCGATTTTATATTTATTTTCATATTATTAGAGATATCCTTTATGGCCACTTGTAGGATATACTGTCTATTTAGGCTAAAAACAAATGTAGTTTTGGTGAAAGTTTCAGCTATTTTGGGTTTAATGTGTGCGATGTTTGTGCTTATTTGGCTTTACCTATAGTGAAACATATTAACGCCACTATAAACCCGATAATAAACTCATGTCTTATTTTAAATGACTGGAGCCAGATTAATGCAATGAAGTATAAATTTATAAACAAGGGCGCTTAACAGACTCTTCTTTGAATCTCAGTTTATAGGAATCTCAAACGGCATGTACTTCGACCTGCACTCCATTTGATTCACAGTTCTTACTTAAAGCTGATACTTTGGCGATTAAAGTTAACGAAACGACGTATTATTTTATATAAGGACATGGTAGCGCAATAGTGGACTCACCCGCAAAATTATAATTTTGGATTAGTGAGGAAATTTCATTAATAATATTATTACTAACCAACTGCAAAAGCGGGCCAACTAGCTTTTGATTGCAACTACGTTGGCTTGCAGTTGGTCGGTAACAATGACTAGTAATCAATTGCCGCCGATAGTGCTTCAAAATTATAATTTTGTGGGTGAGTCTACTGTTGGGTCAATGCCTATATATATATTTAGATATTTTTGAGAAAAAAAGAGGGAAATATAGGATAATATTATTTATTTATTAAAATTGTAACTCTCCTAGCTGATCCTTTGGATAATAGTCAATTACCTCACAATTACGTGAGGGAATATAAGAGACCGTCCATAAATTACGGGGGACTCTGGGATCTTAAAAATTGTGATGTCACGAAAAGTACAAATTAAAAAATTAAAATAAATTTCAGACTATATTTTTTAGAATTCGTGGATACTGAGTAAGGGTGTTAGAAAGTTTCAAAATATATTAAATATTATTTATTCATAAAAAATTTCTACAATTATTAAATTATAGGGTACTACGCGTGATTAGTGGGACGTCACAATACAGGAGAGGCTCCATTAAAAATGACCTGGGAAGGAAATTTAAAATCTTGAAACTCGTGTGACGTAATTTATGGACTGACCCTAATTTATAAATATTATTAAAGATACATTCACATTTCAAACATACAAATATACCTTAAAAACAGCTCTAATGAACTGAGTTCAGATCTGAGGTGAAAAAGGATCACAGAACAATTCAATCAGAGATGTCTCTTATTGTTGTTCCTTTGTATTTCCTTTGATAGATTGCTGTGTTCTTTGCTGTGCTTCAAATTGATTGTAGATATCTGAGGGAATCCCATAGTGGCCTTCTCCTTTGTTCAATGTAACAGTACTTTTCTTCATTGGTATTTTGAAGTTCCGTGGCCATTAATAAAGTAAATTCGTATTCTTACCGATGTCTTTTTCAAATGAATGAATGTTTCTAGTTAATATTATGTGAAGTGAGTCTCACATAATCAGTTGATTCTGATTCAGTTTCATTGATCTTTTAAGATTGGTGAGAGAAAGAATCCAGTTTCCATTTTGATCTGTATTCTGCATCTGTGGGGTGACTATTTTGGAAGAATATTGTTCCAATGTTCAACTCATCATTAAGTTTGTCAATCTGCTGTTTCTTCTTTTTGTATGTCTTTGTATTGAATGAACTTTGTTCCATTTGTGGTTTCAGCTTTTCTTGGCTATGTTCTCTTGGTAATAACATGGGTCTAAGTCTAGTCTGTTCTAATTAACGAAGAGACTATGCAGAGCATTCTGTTTTGTGCATCATCATCATCATAATACTGAGGATGAAGGCCTTTTTACCTTTTTCAGTTTTGTTTTTGTAGGCCACCAATGTTTTGGAATGTCTATGAAGCAATATTGGCTGTATTAAAGGCTATGTGGTGCTCCTTCTGGATAATTTAAAAAAAATGGGAATTCTCTTGCCGTTTCAGAGTTCTGAATTTTTCTTCTTTTTCTCCTTAAACAATTCTTTTGGCTTCTCTTGGACTCTTTTTGGTTTCAGAATGGGTTTTTTGTATTTATTCTACTAATATATTATTAACATTTGTCTGGTTGCCTTTATTCCTACCAAAATGCTGAATGACTTTAGTTTCGTTTCTTCAGAGAACGTTAAACTCATTTTGCCTTCTGGCATCTTCAATCTATTAGACTTCTCAAACCAAAAAAAGTCCACTGAGTTTAAACATCATTGAGCTATATCACAACACAGATACTTGTATACATTTCCAGTGCAGTTACATATCATTCTAATCAAATATTCAACATCTATCTGTCAAGATATGAAAACTCATATATTCTCCAGTGTTTGTATAACAGAATATACAAATCCGTGATCTCTGTTTCTGTCTATCACCTGCTCTGAATCCATTTTGTACCGTTTCCAGTCTAATATGAAGACAATTCCAATTCCTCTGTAAAACAGCAAAAACTCATTTGAAGTGGCCGATACAAATTTGTTTCCAATCTGTAACAGCAAAATGTTCGTTCAATTCAATCCTGAGCACAACATCATTAATTTGACAGAATGGGTGCTCAGCTGAATACGTCAACACTTTTCCAACACATTTCAAAGCGCTATTATCAACTTCCTTTTCTTCTGATTTATGCCTTTCATTCATTTACAAACTGGGTCATTCTTTCCAGTTTCAACAGACATTCACATTGCTTTTTCATATGTGATTCTCCATGTGAGTTGAAAGCAATCCTATCCCATGATCCCAGATGAGTATTCTTCAAACACAAGACTTCAACAATGCCATTACTAAGCATGGCATCATCCATTTTAATTGGGTAAATATTTGTCTTCCATATGAATTTTGGTAAATAAACGAAAAATCTCCCATTGGCGAATGTTTTGAGACAATGTCCTCTTTATTTCTTATTTCATTTCCCTTATTTCAGTTTCAAACTAGATATGTTGATTTCTATCTCTGTTGTATTTAAATTTATTTTGGGGTGGATTTTCTGTAGTTCTTTTGGGGATGGGTCTATTGGTCCCAATGGCTGCCGCTTGTAGATATGTACTCGCTTAAAAACTTTGGGCACATATGGGGTTTTGCCTGGGTTTTAGGTCTTGTCAGCCAGAAAAAGACTGTTACAAGGACACACATAGGTTATTCAAACATTCCAACCTTGTATGGTTGAATTCTTCTGTGCAGAAAGAAAGAACTCTCAGATAGTTCTGGCTGCAGAACACCTTTTGCTTCCTCTTGGTGCCTGACCCTAGCTCTCTTTGCAATGTTCAATGCACATGGTGTTTGATTGAGCCTATTTTGGAATATTTTTAGTAATATTTTTGTAAATTTTTGCAATTGTATATTTGTATTCCTTCGTTGGAATTGACAGCTTCGTATAGTAAACAGCTGTGAGGGTAGACAGAATGGTAGCAATGGCTAGCAAACTAATTCCCATATACACAGAAGCACTCTCAGAAACTTTGTGTTTGTGTGTGTGTGTGTCACAGAGTATAACCTTTCTTCCTTTGGATATGAAAGTCTCCTTTAGCACTATACGTTGGATAGCTCATTGTAGCTCTTTGAGACATTGGACATCTTCGTATAAAAGTAGACACGGTGCTTTCACGTGAACCTTTTCAACTAGTTTAACAGAGCCTAGGTGAGCATATACAGAGCAGAATTGAGACACTTTCTGTAAAGACAGTTTGGAACACTATATTTGGATAGCTCTTTGTAAATCTTTGAAACATGTGATTTCTTCGTTGCATTGTGATGTGTGTTCCCAATATCTAGACACAGTAATGGCACTGCTCGGCAAACCTGTGTGTATGTTCACTGTGGAGCCATTCATAAATGGTAGAGTTCTCTTGTATTGTAGTAATTCGTTTCCATATGTGAAGCGCTTTGTATGCCTTCAATGGAATACGGGTATCCCATTCACATAAAATTCACTGTGACGCAGAATAAACTTCTCTTTGGTCCTCTTTCCCATGGACGTGCCTTTCTTCACTAATCGACACAGTGTTTATTTTACTTTGATGTGTACATTTACTGTGTGCATAGGTATCTTCCTTTTGTGTCCCATTTGAATTGAATATCTTTATAGCTTCTTCTGACAAAATGGTAAATGCCTTCGTTGGAAACTGCGAGCGCTTCCCATTCGACAGAAATATACACAATGGCAATCATTGCAACTAACAAATGCACTAAACTAGTGTTGAATCTTTCATTTGCTATTCATTCATGTGAATTTGTGATAAGCTATCTCTCAAATATATTTTCAATCTTCCATTCAACTTCATTTTTCTTTCTACTGAAAGGTTTCTCCTTTATGTCATTTGATGCAGCGTAATCACTAAAGTGTTTGTATCTAATGTCTATTTGTCTTTCACATCCTTCCTTCGTTGGAAACGGGAATATCTTCCCATAACTAAGAATTCTCTATCTCATTCATCCAAGTTTGCTTTCTCCCATGGAGAACTTTAAGCCATCCTTTGATTCAGCACTTGCAGAGTCTTTCTTCTGTTGTTTTTTAGATATTTCCAATTCTGGATACCTCTGATACTGAAACGTCTAATCTTCATTTCTTCCCATATACATTCTCGTTGATTTCTGCATTCATGTGTGTGTTTCAGAGTGGGTTTGAAAGAACAACACACGTCAGATGATAAACAATATTTTTTGAAGATATCTTCAGCATTTTGAGACTGGCCCTTTTCTCAAAGGTGATAGTGAATTCAACTAACACAGCAGAGACTGCCTTCATTCAGTAAGTTTAATCTGACTCTTACTGGGAAGCACACAGCATATCTTCTCAGATGGAGAATTCACAGGTGCCTCAGAACTCTTTCAGCAGATGGGATTCAGACTTTGATCATTAGGGATAATTAGTTCATAATATATAACATTTAACTTAATAAAATTATAATTTTCAACTGGTTCAGACTTCGTTAAAATATTGAATGTTAATAAATATGGTTGTCATCTTGTACTGTGAAATTGTATGTATGTATTTAGTGTATAGCCAAGCTTTTTCGTTGATTTGTGCAAGCTGATGGGGTCGGTATATTGGTGAGACGGTGAGTATCTTACAATTTTAACATTTGTAATTAGTAGGCAATTAATACCTTTGAACCCACTAACTCACCGTTATTCTGATTCCGCAGTTTCCACTGAGGAAGAGGTGCCGTGCTGCTTTCGAAATATTTGAATTAATAAACAAATTACTGGAGGGAAGCAATTGAATTTTAATCATCCCCCTTTAAAAATTAACATATCCAGTATGCAGCAAGCCATTTAAATTTCATTTTAATTTATATTTATATTTATTTATTCATTGCAATTGTATGGGTAATAAAATATAGGTATAAGAAAATCCCATCCTATTCCTCTGGAAATTTGAGAAGAATAAGAATTTTTTCGAAAATATTCCTAGAGCTATATGAAAATATTAAAGGTGCTTCATTAGTGCACAATAATGAAGAGACTTAGAGTTTTGCATAATTATTTTGACAAATAAACTATCGGTAACTACAAAGAAAGCTAGAAAGAAAAGACGTTTTTTGTTGTACATCACGACTTTAAGCTTTGTGCAGCGTGCAATACTAAAGCAGGTATAATAATTTTGCTCATGTCGCACAATCATTAAAGTCAAAAGTATAAAAACTATTTAACTTCTGGCTTTTAAAATGGCGACGATGCATTCGCATAACTAATGAATAGGCCTTTTATTGTTTATATCAGTGATCTTCAAATTTTTTTGACTGCGTACCCTTATGACGAAAATAATCATAAATTGTACCCCCGCGTGTGTGTGTGTGTGTGTGTGTGTCAAAAATGATTTTTTTTTCAGGAATTGAACGGAAAAATTCAGAAAATCAAGTTATTATTTTTTTTTATTTATTTACAGTGAAACCCTTCAAATTCAAACTAATTGGGGCTGAAGCCTGTTGGAATTTCAATTTGTTCGGATTAGCCGAAAGCAGCTTCGACAATTGAAGATAACTGATATCAAGTGAAAGATTAAGTGATATTTTATGTGTTTCTATTATTATTTCATTGTTTTTGCAAAGTGATTAACCTAAAGAATTTCAATAACCAACTTTGACCGTTTTTTAATCCTGGATGACATAAGTATGTAGACACATTTACACTTTGTTAGGTATGCTAACTGTACTTCTTTGTTAATTTTTCAAATAATTATTTAAAATACGGTTATAATGTAGAATATATACATAATTGTTTTATGACTAAATAAATAAGTTTCTTTTTTTTCGTTCGGATTTCCCGGGATTTGGGATTTCCGGGGTTCGGATTTGAGGGGTTTCACTCTATTTTAAATGAAACAATCCTTCCTTCCTCAGCCTGTCGCCATCCACTCTTGGATGTAGTCCTCTTCCATCTGTTACCATATATGACTGTTTTTGGCTGTTAACATCCAATTTTTCCCCGCAATCTTTCGGATGTCATCTCTCCATCTCAGTTGTGGTTTGCCCACAATTCCTTTTGTTTTTCTTGGCCTCCACTGGACTATTCTCTTTGACCACCTTGAGTTCTCTTGTAGTGTCATCCCCCGCCTAGTTCCACAACATCTGAAACAATATACAATGCAATTGATAAATTACAAGAGGACATAAAGTATTTTGAAAATAAATGTGGCGTACCCCCTAGAATTTTCTGCGAACCCCTCGGGGTACGGGTACCCCACTTTTGAGATTACTAGTTTATATTATGATAACATGAGCTTGGCTTTATTCTTAGCACATCATTTCGGCCCTGGTCTACCTATTAGTCTTATTATTAGACACTAATCATGAATTTATTGATCGAAATGTCTTTTATTATTTCCTTTTGGTTATATTTTATATTCATATTTAAAACTTTTTTCTCTACTAGTGAATATAGGAATAAATGTTATTTTCAAAATATCATCCGTCTTATTTGCTTTTTTATATAGCTTAGTGGTTACCTTTATTATTTGTTCTTGTTGCCTTTTATTAAGGTATAAAAATATTTTCCCCTGAAGAAAAAACACCATCTCTCCATTCTATTAGCTTGACGTCAAGGTTTTTGCTTTTGGTTATTTTAATCTTTTTTTTTATCTACATTTTTTCATCCTCACCTCTAAGTTCGAAAACTTCATTAAATAAAAATATTGTGAACCTTTATGATGAAAATAAATTAGACGAGATGAGAGAGTATGATGGTTGATCGAATTTTTAACGTGTTGATGGATGTTCATTACTCTTTTCGTTTTTTCATCCAACTAATCAATAAGATCTCACCTTTGTTAATTTTCATTTTTTTTTACTACATTTTTATGGTTGTATAGAAATTTGTTGTTATTTTAATTCTTAATAATTTCCCTATTTTGTTAATCAATTGTTCTGGGATTTGTTTACAAATAAAACCACCAGTTTTGTTCTTTGTGCAATTGCATGACTTGTACCCTGATTGAGAGTTTTGGCCCCGGGCCGGGTGGCGCCTGCACGACACCCGGCTGCAACCAACCATGCTCGCCAAAACACAATGTTGCACTTTACTTGATGGCTGACTGAAAATTTTGTTGCGATATCCAGCCTCTGCAATTTTCTCTTCTTACAAATTTCTTTATTATAGAGAAAAATACAGGGTGGGCAATCTACATGTGACCCATTTGTTTCTGAAATCTACTCTTATTAAACGAGTAAAAATTGTATAAATTTATTTATATATTTCTTTATATATTTCTATCTTTTGTTCTATTTTGAAAACGGCTCTACCGATTTTGAGGAAATTCACGGGTTATGGGGTTTTTGGGTTGACAATTCGATCTATCACGGTCTCTTCTTCGACAAAATTGTTTTGATGGGTTTTTTCGTAATCAAATTAATTAGAATATTTAATAGAATAAAAAATAATCAAGAATAAAATTTCTTTTGTATAACCTGATCTCAATTTTCTGAAAAAATAACGATCGATATTTTTTATAACTTCGATTTCAATATTGAAAAAAATATCCAAAATTCCAAAATATTATCTCCAAAATTTTATTCAATTGTCTATATTATATCAATCTTATTTTTGTTTCATATTAATTATTTACATATTATTTATTTATTATCTAGATGTTTATATAATTACAAATTTGCAAATAATGTTCTAGGTGCACGCTTGTTAAAGGTGATCGATTTTTTGATTTTGTATATTTTATTTTAGAAATGGTTTGTTCATATAGGTATATGTGCTGCCAAAAATTGATATTATTTGATTTATTTTAGTTTGGGATAATAGAATTCCTCTAATTTATCGTATATCGCTAGAAAAGCTTGCTCGAACCTTAATTAAATTTTTATTTCTAAATTCAGATATATTTTTCTGTTGACTTTTTGACTTTTTAATTCCTCCAGTATTTCTCTTTAGCAAATTTTATCGTATTTTGTCCTATGTTACATAGTCTAATGACGTTTCAAGTTATATTCTTTAAAACCAGATTCCGCTTCATCATTAGATTACTTTTCCTCTTCTCTGATGTCCTTTATATTGGGGTAGGTACTAGAATTAAAAGAAATCCAATCGATTTTTTAAAATGTTTGTGATGTATTCTTTGCAAACTTCGATATACAACTGATTATTTCACTAGTTAGTAACCAGCTGTTTATTAGCCAGTCCCATTAAAATGTTGTTCCTTTCAAAATAGGTCAGAAGCAATTATGACACTCACATAGACAATTATCAACTAGTTTCAAGATATTCGATCATAAAGTAACATCTGAACGATTTAAATAAGTTTCATCTTAATTACTAGATTAGGTGAATATAATTTTTCATGAGAGCTCAAATCTAAATTAACCGGAGAATTACTCTTGTAAGAAATGATCGATACATATAGGTATACAACAAATATTTATATCAATATTTGATGGAAGCTGAATTTGTATTTGAGATTATGTTGACCAATTTCTGTCTGTCCTTAGGCATATTGACATTGTAGGTAATTCTATTTTAGAGGATTGCACCTCCCAAAACTTCCTTTATGTATCACCAATCAATTCGAGTAGAATGCCAGCAAGATTATTAATCCAATATCACACTGTCACGCATCTTAAAACTAGTACCGTGATACCGTCGACCCTCGATGACTAGAAATCCAAGGGACTACAAGAAAAAATTCGAATTATCGAGAGGAAAAGAAAAAAATCGAATTATTAAGATTATATACATATATATTTTTGAAAATATATATGATCTTACATATATAGGGTGACCACGAGAAACATTTTACGTTTTAGAAATAAAAAAACAATATTAATTTTTCAAGATACTATTTATTTAACTTAAGTTACATAGTTGTGGTTATTCGCCATTTACTTTACGTAGAGAAAATGATGTCAGGAAGGTGACGTCCTTCTTCCCTGAGGCAATTTTCTATTCTGTCCAGGAGGCTCCTCCACAGGTAAAGTAAATGGCGTATAACCACAACTATGTAACTTAAGTTAAATAAATGGTATCTTGAAAATTAATATTGTTTTTTTATTTCTAAAACGTAAATGTTTTCATGTCACCTATATTTTATATATAAGCAACCAAGTAAAAGAGTAAAAATAATGAAAACGACAATAAAGAAGAAAAAATACATTTGTATTAACATTGCAATAGATAATAACATACCTAATTAAAAATATTAATAATACTTCCAGCGCCTCCCAATCCAGGTATTAGTTTGGGTTCGGGTGATCAGTAGCTTAGTGCATATGGGAGGTAAACCTCTTATGACAAAGCATTGCAGTACATATGCAAAGATCCGGGTTACAGCCCCGGCTGATCCTTTTGTCTGTAATAAAAATAATCTTTTCTTCGTTCCCTAAATTTGAATTTATTAATAATACTTTTTGCTAGGAAAAATTCGAATTAAAAAAGAGGGGAAGTGGCCTAGTTCGAATTATAGAACGTTCTCTCCCCTTCTTGTTACGGAAAGGATTTCGAATTATCGAGCGTCTCAAAATACACAGCATTTTTCATTTACCGAAGTTAACTGCTGAAGAGTTCGAATTATCGAAAAATTCGAATTATCGAGAGTAGATTTCAGTTCGCTAACTTCAGTGATGGAATCTGGAATTTATGAATGTTTACATATTGAGTATTGATCTTTGGAAAAGAAAAAGAAACGTGTTATCATCTTTTGCTAGATTCTCTTCATCTTATAACCCCCCCCCCCCCCCGCAAAAAATGAACTTAAAAAAAATCAAATCTAAGTTGGAAATTACTTATTCCTTAAGGAAATATTTTTGAATCTGTTTTGAATTAAAATCATGCATATAATTAATACCTAGGGCTAGATTTCAAACAAGAAGTTTCTTGCTAATTATATCATTTCTGAACTTTAAAAGGAGAAAGAAACAAGCAGGGGAAATAAATGTGCTTCGAATTATCCCTTAATTTGTTTTTAACTTTTACAATATTCGAGCTAGAAAATTCATATATGCGGTTGAAATCATCAGATAATTAGCTTTTTAGAAGCTTTGTGGTAATTTGAATAAAACCTTTTTACCCCCCAAGTGTTAAAGTGAGCTTTTAAACTGAACTTATGATGAAAAGTTGAATAATTTTTGGCTTCGTCAAATTCTTAAAAAGACCAACTGCAAGGCGGCGATGACAAAGGAAGACTTTTGGAAATGAACGCTGGTGAGAAAGCGAGCCACCCTCGAGCTCTTTCTCTTTGAAAATCCCGAGAATAAATCCCACGAATCGAGGGGTGACCACCACCAATTTGCGAGATGCGTCTGGTGTCGTAAAGTGCAAGTGGGTCAGACACCCACCCACACACTCACATATACACCTTCGCCTATATTCCCACCCTCGCTCACTCAGACATCCATCCGTATACTCAATAGGGTGGGTCGAAAAAACTGAAATTTATTTTTAGAAAACACTAGTGTGGAAAAGTTTCCTATTGTAATAAGAAAGAAAAACGGCATAAATAAATAATATTTTAAAAAAACTAAAAAACAAGCTTCTAAAAAGTACAAAATAATGTAATACTTAATCAAAAAGTGTGGGGCGCAGAAACATGTACTTTTAATTAATTCCTGTCATGGAAAATGCTGGATATCTATAAATCTAAGAGGCTTAACAAAAAAGTAGTACAAATAAACGTTCAAGTAAACAAAATTTCCTAGAGAATGAGATAGGAATCAAGTTTTTAGGATGAGTGGTTTTTATTTTATGATGGAAAAATTGCGATTTTTTGCAAAAAATTGCAGTTTTTCAAAACTTTAACCTCATTGCGGCACATGACCATTTATCCAATTAAGATGAAACCTTATTTTAATTGTAGAAAATTTAATCTATTTTAAAAATGTATAGAGTGGTCTTTGTCGAAAACGAGCTCCTTCATGGTGAAAATGGGAAAATATCGAAAAAAGGGCGAGTTTTTGGGTGATCCGGGGGGGCTGCCGAGTTCGAAAACTTGGATTTTGCGTTTGAGCCATAACGGTTGGTCGGAGAAAAAACTTAAATAATAAACTTTGTAGGAAATTTTATGAACTTTCATTTTGAATAGGAAGGTTATTTACGAAAAGTTGATAGTTTTCGATTTATAAGGGAAAAACCGCCAAAAAATTGAAATTTTCATATTTTTTGCATTTTCTACAATGTTGCGTCACGAAATTTTTCGTGAGAGGCCTCAGATTTGGATTCAGCGCCCCAAAAAACATATATATACAAAAAATCAGAAATACCCCAAAACTTTCCAGATAAAAACACAATTTGACTGGACTAACTAGTTTTCTATGCTTGTTTTATGGTTTAAATAACCTTCTTCTTCTTCTTCTTCTCTTATTCTTCTATATAGGTGTGAACACCTGTTTCTCCAACATATTACAATCAGTCATCAGGATCACAACTCTCTTTCCATCGTTTTTTTGGTCTTCCACGGCTTTTGACCCCTCTGAACCTAAATAAATTAAATTCTGATCAATAATATAGTTTTTTATTTTCGCGCAATATCTTACAAAAATTAAAACGTAAAAACTTTAATTTATTTAGGTTATTTAAACCATAAAACAAGCAAAAAAAAATCAGTGTGATTATTTAAAAAATTTTAACTAATAGAAAAAAATTACAAAAATATAGTGATTTTTGCAATTTTTCATAAGTTTAAAGTTCCATGTGCGAGCGGAAGAAGCTAACCGATTTTAATTTTTTTTATGCCGTTTTTCTTCTTATTACAATAGGGAACTTTCTCCACTAAAATATTTTCGAAAAATAAATTTCAGTTTTTTCGACCCACCCTAAAGCTCAACCCTTGACTTTTTCGTCAGTCTCACTTTCTGGTCGATTCCGTTTTTCGTAATTTTTTTTCTCTCTTCTCTTCTTGCAAGCAGCATGTATTGTAAATAGGCCGTTAAATCGGCCGAGCAGAAACGGCCCAAGTCAGTCACTTGAGTTTCCCTCGCGGTCCATTTGTTTACCGCCGGCTTGACGGCGACTGATGACTCAGGATTAATCGTATCATTCGCAAAAGGCAACGAATAGAAGGCTTTTCTTCTCTCGGGCCAAGACAAATCCACTTACTAAATGTGAATGGCTTTACTACTAAATTGATATCATTTTTATTTCAATAACAAATAGCACAAAAGCCTCACTCATTCCGTCCCTGATTTTTTTCTCTCTCTCATGCATATTGATAAATCCTATCATTCAGAATAATAATACCATATATGTGGAACAATATGTTTTATTTTTTCAATGTTGTATATAATATATGACGATTTTTTTCATATCTGCACGCCAGATGCAACGGAGCAGAGAATTGCTCTCCATTTCGGGTGTTTATATGCTTAATAAAAATGTTCTTAACCATAACATTCATTGGATAGCTTTATCCAGTTAAAAGACATTTTCTAGAAGAAACCTAATACAATTAAATTAATACTTTTATTAAAATTGTGATATATTAAAAATTAAAAATTACACCTTTTACTTCTAAAATACATTTAATTAAAAACTATTATTATTTCAAATTATTTTATCTATATTAATAAAATATACTGTTGAGTACGTACGTCAAGCTTGAATCATTTGCCAGTAGATGGCAGTGGTAACGCTTGAATCTTTGGCCAAGAAGTCCGAAGGCCCGGTCTTATAAGATATTTTTGTCATTTTCTATTTCATAAGGAAAAATTAGTTTCCTTGCAAGAATAGAGATTAAAGGGAAAATGATTTAGCTATATATCCCCTCACCAGCATCACCTAAAGCGTGCCCAGTCCTAATACTTGACGCAGCCTCTCGCCTCCATTTAACTCTACACGAAGTCAACTCTTTCAATTCTCTAATAGTCCATCCTATATTTTTTCATTATCTGGAAAAATATTCTAATGTATCCTTTATCATCTGAGCTTTCCTTTATCTCAGATTTTTAAATAAAATTCTATTTTCACTAATCCTCTCCAAAACTTCTTCATTTGCATTTATATACTTTCAATTGAACCAAATTTTTGACCAGTTTTACATCTATGTATATGTTGCAGTAAAAATCCGTTTTTAGTAAGAACGGGTTCTTACTAGTTAAAACGCGTTTCACTGAATACCTTTGTGGCAACTAGAGTTTACTGATATTGGTTGAGTTTAGTTCAAAAGTCGAGAATCTTCATTTTTGACCTTTCGCCTCATTTTGGATGTTTATTTTCAAAAATTTTTAAACGAAAATGTCAAAAATTAGAAAGTTGTAGAGGATGTAATTTTTGACATTTTCGTTAAAATTTTTTTGAAAATAAACACCCAAAATGAGGCGGAATGTTAAAGGTGAAGATTTTAGACCTTTGAACCAAACTCAACCAAAATAAGTAAACTCTAGTTGCCACAAAAGTATTAGTGAAACGCGTTTTAAGTAGTAAGAACGCGTTCTTACTAAAAAACGGATTTTACTGGAACATAAATATGTATTGTCTTTATTGGCTATACCCCGAGAGCTATGGCCGGCACCTACCTCTTAAACCTCGTCAAATTCCAAGCAACACAGTAGATATGTTTTAAAAAGTTTGAAAACTTGAAAAGTTTTAGCCTTTAGTACCTACCATTTATTGAAGTTCCCTTGAACAGAGTTAGTGAAAGAAATCTAGTTTATTTTTCTTTCTTTAGTAAGTTTTGTTTAATTTTTTTTTAGATTACTTAAGCTTAAATTTTGGATGGTAGATATATGTAAAGTAAACTACAAATCAATTTCTCTTCGTCAAACATATCAAGCAAAAACATCCGAATGAACATGAAACCAAAATTCGATTTACTCCATTGTTTGTATTATATATTCAGGTGAGGTTTCTGAGTTTCTCTTAAAAGAGAAATGAATAAAATCCCATATACTCTCCACTTTGCATCTAAAACAATATCCTCTAGGCTAGTTTCACAAATATGCTTGATATTTTATAATAATTTTCATCATATAAACGGTTTTCTACTAAACTAACTGATATCGTAAATAAACTTTGTTATAATTATTGTAAACTTCAACAATATTTGTTTTATCATGAAAGAAGGAATAATTTATGCGTTTCATCAAAAACAAATAAATAATGCATAATTAAATGGGAGAATCTTTATTATCTTTAATGTGTATTGATTGCATTAGCATTAGAGTCCTTCTTTTTAAACGGATAGAGAAAATACGGACCTCTCACTGGGAAATAATTTATCTCTAAAAATGTGTAACCACTTTTTGAATTGCCATCTAACGTCTTTGCAGAAAACCCTTTTTACATGCTGTATCTTTCCTAGATAAAACCAGAGATATCTTTGCTCGAATGATTCGAAAGCCAAAATGACAGAAGCTTGAGCCTTGTCAGGAGGAGAACTGTCGTTTCATATTTTTCCAAGGCCTAGTTTAGCCTGAGCCTCCAGGTCCTAGGAGATCCAAATCAAAACGGCTATCGGTCCATTGACGTGACATTCAAGTCCTAAATGGGAATGCAACCAGTCACCTGCATGTCCCGGATCAAGGGACTTAGGTGAGGTTACGCCTTGTCGCGTTATTTACGTTTCAGCCCAGCTTAAAATCTTAAGGTTTTATTTCGAAGATGTTTTTCTCGTTTTCCCACCGGAGTTAACTTTTTGTCAATACAAACGTGTAACTTGCGTGCTGTTCTACGTCCTTCCACCTCCAGATTTGCCCTAATTTTGATATCGAACCCGAAATAAAGTCATGGATGTACCTGTTGATTGATAAATGCGCTTTGTTACTTAGTATAATAGTTAGCAACAATAGAAAGCGTTTCCTATCCAGATTCGCACGTCTTGGGCACGTTGTAATCCTCTCTGTTTATATTTAGAAACGTTTTCAACAGAGAAAGGGACATTTTTCAACGAATTTTTTATTCGAAATATAAAAATACGTTTATCATGAATTTATATGGATCCTGACTCTTTGGATCATCAATCAATTTCCATTTTCTAATTGTCTCTGATTATTTCTCAGTTTAGAGAGAGAGAGAGAAAAAAGTAAGTTTAAAAGTTTCATTAATCACTGGAAGTCATTTCATTATCTTGATAACGAATTGAGGCGGAATGGCTCCGGAGTGCGGTATCATTGTCGGCAATTGCTGGAACAGGAAAGATAATTTTAATAATCTAAATCGTTTATTTTAAAAAATTGAATATTGTATCTTTTAAATCGTTAAAACAAATGGAACATATTTACTTGTCTGGCAACAAAAATATCTATTTGTCATATCATATCAATAATGGAGATCGATATTTTCTATAACTAGATTGTTTTGGAAAGAATTCCAGTCAGAGTCGGAACTCGAACAAGTTGATGGAGCGGAAACGAGACAGATCCGAAGATCCTTGAGAATTTAGCAGAATCTAATGTAATATGATGGAAGAGGAATTCTTTCTTCACGATGTCTGATAGTCATGTTTTTGTTTAACTTCAACAATACCCTTAGAAATAACCGCACTTTCCCCTCAAATTAAAAATAAAATCTATTCAAGGGAGTTCGGTCAACGAAAATAGAAATAATCATTTCCATATGATTGAATATACTTATTGGATCAGATTTTCGCTCTAATTTTAAAAGAAAATTTTCTAATTTATAATTATTTAACATAGGAAGTCGGATAGGGAGCTTTCGCTCGAAACCGAAATTAAAAAAAAATCTAATTTTTATATATACTTACATCTTTTGTAAGTGTGTTTTTTGTAAAAAAAATTTGTGTTCAAAAAAATATTTATTTATTGGATCAGAACTTGACCGTTTTGTTTTATTTTTTTAAGACCAAGTTTAGACTTGCTTACGTCAACTTCTCACACTAGTTGAAACTTAATGTAATCGTCTCATTATTTTACGTAATTGGCTATTGATAGATTCTTAATTTAGGCATATATCAAATCGAAATTAAAACTTGTTGTTCCTATATAAACAGGATCAATTAAACATATATACCTATCAATGGCGGCTGGTGACTTTTCAACCAGGGGATGGTGTCCTAAAAGTACTCTTCATTTTTTGAAATTGTATTTTAATCTTCGCCTTTTTTGCAAATTTCATCGAATATGGCATCATTTTCGTTATTTTTCAAATTTAAGATTAGATTTTAAAAAAATATTCGCCCCAAACAGATACTGCTTTTTGTGTGTGAGGGTAGGAGTCAGAAATTAAATCTTTTGACTTATACTCCACAGTCCCTGAGATGAAAATCGACCATTTTCCACAATGAATCAGCCTGTCTATAAGAAAATATTCAATTTCTCCTAATTCTATTGCTATAAGCACAGACCTGCTTATATCACTCTTAGTTATTTCCGTTCTTATATATTGAAAGTTATTTGAAATGGATTAGTCTAAAGATTCCCTAATCATATTTATTTATTCCTTTTTTGTATTATTCCTATTTTAATAGTTCCTCTGCGAGAACAATTTGTATTCGACTAAAACTCGTCTGGGCTTGACTTTGTCATGCTTGAACTGGAAGATATACCAGGCCGCAGAGACTTTAAACCTTCTATCGGCACCCTTTTTAGAAAAATTATTCATTATAATTCCCTCTTGAAATTATGCAACAATTTTATTTCATTTCGAGAACAAAAATACTTTTCAAAACAAAAAATGTTTTTTATAGAAATATTTGAAATGACGGATATTAATTTGAAAATTTAACGATCCTCCTGAATTTTTTTTAGTGAACCTTATATATTTATGAAAATACTCTAAATATTTGAAATTTTAGGGATACCCCGCATCCACAGTACGCTACTGATACCTATATATTATATATACTTAAATATATTATTTTTCTGATCTAAGATAGATTTTTTTCTTTTTCCAGAGTTAATTAGAAATATTTTCTTATGGTGGCGGACGGTTAAAACGCTTTTCCTTCAATTCTTCATTTAAGTTAATTTCTGACGCATACGTCTCGTATTAAACGCGTAAAGAAGGGCTTTATATGAAGCTCTTTGTTTATTAAAAATTTCAATCTCTTTTTAGATATTTGAGGCTATCTTCTAGCTAAAGACTCAGTAATTTTTTCCAATTTTTTAATAGACTCTCAGTAGGATAATTTCTAGAAAGCTTTGATCTCATTTAATATTATAGAAAAAGTAGTAGTACTAGACATTGTAATTCTCATTCTACCCGTTTAATTTTTCTTCACCAGTCAATGTCTAAAAGTTGAAAAAATATAGCCAGAATCATTTTTAGAGAAATATTGAAGAATAGCTATAAATATATTGCTAGTCCACAAATATTTAGTCAATATAATAGCCGTCGAATAAACTAGTTGCTATTTGAAAGCGAATCATTGCACATTATATGCCTTCCAACGGAGCAGTTCAGTGTTCGCTGTGCTATTAATATTTCTTTTATATTAAAAAAAACAATGCATAATAAAATTGCAACTTATAGATATGTAGGTATTATTATATATTATAAATTTTTATTATCTTTAATCAATTTTTCACTCTAAATAAATATTTTGTTTTTGTTTTAATAATGAGGTAGCCCAATAAAAATGCTTGATTTGAAACTAAATTGTTTCATTTTATTCACTTTAGCTCACTTTACTGCCTCTTGGGCCATATATGGTAAGCCCATTAATATAAAAAAATAAAAAAATAAAAAAATAATCTGGGCACTAATGGCTTAATATAAAATTGTAATTAATTTATGAAATTAATGAAAAACTGTATCAGAAATTGATATAAGAAAGAGTAAAGTTAAAATTTTAATTATAATAAAAGCAAATATTTCCGGGCACCACCTATTTCCTGACAAATAAGTTTTTCATTAAGTACTTAGTTCTACTCATTTTATTAAATATTAAATTTCTGGCTCTTTTTCAATTATCAAGTTGTCGTGACTAACAAGAGTAAGAAATTAAATATTTGATGAAAAAAGGTTAATGATACTCAATAAGTAAATGAAATTGTTTGATCCAGAAATAGATGTTCCTCTGGGAATATATTTTTTGTTAGCCTATTCTTAAAAAAGATTTTAAATGATATATAGGAAAATTAATTAAATCCGCTACTACTAATATGTTTTTTGATTAAATTGTTAAACATTAATTAATTTCCAATCGTATATTCGAAACCCTTAATGAAACAATGACATCTCTTGACATTTAATTAAACATTCAAGTTGTGTTCATAGTTTGATAAGAAAATCTGATCAATTTATTTCATAGATCATTAATTCATTACACAACCACAATATTCAATACACGAAAAATACAAATCTTCTTTTTATTGATATCTGTCCGTTTATAAACAGCGCTGAGTGGTGGTCAAAATAAAAACTAACACAATCGGGTAATATTTATTTTTATTGTAGGTATAAAGAAAATTATTAAAAAAACAAAAAACAAACAAGATAGATTATTAGCTTGTTGTTTTTGTTAAGTGCTTTATTCAAATATTCTATGGCATCTCAATTTTGAAAAATTACCCTCGGCATGATTGATAATTGTGCAGCTTACCCGTTTGTTTTAGTTTTATTTTTGACCACGAGATTGCGTAGTGGCATTAACCACTTACCAATAGATAGGCTATTTATTTAACTTGAGAATGTTTTATGATCTGAACCCTCAATATTCACTTTTTAGGAGCTTTCCTAAAGGCCAGAGACCAGCTAGTTTGGTCTATAGATAATGAACTAATCTGATGATCATCCTTTTTATTCGTGCACATAAAGCGAAACCTGTTTGGTGTTTAGTTTAAATGGATCCTGAAATTCAAACCTTTCCTATTCCTCAAATGACAAAACAATGTTTTCAAACTGAAACATATACAGTATGGTGACATAGGAGATTCAAAGATGCGAGAGATAATTATCGAATAATTAGTTTTTCATCTAATATTTAATATCAAAATCCCTTCTCACGAACCTCATTAGAGTTTGTAGTACTATATAATTATTATTTGATATTTCATTTAAACTTTAGATTCTAAAATAATAGATACTTGTATTTTATTTCCATTATTATACAAAATCTAGAAAATTTAATGAGGCAGTCCAAGGTTCAAAAAATAGAGAAAATTATATCTATCTTTTTATTCAAAGCCGACGTTTCGAGGGTTTCTTCCTCCTTCTTCAGGGTTTTGAAAGGTCAGTGATTGAAATATAACGTGACACTCTCCTCTTTCTCCTCTCTTAGTGGCAATATTGTACAATTTTTCATAATCAGCAGAAATTTAGTATAGATACCTTTCACAACTCTGAAAAAGAAGGAAAAAATTCTCCGAAATGTCGGCTTTGAATTAAAAGATATAATAGATATATTTTTCTCTATTTTTTGAACCTTGGACTGCCTCATCAAAATCCAGTCAATTCACTTACCAGTCCGTTTCCAAAAACTTCAAACGTACTAGAAAAGGATGTTTTTAAACAAAGTATCTAGTATTCACAAAAAAAAGTTGAGAAATTTTAAATGGTATTTAGGTACGTTCCAAGATACCCTGAGTACAAAAAACTGTTTTTACTTTCAATTACATAGAATGCAAATAAAATATTACATTTATTTTGGGGAGGTTCAATTTTCGAAATGTTCTATATCGAAAACGATATATTTCACTCGGACAATTCAAAGTGAAAGTACCTATATCATATTAACATTTGAAAGTGATAGTATTCGATGTTCTTAAGATATACAAATTGAGTTTAGAAATATAAACCGGGTTCACAGACAAACAAAATTTAAATAGGCGAATCAGCCGCATGCACAGTATGGTAAGCTTTTGGTCAAAATCGACAAATCACTTGTACCCCTTTTACTTGAAGATTGGCGTGTTTTTC
Organism: Forficula auricularia; assembly: GCA_024734495.1. Taxonomy (NCBI): domain Eukaryota; kingdom Metazoa; phylum Arthropoda; class Insecta; order Dermaptera; family Forficulidae; genus Forficula; species Forficula auricularia. Next base: position 7,174,846 of record JALMQS010000117.1, read on the forward strand.
TCTCTCAAAAATGATTCCTATTATTTAAAAAAAATCGCTTTTCTTAACAAGTATCACAAATTCTATGATGTGTATGTTTGTCATCATTGGTTCTTCGGATGAAAGGTTGGGGGTGATTTTTTCCTTTTTATTTTTATTTCGATTGAAAAACTGTCAGGGAGTGATTAATTTGAAAGGGGAAATTGATAGGATGATTTCAAAGAAGAGTAGGTTTTATGTGAAAGTCATGCGATGCACTACGACTTGATTTTTTTAATGATTGTGTGTGGGGGTATTTTCGGATGACCGTGAAATCCACAATTTTAAAATTTTGAGTAGTTTGTTTATTATAGTAGGTTTTTTTAATGAAATTGATGAGGGAGTTACACCAAAGAGGTCCATCCCCTAAAAGTGTATGGTAAAGTAAAATCTTTATTAGGCAGTTTAAAAATATTTTTTCATATTTCAAGGAGAATGTCATCGATGAAAAAGTATATTTTTTACTACATAGCAAGGGCATGCATCATTTAAGAGAAATACTCCTTAGGAAGATCCAGCTTCCTAGTACAATAGGGACCACGCGTTAAAATTTACACGACCGTGTTTCTCTTTCTTTTCTCTTCTCGTTTTCTTTTAATTTTAATATATTTTTGATGAAATAAAATATTTATTCCGCTGGAATCGAACCATGAAATTTCCACTTTTGTTACTGAAAGGCTTCCAACGCTCTATCTCTTTCAAAGCAAAATAAAATCCTATAATATGCGAACATCTAACTAAAATATAAATATCTCAACTATATAATCTAAATATTTTTGTTTTCTTTGTTTCAGGTAAGAAGTTTGGAATGTGGAATGATGCTACCCATTTATCGTGAGTTTATCTTTATTAATATCTTGAACCGAATGCAAATTTGAATTTGAATTTATTGAATTTTTAACAAATAAAAATGTATTTAAAAGACCTTCATTTAAAAAAAAACATAAATAAAGTACATTATATTGATACAAGTATTTAGAATTCATCTTCCTCCTGTTACTTATCTAGTTATAAAACTTCCCCAACTTTTTCATCTAGTTCTTTAGATCTACATGAATTCACAGATATAAGTGAACATTTTCCTATACATTTCAATAAACGATTTGCAAACATCTAACACGTCTTCTCACAACAAATCCAACCAATTTCCTGCCATATTTTCCGAGTCTTACCACCTTTAACCCTTTAAGGGTATCCTCCATAAATCATAAATCCTCAAACCCAAATCTTGCAATTTATATGTTTATAAGTTCTTTCACCTATTTCTTTCTAAGGTGAAATATCATACTTCTTAAAAACATTATTTAAAATTAATTGAAAATTAACTTAAATCGATATTATGTATAATCTATTCTCAGGCCTATAGTCAGGCCACTACAGAGCTGTTAAAAATGAACGAGCAAGAGATTAAAGAAATTCCATAATTCATATAGACATTTGGTATTAGTTTGGGTTCAGGGATCAGTAGCTTAGTGGATATAGGAGCTAAAGCTCTTATGACAAAGCATTGCAGTACATATGCAAAGATCCCAGGTTCGAATCCTGGCTGATCCTTTTGTCTATAATACAAAAATCTTTTCTTCGTTCGCTAATTTAATTATGTATAATATTTTCTGACTCTAATTTGAGAAGGTCGTGACCCACATGTTGAAAAACACTGCCCTAAAGTCCTGAGTTGGCCCTTCCATCGTGCAAAGAAGAAATAGAGGGGATATTTCTATTTATCTTAGGAGGAAGCTTGTTTTATAGACCTTCATTCAAATTTTTTATATCAAAATCATTGGAGCGGTTATTGAGAAATTTTGAAAAACTACTGGAATAAATCGAAATGTTCTAAAAAAAGGTAGTGTAATAAATTGCTGGATTTCCTTACAGATTATGGAAAATATGTATAATAAATTTTATTAAAAAATGATAAATTGTTTATACATTCTTTAATAGAAATTTGTTGATGAGGACTCTTTTGTTATTGTATGGCCACAACATTTTGACCCCTTTTGCTCATAGAATATAATAATTGAAATCAGCCTGAAGCGCAAATGGCATAATATTCTTTGAGCCAATATAAGCGCACCCATTCACAGTGGTGTACATACAATTTCCACCCCGGTCTCAATAGTTGTTTGTTGTTTTCAAACAACAGGCCGCAATGACAGGTGTAAAATCAATGGATTTAATTTACTAGTGGTAAGATGTCTTTGTGCACACGGATAGCGCCCAGCCGTAGGCACTAGTTGCAGACATGAAAAGCTGATGGATTAGCTTAAGGCGTAATCCAGAGAATTGCTGGAGTATTGGCTCTCATCTAGAGATGGCCACGCATATGCCTTTGAATTGCACGCCAGCTTCCGATTACCGCAGTTACTACTTGGCCTACTCGTGGCTGTAGTTAATAATATAATTAATTTTGGTTTTATTGTTTCAAATCACGGTAATTTTTTTTATTTAATTGAAATCGAGTTTAGCGACTACTCCATTGTTTTTTTTTTTTTACTTTCACACCCCATTTCTCTTGATTACCCTCTCCTCTTCTTTTTGGTAATGCTAAAGATCTATAGGTACTGCATCTTATCTGTGCTCTCTTCTTGCATTAGATTGTATTAATAAAAAATCTGGCTAGGTCAAAGCATCTTCCAAGATCTCTGCAGTAAGTTGTCACTTGTATTTTGCCAAGATTCTGCAACCCAGTAAAAAACTTTCTTCACCTTCTCACGGATACATTTTCTTCACTAAAATATCCAAACCACCAGCTTTCGGCTAATCCGAACAGACTACAGCCCCAATTAGTTCGGATTTGAGGGGTTTCACTGTATATCTAATTATATTAACTTTTATTATTATTTATTTTTCTTGGAGAAACTTTTTTAAAATTTTGATTATACTTACTTTCTGAGATAATGGTCAGTATAATGAGATAGTACTATTGTAGATTTGACGCTTGTTGAGTTGTTGATGCGTACAAAGCTTACTTATGTATTGTTAATCGTTCTGTTGTTTGCTATTTATATTTATATGTTGATATTGTTGAAAACTCAATGTTTTTGAATGAGATTACGAGTAAGCAATTAATATGACCTGTGACATTGGCGCCCGAACAATGTGAAAATGATAAGAAAACCTAGTAGACCACTTTGTGAAAGAATATGGAAATAACAGGGAGGATATCGGAATCAGGTGATATAAAGAGCATAGAGTGGATTTGGGAGAGGTGACTAATTAAAAATAATTTTGAAATAATAAAGAAATTAAAGGATGAATTTGGAAGAGGAAAAGAAACAAGAGAATAGAATTGGAAGAAATGGTTAAAGGGAGAAAAATTCGGAAAAGGCTAGTGATTTCGAGATTAATAGGAATATTCAATGCGCAGACGTGGGAAAATTCCTTCCGGTGTTTAGAGCTCCCCTCTGGGAGAGGAAGATCCGAAGTTATTTTTAAAAAGGTCGAGAATACTCTAGTAAAATATAAAGTACCGGAAGATGTTTGGCTCATGGTGGTTTCGGGTCCGTTGTTAGATAAGGCCAAGGCCTGGTGGCGGGTGGTGAATCAATTTCCCGCGTTGGATTGGAAAGATTTTTAAAATGAAATTTCTTACCGAGAATACGATAGTTTAATCGTAGTCTCAAAGTTAAAAGGTTATGTTTTATGAGGAGAAACAGAGAGAAGACGAACCTATAAGGTTATTTATTGAGAATAAGATGGCTTTTATATAAGAGAGTTTTTCCGGAGGAAGATGCTGGTTCAATCCTGCAAGTTTTAGTGGAGATGATTACTCCACGTAGATCATCCATTAAAGGGAATAAATTCACACTGATATTGAAGGAGTTTAATACAGACGATAGAAGGAATGAAAAGGGACAGGATGTGGATAAAGAAGAAGTCGAGTCCCACTCGCAAGGATAGAAGTTGCATTCAGGATACAATCTTTTGCTGTGGATTCATGGCTTGTGGGAAGGACATGGGGAAGTGCTTGCTTTGAAGCAAAATGGAGGGGCGGAAAAAGGAGTTCCTTGTCAAAAAGCAGTAGAATTTTAAGAAAGTAAGAATAGAAAGTGAAACTCAGTCATATTATTTGTTGTGAGAATAAATTTTCGCAAATCATTCGGCCATCAATGGAATTACAAATAGAGGAAAGTAGAAGGGCATTAACTAATGAAAGATGATGATTTAATTCCGTACTGGTTGGAAAGTCAAGGAGGATGATTTGAATATAATGGAAGAGGAGAAACTAGATAAGTCAGATGAAATTAAATCAAAATAAGAAAGTTGCATGTCAAATAAAATTATATTTAAAGAAAGTCGAATGGATGGAGCAAAAATTATTGAAAATAGTCGAAAAGGGGAAGGTTAGATTTAGTAATAATTAGATTGACTAAATACAAGGAGAAAAAGAACTAGATCCACTAGCAGGAAACTGCATGCGCATTTACCAGGAGAAGATGGGGTATTGCAGCTTGCAGGTAAAAACTGTTAATCGTTCTATTGTTTGTATTTATATTTATATGTTGATGTTATTGAAAATAAATGTTTTTGAATAAGATTACGAGTATTAATTAATATGATACTACTAATATGATAGTACTATTGTAGATTTGACGCTTGTTGAGTTGTTTACCAAAAAAGAAATTGGTATTTTTGATTATAAATGGATTCATCCTTGTTTTCAGCATTGGTTACTATTAATGTTCAAAACATCAAAAATAGTAACAAAGTTATTTCTCTAGTAATATTAAATGAGAATCAATCGTTAATTTTGATTTTAAGTCGATTCCTTCATGTCTTCAGCACGGCTTCCCAATAATAATAATCGAAACGCCAAAAATGCAATGTAGAATTGTTATTAATCAGGTATTAACTATTTTTTAGGATAAATATTTTATTTTAATTGTGTTTTGTTATTAATATGTGATAAGTGAAAGTCATGGGATACGTAGGTACTATAAGGATACCAGAATAATTGTATTCAAATTAATAAAAGTGTGTAGCTTTTGATCGAAATTCTTTCATCCACTGCAATTGAGATCTAGGTGAGACATGTAATATTATTTTGGGGTTTTACACATAATTTTTACTTTACCATACGAGGTATAATGAAGTATTTTAATTATTCTAAGTACTGTAGATAAGCACCTGAATTTGGGAGATAAAGTACTCAGAATAATATTTTATATGGTAAATATATATAAATGGGTTGAGGTATTCTAAACGTGGGTTCAATCACAGGTTCAAATTATATCAGCTATCAAGAAAAAACTATTTTATGTCATTTTTATAATAGAATAGAATTTTTTTTCTGAGAATATAGTTTTGCTTTGAGAAAAATTCCACTTTTTCCTCTTCTTTAAATGAATTCGAATCAATTTATGCATTTTTACCATTTCTGGCAACTTTTACCAACGCACTGCGAAAGCACAGATTTTTGTTACATTTATTATTCAGTCTCGGAATAAGAAAAGATTTAGAATTTAAATTAAAAAAAAAGTGAGTTTGGAGATATTGACAATCGATTTTTCGTTTTTTTTTAGAAATTCCAGACCTGATAGGCAAACAGAAATACTTTCCTTTAGAATTTTATTCATTTTTATTGGAAAATGGAAAAAGATCGTGTTTATATTATAAATTTCAAGTTGAAAATTAGATTTCCAAATAAATGGTAGCGTTGTGTTGTTTCTCGACATCATCATAAAATCACACAGGTAGCCCAAATGGTTCCAAACTTTTTCAAGTTAACTATTTAATTCAATTTAAATTATTATATAAAATAGATGAAAAGATGAAAACTTTTCCAAAACTGAATACTTTCTCCGTAGACTATTGTGATTCGGTAATTAATGATCTAGAAAACTGACAAAAAGTTGCATTTTATTAATACAAATCTTGTCCTGAATTTCATTTCATTATCTACAGCTGTTCAATGACTTCCCAGATAACTTTCGATTTTATTCAGATTTGCATTTTTCATTTGAAAGCGCTTGAGAGTCCAAATTCTCGCTTTGGAAATTAAACCTTTCTGCACCAGAACGAACTTTCTGCGAGTGTGAGAACCAGTCATACAGAAAAAAATTGTGTTTGAAAATCATCTGCGAAAATATTTAACAATATAGAAGTAGAAAAGCCCAAGCAATTTCATTTCTGCCTTCTCCTTCGTCGTAAACTGAAAAATAAATAATTGCGAAATAAGTAATTCAGAACAATTGGTTTATTTTAAATATTCATTTTTACTTTATCGGTTGCATGGGTAAAGGATTGTAATCATTCTCTCTTGTAATAGTCATTAGCTAAAGACCAGGGAACCCATGGCCTCAACCAGTCACAAATTGTAGTATTCATTCAGGTTGAACTTTAGAAAATGAAAATTTTGCCAAAAATTAAGTTCTTGATTTTTTTAATCCTGAGGTTGTTATTGACCATGGAGTCGTTTGTCGATTGTAATAATCATACTTATATTTAATAAATAATAAAATTAAATTAAATACACATTAATATAAATTCATCAAACAAGATATATCAACTATTATTTCAGGTTAAATTTTAAGTTATCGAAGAGTTGGTCATTTTAACTGAAAAGTAAGCTAATAGCAGAAAACGAATTTTATTAAACATATTATTCAGTTATGAGAAATTAATCACTCATGAAATGACGTCATTAAAGAGTTTCTAACTATCAAAAACCGTAATAATTAACTAAAAAAAAACAATGCTAGTAAATTAAGGTGGACTTTAAGGCCCCACCCTCTCAAAGCCCCTGTACATGACAGATACAAACTTTTTTTTATCTGATAATTGGAAAAATCAAAGGGTTGTTGATCAAATATTTTTAAATAACGAATTATCGGATGTCTAAAAAATTACATTTATATATAAAATCATTAACATTCCAGATACAAATTATTATTCTATAAAAACAACACCCAGGGCCGGTTTGTCAATCTCTGTTTAAACATGTTGTTTCTAGGTCAAATTCGTCTAATCTAGCCAAACCTACGATGTTTATAATATAATATATATGTTATAATACATATATTCGAATATTTAAATTATTTTGTTTATTTATTATATTAAATATTCTCACATGTAAATATATTGAAAGATATTTCGGAATATGAGAAATGATGGGATGCCGCGAGGCTTGTGTCTCTCAACCTCACCATAGAACAGAGCAAAAGATTTATAAATGAGAATAAAAACGATCTTATTTTATCTATTTAATCGAAGTGAAGGCTCACAGTATGTCCATTATATAAGAAAATGGGCATAAATTTGCACAAGCATTTTGATTAAGAATTTTGTAATTTAAAATAAATTGTATGAAAGGATTCAATTTCTTCTCTCCGGGAGCGAATCAACTAGAAATGGCAAAAGGTTTTATTTTTTCCTCATTATATATTTTTTAAAATCTATTGAAATTTCATATCTCTATGTTATTTTGAATTATCTTTTATATCAAATAATTATTATTAGGAAATTTGCATTTTAAAGGGTAGTTTATTTGAAGCCTAATTTGAAAAAACGCTAATAACTTAGTTGAATTTTTTTTAAAAAAATATGAAATTAATTTATATTATAAAACAATTAATTATTAATAATTTAATTCAATTTTGAACGAAATTGGTTTAGTACTTTTTGAGAAAATGTTCAAAAACATTCTGTCAGAAAAAACATTTTTGCAAGAAATGCCTTCGAAAAAAGTTAAAAAAGTCATATGAAACGAAACATTGACTTGTGACATGGTGGGGAATTTTAAAATGTTTCTAAAACGGCCTTTCATAGACGGTTTTCGGGGTTTTTGATGATTTTCTCAAAAAGTACTGAATCGATTTCGTTCAAAATTGAATTAAATTATTAATAATTGATTGTTTATAATATCTATCAATTTCATATTTAAAAAAAATTTCAACCAAGTTATTAGCGTTTTTTCACATTAAGCTTCAACTAAACTACTGTGTACCCTGTAAAATGCAAATATCCTAAATAACACTCAGATCTGAAATTTCAATAGATTTGAATAAATATCTAATGAGAAAAAAATAAAAGTTTTTGCCATTTCTTGATTGATTCGACCCCGGAGTGAAGAAATTTAATCTTTTCATAAAATTGCATTTAAATTATAAAATTCTTAATCAAAATGCTATTTTCTAATATTATAAAGGTACAGTGAACCTCCAGATAGATTAAATCGAAAAATAACTTCGATTTCTTTCTTATTTATAATTCTTTGGTCTGTTTTATCAAGAGGCTGCGTCGCAAGCCTCCCGGCGTAAGCGAGAACCATTTTTGTTATGGATTCAACAATTCCGTTCAGTCGACAATATTGGAATATCTTTTAGCATATTAAAAGTTAAAATACTTAAATATACGATAATGTAATATAATAAATAAATAAATAAAATAATTTAAGAAAAAAGATATACTTATTATATACAAAACGCCACGGGCTGGCAAACATGGACCCAGAGCGCAGAGCAAAGCTATTATCGTATTATTAGTTTTAAATAAATAATTTTAGTATAAACTTTTTAAAATAGTTAATAAAAATTATTAATTATTTTATTATAAAAGCACGATATTGTTACCTGAAATAAATTTTTAAATTCTTCTTTAATGATACTCCTCTGAAAAGAGACATTGAGACCAAACCATGAAATATTCTACTTGCAACTGATTTTTTACCTATAAATATTGTAAATTTATTTTCTTAATCATTCCAAGTACGCTTCTCATCTCCTGTTAGAACATCTATCCGGCCCAAGCATCCTACCTAATCTTCCAAATTCAACCCATAGCTTGTTTTTTTTGAGTGAAAAAAGTCAGCATAAAAGTTATATTTTTTTAAAATTTGATGAGAATCAGTTTTTTTCGACTAGCGCTTATCTCTGGTTAATTAGTTATTATTTATTAATACTTTTCTAATTATAGGTTTTTATTTAACTTACAAAGTTCCTATGATATTTTTCTGGTTACAAATTTATTTCGAATTTTAACTCACATTTTTATTATCCGATTGAGCTGACATTTTCCATACATATTTAGTTCCCGAGACAATTCACTGTGATACAAAACCAACCAACCAAAATGGAGAGTAGAGAAAATTCCAAGCCTTTGAACCTACCTGTACCAAATTTTCTACACTCAATGTGTGGAAGCCCAGAGTACTAGAAATTCGAAAACTAAACCAAATTTTGTACAGCTAAATCTGTGGACTCCTAGAATACTAGAAACGGAAAAGCCCACCTAAAATGGAGTAGTTAATTTGTAAAATAGAAGAGTAGAAATGTAAAAACCAAACACATAAAATGAGAGAAAGGGTCAAAACTAAAAATTCTAGCCTTTAGACCTACATGAACCAAATTTTGTACACTTATTATATGGGTCTCTAGAAAACTAGAAATGCGAAAATCAAACACCCAAAATCAAGGGGGGAGGGGTCAAAAATAAAAATTTTAAGCCTTTGAACCTACCTGTACCAAATTTTCTACACTCACTGTGTGGAAGCCCAGAGTACTAGAAATTCGAAAACTAAACCAAATTTTGTACAGCTAAATCTGTGGACGCCTAGAATACTAGAAACGGAAAAGCCCACCTAAAATGGAGTAGTTAATTTGTAAAATATAAATGTAACCTAATGATTCTAAATTAATAAACCAAATGGAATAAACTTTGTTATTGCCTCATGTTTTACTGGTATATTTTGTTATATGATATCCTTACTTGTACGATAAATGATAATTCATTTAATAATATAATATATGAACTCCGAATATAATTGATTATTAATTTAATTTTTGCCCTGAGATAATTATTTAAAAATGACGCAAAATTCACATAAAAAATTTATGTCGTATACCTAGTAAAATTTGTCACGTTCAAACAGAACGTTTCCGAATTGGACGTGTTTCAAAAAGCCGAGTTTTCACAGAATTTTAATTAAATTTGTTCAATCACCGCAAAACTAAGCCAAATCGATTTTTAAATTTTAATCGTTCTTTAAATTCTGCAGCCTCTTAAATCTAAAATTCTGCCGCCCTAGGCCCCTGACCTCACGGGCCTAAGCCTAAATCCATCACTGACCAGTTCATAAATAGTAAATTGAATTCTATTCATATTCATTTAACTTACCTCTATGTTTAATAAATTTAATTTAATTTATCTTTTATATTTGATTTGATAATTTCCCTCGTTACCATTTATTAAAATCAAATAAAGAAACCTCGTATATTATTTGGGGACAGACTCATTGAGTCCGGTTATTTAGCATTGAGTGAGTAGACGATGATGAGAGGGCTATATTAATTAATTTTCCGGGTTGTTGCTGGCGGCATGTTTCACAACCAACGAGCAAACATTTTGTGCACTTACACGTGGACATCCACATAGATCTCTGTATAGGAAGCTCTTGACAAGTGCTAACAGATGGCAAGTGGGACGTCATCCAACCTCCAACCTCCAGGCTTCCAATTCTAGTGATCCTCCATCTTTTAAATCAATAATTATCTTCCCTTTCCATTCTTACTCCAAGCCAAATAAAGTAAAGGGTTTTCTAACAAGTGTATTTAAAAAATCAATTCAAGGCAAGATTATAATTCGAAATTGCATGAATCTTGTTTACTTAAGTGCAGATAGGTTTTTCATTTTATCAATTAAAAAGTACGAGAGAGGTTCGGCGAAGTATGCCTACGGGTCAGCCCTAGTATTAAATTCACTAATTTTTTTTATCGAAACGAAGTTCCTTTACGGGGCTTGCGGTAGGAGCTAACGGGCAGAAATCGTCACGTAACGGAAATGCCTCCTCAAGGCGACCTGACTCAATGGAGGGGATATAAGAGAGAGAAAGAAATGAACAATATGTTAGGCTGTATTAAATGAATATTTAGAAAAAAATAAAGACCTTAGCGCGATTCGAGCCTGAAGAATCTCGAATTTAAGATTTCGAGGCGGCGCCTCTACCAACTGCTTTAAAAACTAAAGATACTAATTTTATACACATTTTTGATTTTCAATATTTAATATATTTAAGAAAATAATGGAGTTATACAATTATTAATAATAGCCAGTATTTATGGAGTGTGATTTTTTAAGGGGGATAAAATTTTTGGCCCTATTTTATAAACTCTAATATTTTTGAAATAACGTAAGAGACAGGCATAGACAAGGAGTATAGAGGCGCCTTTAAGATGTGACCCTATAGAAGAATGGTAAAGATTAAATGTGTGGATGGAATTACAAATGAGGAGGTTCTTGGCACCACTAGACAAACTAGATCTTTATAAAAGAATCTGTGCAAGAAAAGAGCTGAGATGATAAAACACACTTTGAGACAAGTAAGATTGCTGAAAGATATCCTGGAGAGTGGACTTAGAAAGAAAAACCAAGAGAAAGACCAAGATTAGAACATTTTCACCAGATAATGAAGCTTATTGAATGTGGGACTAGCAGAGTAACATAGTTGGTGATTCATAAAGAGAAATCAATGAGATTGTCTTCTGCTTGATGCAAATAAACATAATCATAAATGTAACGAGTATAATATGTAACAGTGAAACCCCTCAAATCCGAAACCCGGAAATCACAAATCTCGGAAAATCCGAATGCAAAAAAAGAGAAACTTATTTTTTAGTCATAAAATAATTATGTATATATTCTACATTATAACCTTATTTTACATAATTAGTTGAGAAATTAACAAAGAAGTACAGTTAGCATACCTAACAAAATGTAAATGTGTCTATACATATTTATGTCATCCAGGATTGAAAAACGGTAAAAGTTAGTTATTGAAATTCTTTAGGTTAATCACTTTGCAAAAACAATGAAATAATAATAGAAAAACACAAAATATCACTTAATCTTTTCACTTGATATCAGTTATCTTCAATTGTCGAAGCTGATTTCGGCTAATCCGAACAAATTGAAATCCAAACAGGCTACTTTCCTAATTAGTTCGGATTTGAGGGGTTTCACTGTATTAATTTATTTGATAGAGACTATGGTTTCGAAGGTTTGACCTATATCATCAGTCTTTTTAATTATAAATATTTTATTTTTTATGAGAAAAGACTTAATGTTTTTTTGACATTTTCACCCTAAACCTACTTATCAGATTGAAATTAAATTTTTATTCACGTATAATATTTAGTCTCTTGTGATATAAACTATGTATCATCACGTTTTATCAAAAAGCGATTTAGAAATGTTATAGCACAATTTACTAAGTCGGAAATAAAAAATATTTATTATTTTTCTTTTTTACTTCGATTACTGGAATAAGATTGCTTAAGAAATTACAAAATGTAGACCATTATTCTAAGCTAGAGCGTTTGGCTAAAGTTTTCCTGGAAAACTGGGCCCTGGAGAATCTGTTCTGGAACCTTCCGGAAGCTCATTGCTCAAGAGATCTGGAAAATTGATATTTTAATCTCTTTTCTTGTGCTATTTATTGCATACATAATCTTGTAGGCAAAGAACATGAATAAATAAATAATAAAAATCATTTTGATTATTTAATATGGCTAACTATTATCATTGGGTTACATCTCTGAATAATTCATACCTAGTTTAATTCCGTCTATTTGTAATGGATGCAACTCTGAGTGTGACTAACTCACTTGACATCTCCATTTACCAATCCTAGATTTATTTCTTGACTTATTTAGAATCTTAATTTCTTTTACTTTTCTCTTTAACTATACCTATGTATTGTTCTCTATTTGCAGATCAACTCTGGCATGTAAAATTCCAACAAACTGACTAATTCTGTTTATTGACGTAACTTATTCTAATACTAATTTTAAAATTTATCACGTTTATATTTACAGCTTATAGATAGAAAAACTTGTATAAATATATTTCTTCTATCCATGATTTAAATAAAATTCATCTTTAAGGTAGTTATATCGCGAGAGTGGTAGCAAAAAGTTAATGCTAGAGTATATAGTACAGACAGCTAGGATTCATAAGTCATAAAAGCCCGAAACTTTTTGCTGTTTATGTACCACTACTAGCCAATCTCGTATAACTAACTGGTCGTTTAAAAAACCTGGCAATACTGTCCGAGCTTGTATATATTTTATCATAGAAATGTCAGATAAAGTACATTACAAAGGGTGATTTATAAAACAAAAAGTTCTTAATAAGCGATTGAAAGCTGTTGCGGCAATAGCTAAAGCGAACGTCAAAACAAGTGTACTAAAGTGGGTTAAATAAATGCGATGTTGCCAGCTTGTTTTTAGTGTAAATTTTTCATTATTTATTAATTATTATCTCAAAAACTGTGTTGTAACTATGAATTAAAATTTTCTTAAAAAATTATTAGTTATTGTTTAATGTTTGTTTAGTTATTTATAACGATCGTATGAAGAATTTCTTACTTATAATTATATATGTATGTTAACTTTCCGATATCCCGTATAGTGCAATGTTTAAGAGTCTGAGAAACTCTATATTTAGAATTCAATATCTCCGGAACTATATTGTTCATAAATTTTGTTTTCGCACAAATCGATGTAGAATTATTTAAATAATAATCTGCCTAAATTTCAAAAAAATCCTAAGAAAATGTATTTGGTGATACAACTACTTTAATATATCAATCTCAACTCTTTTATTTCTGCATTTTGTTTGACATTATGTCATCTGTCTTTCAAACTGTTTTCCCTTTTAAATGGCCCATTTTTCTTCTTTCAATGTTACATTGACTTGTGTTTTTCTAATTGTTTCAGTAGCATTTTTCAATAATAGCTTCTTGATTGTTTGCTTGAGTTATCTGTGCTATACATGCTTAATTACAATGAAAAATTCTGAAACTTCAGTTTCAAATTCAAATGCTCATTTATATGAAATTTGCTTATTTGGAGTAAAATTGATATAGAACACTTCTGAAAATGAACCTATTGAAACCTTGAGATTATGTCGTCAAGTCCTCTATTGGTGATCCTCTTGCATAATGATGAAAATAAAAGAATAATCACTGGCAGACGATCTGATTCTTGAAGGTTGTAGATCTTGGGAAAACGAAACACGAGAGAATTCTGACTCTATATGTCATAAAATAAATTAAATGCTGAATGTTTTTGTTCCATTTGTTTCTAATTTGACTGTGAATAGAAGACTTTGGTGTCGCAATTCGCTTACTGCAAGTAGCAAGTTAGCTTTTGGAGGAATTATTGATCTTATGGGAAGTGTTTTGTGAAGAATTTTTTTGTAATTTTTCTCCAAAAATACATAGGTACACAATTTAACAAAATAAAGTAGCGATTGACTGTTTTGCAAACTTTATCTAACCAGGGCCGTATTTCAAATAGGCTAAGTAGGCTGCACCCTAATTTCCAGGGGCGGCAGTTTGGCAATTTATTCAAAAGTTAAAATGAAGTATTTCAGACGTTAATAATATTTTCCATACGAATTTAATAATACATGTTACTTAAAAATATGTTTAAAATAATGATCACTTTTCTCCAAGAACAAATTAATTAATGAAGTTCGAAACCTATTTCATTATTTAACGAATCTTAAAAGAAGTAAGTAAAAAAAAACTAATAGACAACTAATTTCATTATATAAACCATTAAAATAGTAGTTTTATTTAAACTAAATGAACTTTATGTGTAAAAAAGAAAACACCAATGAACTCTATCCTTTTGTTGTATAAAACAATGTATTAAGCAAATATGAACTATAGAGGGGCCGGCAAATGGACTTTAGTCTATAGGCGGCATACTCTTAAATCCGGCCCTGTATCTTGCGCTATTGATTTTAGCCCTCCTTTTATTTTGAATCTTGCTCTTTATAAACGGATAAAGTGTCCCGTTCATTTTTTTAATAAATATTCCCAGCAGTTTCCTAATTAGAGAATTTTTAAATATTCCTTTTATAATTCGCGAAACGTGAAAATTGCATTCTATTAAGAATTTGTTTGAATTCCACAAGAGGCTTAATTTTCATGTTAATTGCCTTGTTTACAAAGCCGACACAGAGGAATTTAAAATATCAATTAATGAATAATGTATAGAATAAGTAATGAAAAGCTCGTGTCGTGTCGGTGATCCAGATCCTCTTTCGAGCTCAAGTAACTTTATCCCTGGGCCGAGAACCTTAATTTCCATGCGAGGTACTCGGATGTCCAGAGAAAGGTCTTAAATCAGCCACCCCGCGGCAAATGGCGCGGAAATGGAGATTTATGCTTCTCTGCCCACCTGGCCCGAAATTATTTATCAGTGCCAGCAACCCTGCAGCTGATGATAATGATCCTCGACCCTTGCAAATTGTCATACAAAAAGTTCCAATTCGAAATAAAAAAGATTCAGAGAAAATTTAATCTGAGGCCATTTTCAGCAGAAATTTTGCAAAAATATTCTTTTGATTTTCAGCATTTTTCATATTGAAGTTTTGAAGCTAGTGAGCCCAAAATCTAAGAAATTCTTTATACTGAATATACACACATTTCGACATCAGAATGAGCTTTCTACTAGCTTTTACGATGATAAACAGAAAATAAAATATATTGGAAAATGATTTTTGAAGTGAAACTTCTTTAGCGAGGTTTCTGTTTTGAAATTTTTGTTACAATAAAGATGGCTGACTCAATGGAGGGGAAATAAGGGAAGGGTGGATGTGTTGGGTATATCTAGTTGGTAGTGTGTCAGCGCATGCGTAATATTGTGACCAGTCGTGCTGTATTAATATACATATAAATGTAAAAAAAGCACCGTAGGCTAAATAGAAAAATAGAAATACTTAGTCCAAAATTCTGAATAAAAAAACTAAAAAAAAAAACAACTAAACATTAAATATAATAATATTATATTTAAAAATAACATAACATAAATATATATTTAACAACTCTAAAAAAATAATTAAAAGTTTACTTTTAAGTTATATAGATATGTCTCTGGATTGTGATTTTTGAGATCAATAAACTTTTTGGTCGTTATGTACAAATAACATCTACGGCTAAACAAGTATCACTTCTCCGTGAGCTTATGTGAATGAGGCTCACATATATTTTTCTTCACATTTATAAACAGTAAAAGAAAAATTTTGAATTGAATTCAAATCTGGAATCAGCCAGTGGGGATGATTCCGAGTAAATAATAATTAAATTGCTATTTTAATGTTTATTTTTTATTAAATATTAAATAAAAAATCAACCAAGCGAATTTATTTGAAAAAAAAATCTAAATCGTAAATTAAACTTTTTAAATATTAACTTATTTATTTATTTAGATAGGTAATCGTTGATTTTAAAAATAAATCCACAAAGTACCTATACAGATATAGAGAGAGGCCATTGAACTAAAATGGTTTTATTGAATTCAAGAGACCTCAAATGGGTATTTTTAGTGAAAATTGAAAGTATAATTTTTGGATCCATCGCAATATATCTCCTAAAAGCTGCTAACCGAGCCTCCCCCTGTTTCTATACATTTCAGGCCATCTCGCTAAGCTGTCCGCATCAATAGTTATGTAGGGCCCTAAAGATTGACTATTTAGTCCAGATTATACAAACGACCAAGAATTTTAAATTTTTGTCTCCTCCCTTTGAGTGCTAATTTTTTTTGCCTAGTTCCAAAAGTCCTAAAGACTATGATTGAAATTAAAAAAAAACTCGAAATGAGATATTGGTTTTTAACTTCAAATTCGGACTTTTCCATATCAAATTCAGGATTTTAAAAATCAAGTGCGGATTTTTCCATATCAAATTCATGATGCTTCATACCAAATTAAGGATATTTCAAACGAAATTCAGGTTTTTAAAACTCAAAATCAGTCTTTTTCAAATCACATTTAGAATTTCTATAAAACCATGCATATTTTACATATTAAATTATAGCTTTTTACCTGAAAACGTTTCCTGAGAGTACAAAATCTTAATCTTGAAAATTGTTTCGAAAATATCTTACAATGCACCAAATTTTAGATTTTTACCTGAAAACATTTTCTGAGTGTTAAATTAAATTAAAACTTTTTCTTAACTATAACTTTTTCTATTTTCTAAACTGTTTATTAATAAATTCTGAATTTGATTTGAAAAAGTCTGATTTTGATTTTTAAATTCTGAATTTGATACTTGATTTTTAAAATCCTGAATTTGATATGGAAAAGTCCGAATTTGAAGTTAAAAACCTATAAAGTTAAAACTATTTCAACTCTTACAATATATCGGATCGTCGAATTAATAGTTGGAAATTTTGTACAACAGCTTCCCGCCAAAGTATTATAGATTTAAATCTACAGACCAATAAGGTATGTTTCGGATCAACGTATCATCGGATGACGGATGGATATAAATTTAGTTTAAATGCATGAGAAATTTGGTTCAGATCCCAGAAAGTAATTAAGGTAGTATAGTGAACATACATACATATACATTTTGTCTTTTATTTAGATATAATCAGTGCGTAGACTCTTGCATTTGGATATTACTACAGGTCTCAGATAGTGTAGACTTTAAGGTCCAGTTGTATGTCGGTTTGTAAAGTCTTTGTTAAGATGGCAAACGGTCTAACCTTACTATTCACCTTATTCTCAGTCGGATGGCCAATCAGATGATATGCACTTTCATCTGATTGGCCATCCGGCCGGGAACATGGTGAATAGTAATGTTTGACCGTTTGCCAACTTAACAAAAACTTTACAAACCGTCATACAACTGGCCCTAAGAAATTTAAATTTACAATCTAAATTAAGAATTGGATAGATTTTTAGGAAGATCAACACTGAAGAGATATTCTACATATCATACTTTATGATCATAACAAACGCTTATTGCCTTTTAGGCTGATTGCATTACTCACTAAGAGCTAAAAAAAAATGTAGGTAATACACTAGATAGGAAAAAGAAAGTAAATAGGCAAAGCCTTACAGATTAATTATCTCTAAAAGTACTTTTCTCTTTGCCCATTTATTTAATTTAATTATGATGAAAATGCAGTTTTATGTTTTATACTATGTTTATGCTTCTAGGTAATTAGTAAATTCAAAAAGACCTTATGCTAAAGAAATTTATGTAAATTTTATGTTTATGAAAGATTACATAGGATTTTTAAACTCGAAATAAATAAAAATATGTGTTGTACTTATAAAATAAAATTGTGTTTTGTTAACAAGCGTTAAAATGATAGCACTATCAAAAGAGGAGATACCATTTCATAACTGGATCCACAACATCCGTTATTTTAAAAAGCATTTCCTTATTTATCTGCAAACATGGAAACAGGGGAAATAGGATTTTTTACTAGAAATTTTATCAAGTAGGAAAAAAATCAAGATTGACGAAATATCATTTTGTTTAATTTTAATCAAACCGTTATTCTACATATAAAATCTACCGATTTTTGAAATATTTTACTTCTTTGATATACATCGTATATTTTAATGATGATGAAGAAATTTACGAGCAAATTTTCACGGTAGGTTCCGATTAAAATAGCTAAAATTTTTAATTTTCATATTAATAGTTGAATCTTTCTTTTATCTGCTTGACACTAGATGCTAAATTAGTAAATTAAATGACAATTTAGATAGTAAAAACCTTTATATTTCATTATTTCCATTGTGAAATTTTTTAATAAATGTGTTTATTATAATTATATACTTATTATTTATTTTTATAAACTATTCACATATAAATAATTTCAAATGTTATTCAATTCGGTTAGATTGTATTAATTCTGGCTCGTTTATTTGTTTGAGGTAAGTTCAGTCAAGCTCGGATTTAGTTGAACTCCTTCCCTGGATTCCAATCAAATGTGTGGATTATGTTTTATTTTAAATTGTACTATTTTATATATATAATTTTATTTGCGGGAAAATCAATAAATTTAACTTTTAAATTTAAGTTTTTATCTTATTTAGTTTACTAGCTACACTACTCTGACAGACAGACAACAGACAATATATCGAGAGGTGATCCGCGATTGGAGTAGGTCTACACCTCTTTGGAAGTACTTGGAAATATTTGGAAGTACTTGGAAATATTTGTAAGTACAAGTGGAAGTAGGTGTACAGCATATTAGGTCGCGGTTCACCCATCGTAATATATACACTGTATCGACACTAATAATGGAGTGATTTTCCTTTTAAAAACGGAACTCTAAAAAGGACTGAAACTGAACCTAAACCAAAAAATTAATGATAAATTTTATATAACAAATATTTTATAATAAAATAGTATTTTCTGAACCTTGTTAATGATAAATGTAGCAATAAATGAATGCTTCATTTGCCAAATCGATTAACTCCACTTTGTGAATTTTATTAAATTTTAATGTCAAAGCACTTGATTGACTACTAACTGTATATAATATATTCAAAACAAATTTCTCTAATAATAATTATTAACACCACTAAATGACAACATTTTTTTGGCCATTGAATAATAAATAATGTAATAATGTAATACATTATCTCATCGCATAACTCCAGTTTTTGTTTTATGAAGTTAATCGATTTGGCAAGTGAAGCATTCATATATAATATGTCCTACGATATACAATGAAATGTATATAGTATAGATGTTGCAGTAAAACCCCGTTTGTAGTAAGAACGGGTTCTTACTAGTTAAAAACGCGTTTCACTGAATACCTCTGTAGCAAGTAGAATTTACTTATGATTGGTTTGAGTTTGGTCCAAAGGTCTAGAATTTTCATTTTTGACCTTCCGCCTCATTTTTAAACGAAAATGTCAAAAATTACACCCTCCTTAGAAGTAAAGTTGTAGAGGATGTCATTTTTGACATTTTCGTTTAAGAAATTTTGAAAATAAACACACAATATAGGACGGAAGGTCAAAAATGAAGATTCTAGACCTTTGCTACTCAACCAACATCAGTAAATTCTAGTTACCACAAAGGTATTCAGTGAAACGCGTTTAAACTAGTAAGAACCCATTTTTATTGCAACACTAACAATTAGGTACATGTCATTGTACTGCACTCTTGTGTCAAGTTTCAGCTTTCTACATCCAACCCTAGCCATAAAGCTGTTGACTTTGACCAATATTAGAGAGTTCGTTTCGAATTATAGATATAGAGTAATATCGACCTTTCCTATTTTTGTGTCTCAATTAATTTAATTATTTTTCTCCACCTTTGCGATATAAGATTCTTTTAAGGAAATAATTATTTAAATAGCCACCATAACTTTAAATTGAGAAAAATTGCATTAAAAAGCCTCGATAAAAATGTCATTCCATAAGCGAACTTTGCAATATGCTGAATCTTGAAGATGCTTACTTTTTTCTTATATATAAACAATCCAATAAACCTATTTTTAAATTACTAAGTTATTTTGATATTAAAATCGATTACTCCTCAGTGATCCTCTACTCTACTCCATATCTCTAAATAGTTTTTATTTCTTTACCTTTTTTGTTTAAATAATGATTGAAACCTATGGAATTAACATTTTCCTTAGGGATAAGCCTTTAAGGCTTTAACTTATTAGATAAAGTTTTAATTTAATCATGAGTCATATTTGAAGTGGTGAGGTAAAGAGAGAGACATTTAATATCTTCCTGAGAATGATATATGCTTTCTCTCTCACTCTTTCTTCAAGATTAATAAATAAAAAATATTTCCTTGAAGTTTTTCTTCTCTTTTTCTGAAATCTATATTTTCTCTTAATTAGAAATAATTCCTGTTGGAAAAAAAAATTATTTATTATCGTTGAGTTGTTGAAATTAAACCCTTAAATAAATATCATCAACTTTTGTCGGCGACTTAATTAACTAAGAAGGTTCCTATTCTACTCTTTTCATTCTATTCGAGAGCTTAACAATTTGTCACCATCTAAATTTCTTAATTATGATTGAATTAGGACGGAATTTATTCCCTATAGGTCCTGCAACCCGCCATAATAAACGCCATCCAAACTTCCATTTCTATTATTAGTGACTGTTCGAAATTCGGTTGGAATGGCATTCAAGGTGAAAATCTTCCATGAATAATCAAATTCCTTTCACTCCCCCTTTCTCCCTTTTTCATTTAATATTATAATTTATTTTTCAAATTTTCTACTAGTACCCTCTCCTGCATGGAAATATTGAAAGATTCTTTTTTTCCTTGATAGCAGAAAGAGGGATTGAGAAAAAACCCTCCCCATACATTTTAAGATGTTTTATTTACTTTTGAATATATTTGAAAAAATAAATTAATCAGAGAGGGGGAAAAAGGAAAATTCCATTAACCTTAATCTCTTGGCTATTTCAATTTTACATTATCCGTTTCCAAAACCATTATTTATTTATTTATCTTATTAAGTTAGCCTTCGGTGGTCAGACTGATGATCAGAAATATTTTTTAAACCATTAGAAACTTTATACATATTTTTAATTTTACCAACTCTGAAAAAATATTACAAAAAATCTGAAAAAATATATATTTTTTTTGCAATATATGTATCTAGAAATTTCTACTAAAATTAAAAATAATTTATTCAGATACAAGATCTCATCTTCACTTATCTAATTAGTCCATGGGCCAGCAAGCCACATTTAAGGATATGGTATAATTTGGGGTTACTAAGTTTCCTGAATGTGAAGTTGAAATAAATTTTGATCTTGTAAATATGTCTGATTTTTGTAAGTCGCTGTGTTCCGCTCCTCGTAAGCCCAATGAACAATAATTATACTTAGCTAGGTTTATTAGGATGTCAAAAAACCATGATTGCAATCTCACAATGGTAGCTAATAAAAATGACTGGCAATCCAATATGGCGGATGTTGAGTTTTAAAAAATCATTTGTTACTTAAAATTGTTTAAGAAAGTTCTAAAGGTGCATCTAAATGAACATCGAAAATTGATCAATTTACCGCCATTAATAGCAATTTTGATGTAGCATTTTTTTCAGAAGCAATTTATTAGTAAATAATTGCCTGCATTATTTTAAACAAATCCAAAAACATGTGTGTCTTTATTCTTATGACTTCTTAGAGAACTCTTGAACATCTCTGTAGTTCAAATATCAAATGAGTTTTATTATCTTACGCTAATAAAAATTTTTACTAATCAAATAACTCATTTTTCTTTATTTGAATTAAATAACATCTTATAAATTTACGTTTTCAATTATAGTCAGTCATTCTACATATTGTGACTGTTATATCAAATTGTCGTATGTCAAGATTAACAAAAAAATTTATTGAAGAAAAACACTTGTATTTGTTAGCTACAACTGCTCTCAAATTGGTGTATATTATCAGGTGATAGAACTCAATTTACAGATTAAAATCAAATCCCCAGAGGTATCAAGTATTTAGGGTTAATAAAAAATGAAAACAGAGCTACTGAAAAAGGTGTAGCTTTTTACATACGACATTTTGATATAACAGAGACGATATAATTATATCTTTAATTTATTTTTTAAGATTCATGATCTTATTGACTCTAGATTAAAAAATCCATTTTAAAGTTAATATTGAATCGTATGAACGAATACATTTTCAAACGAAAAACTCGTATTTCTGTGACGGATGTTTTTGAAAATCGACATCTGCCAAAGATCAACTAATCTGCTACTCCAATTCGAGTACTTCTGACTGGCTTTCCACGATATTAGAGTGTCCTGAGGTGAAGGATGAGGCTGGGTCTTGCTAGAGGGAAGTGGCAGAAATGAACGATTGCTCCCTGGGTTTTCGAGAGGACCCCCTCTAACTAATTGATTTCACATAGCGTGGAAAAACGTTAAGGCTCGTTGTTATTCGAGGACCATCAGCCTCCATGCGACAATATGCCTCTCCAAGTATCTGTTTTTCGATGGGTAACGGAAACATGCCATACGATGTGGGGAGATGAAACTTTTTATTCTTTCCTGCTATCTATCTTGCTCTTCTAGTTGCCCGAAGCGAAGCCGATGATAGATTCTGGTAAAATTAGGCGAGTGACATTAATATTGGCTGCTCGTTTTTATTCGGGACGAGACTCTCTTGTAAACGTGAGCAGAGTGTCACTTACTGCTAACGGACAGAGAGGGTGAGAATTCGCGATATTTGAAGCTTGTTAAATTACAGCAAGACTGAACGCAAACGATAAGGAACAAATTCTGATTGAGCGAGTGCCATTTGTCAACGGATTACACCTACAGGAACTGGCGTCCTGCGTTAATAATCGAAGAACCTCCTCCTCTCGATCCCCTTTTTGACTGATTTCCAACTGATTTATGATCGACATCGGGGGTGGATAAATCACCATATGTAAGGGGTTTGTGGATGCAGAAGCTGGCCAAGTGGAGTCTCTTGTCGTCATTCTAGCATTCATCAATTGAATTGCACCTATACTTTGTTTAAATTCCTCTGTCAGATTAAGCCAAGCTATTAATCACGCCCAGATATTAAAACATTTTTACCCAGATTCATTTACTTCCATTAATAAATGGATAAATATACTTCTAAAGTTTCCCAAAACATTTCAACTTGAAGGATCATAATTGTATTATGTTGGTAAAATATTTTTTTGATCGAGTTGCTCCATTTATCATATTCCAACTGCAATAGGATCGATATGCTCATGTATTTTTTAGTAATTTTCATTTGATTTCGACTGAATTTATTTTTTCGTTTGTTTACTGTTCATATTTGACCATTTGACGAAGGATGATTTAAAAATTGAATATTTGTTTAAAATCTTCATTTGAAATAATTAATCATTTTGACTAACTATTCTTATAACTTTATTCATTTATTAATCTTATTATTTAAATATTCTAAATTAAAATAATTTTTCTACATTGCAAATTAGGAACAACAAAATGCTCTTTAGAATTTGATTCTTTAATTCTTTCATCACTAAAATGAATTAGTTTTTAGTTAATGATACGATTTATCAGAGTATATAAAAACATGTTTTTTTAACTAATAATTATTAAATGACGGATTCTTTAGTAGCGTCTTATGGTGAATTTTTAATCATATTGATTTTTTTAACGCTAGAAAGTCGATTTTATTCTACTTCTAATTGTCGTATCGATTTGAAACTTTGAATGTATATGTAATTCAGGTGACAATACAATAATTTTAAACAATCGAGCTGAAAAATTAACCAAGGGGGGAGCTAAATTTGGAAATTATAGCCCCTTTGGTCCAAACTCAACCAAAATTTGTATACATCATCTGTGGGCCCCCAGAAGGGTAAAACTACAAAAATTATCAAGGAGGCCGAAATTTGGAAATTATACCTCTTAATAAGACTAAAAAGTAAAAAAATAAATTATAGTTTAAAAAACTAAAAAAAACGCTTTTGTCAGTAATAGCACTCAAAAGTACAAAATAATGTAATGAACTTTTTTATGTCCAATAACTATGTCAAAAAGCGTGGGGCACTTTGTCGAAATTAATTAAAAGTACATGCTTCTCAAAGAAGCGCCTCAATCTTTTTGACTTAGTTATTGGACATAAAAAAGGTTTATTACATTATTTTGCACTTGCATTACTGACAAAAGCCTTT
Organism: Forficula auricularia; assembly: GCA_024734495.1. Lineage (NCBI taxonomy): Eukaryota > Metazoa > Arthropoda > Insecta > Dermaptera > Forficulidae > Forficula > Forficula auricularia. The sequence continues at coordinate 7,199,294 of JALMQS010000117.1, forward strand.
TTGTTTTTTTTTTAATTATAATTTTTTCTTTTAATAACTCTAAGAAAAAATTTTATTGGGCAGTTTAAAAATATATTTTTCGTGATTTTTCGTCGGTTACCTAAAGGAGAAGGTCATCGATGAAAAAGTATATTTTTTACTACATAGCAAGGGCATGCATCATTTAAGAGAAATAAACACTCCACAGGAAGATCCAGCTTCCGAGTACAATAGGGACCAAGCGTTAAAATTTACACGACCCTGTTTCTCTTTCTTTCTCTCTTCTCGGTTTCTTTTAATTTTAATATATTTTTGATGAAATAAAATATTTATTCCGCTGGGATCGAACCATGAAATTCCCTCCGTTGTTGCTGAAAGGTTTCAAACGCTCTTTCTATTTCTTTCAAAGCAAAATAAAATCCTATAATATGCGAACATCTAACTAAAATATAAATATCTCAACTATATAGTCTAAATATTTTTATTTTGTTTGTTTCAGGTAAGGAGTTTGGAATGTGGAATGATGCTACACATTTATCGTGAGTTTATCTTTATTAACATCTTGAATCGAATGCAAATTTGAATTTGAATTTATTGAATTCTTATCAAATAAAAATGTATTTAAGGTAGTTGTTCCGCCAAATTCGTTTTCTTAGGATTTTTTTGAAATTTATACAGATTATTATTTAAATACTTCTGCATCGATTGGTGGCAAAACGAAATTTATGAACAATACAGTTCCGGAGATATTAAATTTCAAAAATCGAGTTTTCCAGGCTCTTTAACATTGCACTATACGGGATATCAGAAAATTTACATACATATTTAATTATAATTAAGAAACCCTTCTTACCATTTTTATAAAAAACTAAACCAACATTAAACAATAACCAATACATATTTTAAGACAATTTTGATTCATAGTTACAACACAGTTTCTGAAATAATAATGAATAAATAATGAAAAATGTATAAAAAAAAATTTAGACTAAAAACAATTTGGCAACAGCGCATTTATTTAACCAGCGAAAGATGCATGCGCTAGATTTTTTCAAAATTATATTTTTCATAAGATGTAACGTAGGCGTTGATTACATTTGTTAAAAAATAACAAAACGATTTTTATAGAAATTTAAAATGTATTTTATCTGTCATTTTAATATAAAAATATTGAATCTCTTACAATGGTGCCAAATTTGTCAAACGAGCATGGGATCAGGCGCGGATCCAGACCTCTGTTTTTTTTGGGGGGGGGGGGGGCGGTCGCCGGTACTTTTGATCTCGGAAGTGTGTCGCGATCGAATTGTCCAAGCGGGGGGGGGGTCAGAGATGACGCCCCCCCCCCACATAGAACTTTATTTTCTTCAATTTTAAAATTTAATGTTATTAAAAAAAATTAAATAAACATATAGAAAATGTTGATCTCCAATGCTTTGGGGGGGGGGCGACCGCCCCATCGCCCCCCCTGGATCCGCGCATGCATGGGATTGGCTAGAATTGGTACATAAACAGCAAAAAGTTTTGGGGCTTATGAACTATGAATCCTTATTGTCTGTTCTATATACTCTAGCATTAACTTTTGCTAGAATTGTTGCGAAACAACTACCTTAAAAGACCTTCATTTTAAAAACAGATTAATAAAGTATATTATGCTGATACAAGTATTTAGAGTTCAGCATTCTCCTGCTACTTATCTAGTTATAAAAATTCCCTAACTTTATAAATTTGATTTGAACTTTTCATCTAGTTCTTTAGATCTACATGAATTCACAGATAGAAGTGAACATTTTCCTATAACATTTCAATAAACGATTCGCAAACATCTAACACCTCTTCTGACAACAAATCCAACCAAATTCCTGCCATATTTTTCGAGTCTTGCCACCTTTAACCCTTGAAGGCTATCCTCCATAAATCATAAATTCTCGAACCCAAATCTTCCAACTTATATTTTTATAAGTTCTTTTACCTATTTCTTTCTAAGGTGAAATATCATACTTCTTAAATACATTATTTAAAATTAGATGTAACAAATCAGAGGAAAAAAAGAACATATACGACCAATTGCAAAACGTTTCGCCAATTTATTGTGGCTTCATCAGTCTCTATACAAAAAATAAATACAAATGAATCATTCACAATCATCAAAATCAACCCAGACATAATATGATATAGTAATACAATAAATTTACGAAACGTTGCAATTGGTCGTATGTTTTAACACGGTGTATTTAATTGTTCCTTTTTTCCTCTGATTTGTTACATCTACTATAATATAGTGATAATGAAATTGAACAATAATAATGATTATTTAAAATTAATAATATTATCCGGCTCTAATTTGAGCTCCTTAATATTAGCGAAAATTCCCGATTAATGTTTCTGGCGATACGATAATGAAAAGAAACAGGCTACATTTTGAACTATTCTTAAAGTTTATAAAACGAGGATATTTTTTACTTCAAGTGTATTGGATTTTTTTTTAGTAATCGTCTTGAATCTAAATGACATTTTAAAAAAAAATCTTTACTTGTTAGTTTTGACCTTCTATTTCGGAGTTTATGTAAGTAAGGGCATGAATTTTTTTTAAGTTATCTCTTATTCACCAGTTATTAGAAAAGTGTCTTTTTAGCACTCATAGTCCAGTACATTTTTTTACAATTAGAAGTTATTGGTAGAAAGTCGGGAAGTTAAAAATAAATAAATAAAACTCTGATAACTCCAAAACTAATGATTGTTGACACTGGATTCATATGGTCAAATTTATCGGAAATTAGCTCTAGTATAGGGACCGTGCGTTAAACATAGAGGCAACACTACTGCCGAAGGTAGCGCTCTCTTGTGTTTATTTATTCAAATAATTTGGGGCAAATATTGTATTATAGTAAAGCAATTTGAATCGCGAAAGTTAAATAATGTAATCAATAATTTCTTATGCTAATTATACATTTAGAAAATTATTTTATTATTTTTTGAAAAGGAGAAAATGAATTGAACACCAGACAGAATTCGAACCTGTGTCTCTGTCCTAAAGCCGAAGAGCGGATTTTACCAATTGTATTATAGTATATATCATAGATAAAAGAGTTCACGGAGCCTAGGGGTCTAGAGCATGTTTCTTTTTTTTGGACGTTTAATAATTCATCCCCAAAAGCTTACATTTTCGTCGCCAGTTGGCGCTAAAGTCGTGACGCATTGTCCCTTAACTCCTTTCAAGATTTCTACCAAATTTCCAATAACTCTATATATTGTAATTCATTCTAAGACCATTGTTAATATTTAGGTAGGAACTGATTCTAAGGATTTTCTATGATTTTCGATTATTGATTAAAATGAAGGGAGAGAAAAGAAAACGAAATAGCTTTGATGTGAAATCGTAAATGTCAATTGAATGGGCCAACTTTGAACAATTTACGTAATTATGATGATGTGGTTAATAGCCTGAAGCAGATGCGAGGTCATTAGCTTACCGCGAGCAAGAAATTTTACGATTAACGTCTCATGGTGAGGTATCGTAAGTGATTCGCATTAGACACATCCACATGGGTTCTCCTCATTTGCCCTGGGGAATCCGCCCCCGACTCTCCCCATCAGCACATGCTTTGCAAACAACTTTAGCTTAATCGGATACAAAATGGCGAATGAGCCCGTTAGCTTCGTTTGATGAACGGCCATTAGCTCAGCTTTACATAGCAGTAATACGTCCCCCATCGCTTACCCCGTCGTAGGTAGATTAATTCCTATTAGTATCAAATTAGAATAGAAATATAGATATATTTCAAAGTTTACATTGTCTGTTGTTAAACTGAAATGTATAGCTTAAATGAACATCTGGGGATTTGCTGAGGCGATGTTCCTATAAAATACTATTCAAAATCAGAGTCGAACAATTATTAAACAGTCATCACACTAAATAGGTTAAGAGCCGAGTATATAAGAAATATTTAGTTTTGCAATTTCTTCTATGACCTATACCTCCACTTAGAAGTAAAGTAAGAATACTATTTTCCCACCCTAATCCTAAGTTAGCTATCTCACTAGCAAATTCTTTTTACCTAGATTTTGTGTACACTGTATTTTGAATCTAATTTTTAAGCCTTTCTAACCTGCAAAAGCTTGGTAGATAATTGTGAATTCTTATGTCCCAAATTTTCATTCATTAGCTACGATCCACAACCTTTCAAAAGCTCCCCAAAGAACAATACAATTTTCTTCTGATTGTTTGCTTTTTTTTTAATTTAGAAGCTAGAGAATCAAAATTCAAAACTTTTATCAGAAGAAACTTTTTACAATCTTCCGTTCTTGATTTATTATGGGCATCGGACAGAGATAAATTTTTTTTTACGTTTCAGACTTTTTTTGTAAATTTACACCTCATTTTTGTCAAAGGGCCCGTCTTGTGTTTTCTCAAGCCCTTCTTTATTGTAAAAAAATATTTTTCTCAACATGTTCCTTACGTTTGAACCAAACTCATACAATATATAAATTATGTATCGTAGATGCTGAAGATGGTTTCGCCGTTTAAAACCGAAACTTCACATAGGTATGTCCACCACCACCACAAACTGACGAACAATAAAAAAAAATCTGGTGAATTCATTAGTTCGGCCTAAAATTGCTTGATGAGCAAAACTTAAGTATATCATAGAAAAGCTGACTTTTACTGTGAAAAATCTCGCCAGGATCAGTGAATAAATAAAAAGCATCCGAAAATATTAATGTCGGGCAGCATTTTGAATTAGCTAATATAAAAATTGATTTCTAAAAGAGAGTGTAGTCCCCACAACATGAACGATCCAACTCAAAGACCATGACGCCCCAGTAATAGACAAAACGACTTAAGCGGAGGATTATTTAATTAAAAATAGACCGCATTTATAATTAATATCACGTGCGGGATGAATAATCCGGCTTCTTGTTATTTTCTATTTTCCTCAACTAAATGCAATTGTTCAATTAAGTAACCATTCTTAAAGAAAATAACATCTATTATTTAATGACTCATCATAGAATGGAAATAACTTTTAGACGTTTTGGGACAAAAGTACTATAATTCTTTTTTCTTGTTTTCATGTACTAAATCTCTGGGAAAGCTATCAAGACCTTCAAATTGAAATAATAGAATTACAAAGTCGACATGAAAGAGAAGAATTGTCGTTCACACAGTCATTAGTTGTTCAATATGTTCTTTGTTAAAAATATTTTATTAAAAAAGAATTACCAGGTTGTCAAATGAAAAATATTTTTTCTTATAAAAGAAAATAGTGCTAAATAGCAGCTACACTTGTAAATTCGTTAATTATTTAGGTGGAATTTCTAAGGACATTAACAATATTTATTTTCTCTTTAAAAATGACAATACAAATCAAAGATGTTAAATTTTTTTCGAATTTTGTCACAAGGCTAATCGATTATTCTTTGAAAGGGCTTAATATGGTTATTCTTGGAGAAGCAGCTCTTTTTAGAAATACCTCCTTGTGTGTTCTATGCGCTTGGATTCAGAGGGGGGGGGGCGGCCGGCGCCCCCCCCCAATAGCATTGGAGATCAACATTTTTTATATGTTTGTTTAATTTTTTTATAACATTAAATTTTAAAATTGAAGAAAATAAGTTCTATGTGCGGGGGCGGCGTCATGACCCCCCCCCCCCCCCCCCCCCCCACTTGGACAACCCGATCGCGACACACTTCCGAGATCAAAAGTAGATCTTATATACCGGCGACCGCCCCCCTCCCCCCTAAATCAGAGGTCTGAATCCGCGCCTGGTGGCAACTAGAGTTTACTAAAGTTTTTTGATTGAGTTTGGTTCAAAGGTCTAGAATCGTCATTTTTGACCTTCCGTACTCATTTTGAATGTTTATTTTCAAATTTTTAAACGAAAATGTCTAAAATTACATCCTCTACAACTTTGCTTTTTTTTATTTTATTTTATTTAATGTCACCGGGAACAAAGCCCATTTAGACAGCACATAAGTAGAGTGTTAGTAGGGTGGTTAGTGAGGGAGCCGAGTTGTCAGCCGGTATAAATATTTATTTGCCAGCTAGGATCGAACCCCGGACCTCCACTTCAACATCGTCATAATCGATCGATGCCGAAGCGAGGCTAGTGCGTTAGCTGACTGACCTACCAGACTCCCCAACTTTGCTTCTAATTATTGACATTTTCGTTTAAAATTTTTTGAAAATAAACACCTAAAATGAGGCAGAAAGTCAAAAATGAAGTTTCTAGACCTTTGAACCAAACTCAACCAACATCAGTAAACTCTAGTTGCCATGAAGGTATTCAGTGAAACGCGTTTTAACTAGTAAGAACCCTTTCTTACTAAAAACGGGTTTTTACTTCAACATATATATAATCCAAGATGTTGTGGACAATTTTTATTACATGTTAGATAATGTCTTTGTATTTGCCCCCTCGTAAATTCAACCCAAGTACGAGTATCAAAAGCAATCCGGGCCAATGACTGACTCTACTTTGAGACAAAACCAATCCGACTTACCTGGGCCAGGGGTTACCATGATCATGAAGATGGTTCCCTCATGGCGAGACCTGTCCATTGCATTAAGGACGGGTTGACCCGTGCGATTGGCCCAAATGAGGGCAATTCGGGCGCGTAATTTTTGGTACATTGATTACACATTAAATCTTAAGCGTAAAATATTCGCTGTTAAGTGATTTTTAATCATATAGTCGAACTATATGGTTTTAAAAATTTTGGTATTCGATTTGAATCTGGAAATTTTAATAACTTGAAGTTTAATAAAATGAGTATTCCAGAAATTTAATTTTATCGTTAGTAATGGAATTCGATTTCAGTGAAAAAAAACTTGGGATTCTCTACTACTTGATCAGACAATAAAAAATTTTAGTCGAAGTGATCTTCATCATTCTCTGGCTTCTCTCAGTAGTGAGTCGCTAAGGGATGTTAGAATTTTTTTCTCACTTTATTTTCTTTTTTTAAATATTCCAAGAGGATTAAATTATTAATAATTTCTTGTATCGAACATAAAATATTGTATAACAGCAATTAATTCAATTATTATGATTTTATTTCTGTATGAAGAAACGATATATTATTTATTGATTGATGGATGAAGTCATTTCCACAAGGAAGGGTCGAAGTGCACCCGCGGATCCCAGGCCCGGGGAGTATGCTAGAAAAAACAACTTTGAAAAATATTAAATTTGTTAACTGTAAAAATTATTGGTTAACAGACGATAAAACCAACCAAACCCAACCATGAAATGGAAGTTAGTTTAAAATCGATTGTAAAATGTATACCGAACAGACAGACAGACAAGAAAGCGAGTTAATAAAAAGGTGGTTACTCTACTTCATGATTCATTTATTTCAAATTAAGACAAGTAAATAAACATTTGAGTGAAAACAATTCTCCTTATATATATTAAAATTTCGAAAACTCGCGGGAAAATGATATTCAAAAGTGTCAACTCCTGTAGGGTATGCAAGTGCTATGCTTTAAAGATTGATATGTAAGCTATCTGAAGGGGGTTCCCTTAAAGCTGCAATGAATCGATTGCAAAATTTGTACCGGGCAGACAAACAAACAAATTTGTACCGAACAGATAGACAGACAAGAAAGCTAGTTAATAAAAACCCTATGCGGTTACCAATTTTTACCCAGTTCATAAAAAAACACATACTTATTCCATAATAATAATAAGGGGCCCGCGTCAAATTTTCGGTCCCGGGCCCGAAATTTCATGTGGGGGCCATGGATTGAGTAAATTATAACAAATTTCAGAGAAAGTCAAACAACCGTCGAAAGTTTAATTTTCAATTAATTAAAATGTTAAAACTTTTGATTTTTTGGTGCTATTTTTCTCACTCTTAAAATTAAATTATTCATTATATTTAAAAATTACAATAAAACCGAATATTTCGAATCTAACTTTGATTCTATGAACTGTAATCTTAAATAATATTCTTGTATTCACTAAACTTTTTCCAAATATCCTTTTTACCTGGGATACGGGCACAGAAACCTTTGTAATAATTACTTTTTTCCAGGAGATTCAGATATTTTTGTTCTAGTAATCTCCATATATTCCCTGAGTTAATGAGATCCTCTCGATCTGTATTTCTTAACGTTTTCATGATAAATCTTAAATAAGCGCAAGCGGAGGGTTGGTTATCTCGTCGACTGTAAATGATATGAGTATTTCACAAATGGAAATAATATAGGGAAAAGAGATAGGTTAATGTAGTGGAAAGGCTTTCGACGGCGAAAAACAGAAAACCAAGTATTACTGAATAATTAACAAAAGCATTCAAGTAATGTATAATCATAAATATTTGGATGTAATAAGCATTATCTCCAAAAGACGATGAAAATTAATTAATAGACCGTCAGTAGATTAATTAAGTAACATGGTAGATTTTTATTTTAATTTCGAAAATGTTTCGCAAACAAAAACGGCTCGTTGCTTAATTCAAACTGACATCTCTAGCCAGGGAAATAATTAACGATCTCGTTCTGGTCTCGTTGTTGAGTTGTGCTCATCATGTGACAACCAAGATTGTAAAAAAATAACCATCGCCACGAAATAAATCCAATATCCTTATTGAAAATGCTAGAAAACATATCGAACAGTCTCGTAGTCGTGAAGGAAATAAATTATATTAAAAAAAAAAAATAAAAAAAAAAATAAAAAAACTCTCTTCTAAAAAGTGCAAAATAATGTAATATACTTTTTTAAGTAAAATACAAATCTTTTAAAAACAATCAAGAACACGTTTATTCGAAACCAAACGTTTCGGGAGAATTTCTCTCTTTTTCAATAACTAAGTCAAATAAGCGTGGGGAAATGTACATGCTTCTACGACAAACTAAGTCAACAAGTTTGGGGCGCATAAGCATGTACTTTGCCCCACGATTTTGACTTAGTTATTGGCAGTAGGCGTAGCCCATGTGGGGGAGGGTGTCAATCCACAAAGCAAAATATTTTAGTGGGAATTTTTTTTCAGATACTTCAAGAAATTAAACAAGAACATGATTCTTGATTAAACATATGAAATATATTTAATTACGTAAATTTTCCATAAGAAATGGTTTGTCGTTGTCGTTACTCATCCCATGAGACCTGCCCTTGGGGAAGGGGGAGGGGGTTCTTCGAAAACCCCCCGTGGCTACGCCCCTGGTTATTGGACATAAAAAAGTACATTACATTATTTTGTACTTTTTAGAAGCGTGTTTTTTAGTTTTTTTTCTAAATAATTTATTTTTTTACATTTTAGTCTTAATTATTTTTCTAAAGAAAAGTTTCCGGAATTTAAGATAGTTGTTTCACCATATGCGTTTTCTTAGGTTTTTATTTTGAAATTTAGGCAGATTATTATTTAAATACTTCTTCATCGATTGGTGGCAAAACGAAATTTATGAACAATATAGTTCCGGAGATATTAAATTCCAAAGATAGAGTTTTTCAGACTCTTATACATTGGACTATACGGGATATCGAAAAGTTTACATACATATTTAATTATAATTAAGAAACTTTTCTTATCATTGTTATAAAAAACTAATTTAACATTAAACAATAACTAATACATTTTTTTAAAAATTTTAATTCATAGTTACAACACAGTTTTTGAGATAATAATAAATACTTAAAAACTTACACTAAAAACAAGCTGTCAACAACGCATGTATTCAACCTAAAAAGCGGGTTATCTTTAGTACTTTTTAACATTTTTTCGCTTCAGCCATTGTCGCAAAAGGTTACAATTGTTTATTAAGCATTTTTTGTTTTATAAATCTTCCTTTATAATCTACTTTATCTGACATTTCTATGATAAAATATATACAAGTTCTGACAGTGTTGCCAGATTCGTCAAACTAGCACGAGATTTGCTAGTAGTGGTACATAAACAGCAAAAAGTTTTGGGCTTATGAATTATGAATCCTTATTATCTGTACTATATACTCTAGCATTAACATTTTGCTAATGTTGTCGTGAAACAACTACGTTAAATAATCGGATTGATTGACCTGAAAATTACCATTTCATAAAATTAAAATACTATTGTCGCGATACAACTACCTTACCAGAATGGAATGTTTTTTTTTTATTTAATTTCATAATAATAATAATAAATTTTATTAAACCAATTATTTTACATTAATTAATGTATACCTTGTATTTTAGCTTCGATTTCGGAGATTGCTTCTCCACCATCGAGTGTCCTTATTCATATTTAGTCCGTGTTTTTAATAAGAGGAAAAATCTAATTAGATAAAAACCTCTTTTCCGATAATTATTTAATTCCATTATTCCCCAATCAAGTCGATTGGTTAATCTTCCTTCCTCTTCTCCTCCCATCCTCCTCCAGTCCTCTATTTAATTTCATTTAAATTGAGTAGATAAACAATTATTTTTATAGAGAAATGTTTGCGGAATTTGACAGAACAAAAGTCACATTGATAGATACATCATTCATAGATAAATACATACAGGTAAAGCTCTAATATAAAGCATGTAAAAAATCCCGCTCGTCCACTGTTTGAAGACGCCATCAGCGACGTCGACGTCGTCGATGATGGCTCGTGGAACATTCGCTGGCTCCACCCTCTTCACATTTATTCCCTGCTTCCAATTCCACCTCCACGTTTAAAGTGCCATCTCCCTTTGTAGAGACAAGAATTCAATTCGCTTAAATTTATTTAGACCACTTTCATTCCAAAATAACCGATATTTGACTTATTTCTATTATCCCTCAATTTCTAAAATAAAATGTCTTCTGTATTTAGTCCTAACCATATAAAGATAATATCTTCAAAACCTCACTCAATTGCAAAAAAAAACTCAATAATTTTTAGAAAAAATGAATAAATAGAATATTAAAAAAAATGTTTCCATATTTTGACTAGATAGGTAATTAAAAAAATTATTTTTAAAGATAAAATGGCCTTTTAATTTTTTCTGGCTTAATAAATATGATTTTAAAAAACAGAAAATTGTAACAGCTATTAAAATAAAAAATGATTAATTACAAAAATGTCTCTTTACGTCTCGTATAAGAGCTTTTATACGATGCACCTATGTACAGTTTCGAAGGCAAAGAATAAATGATCGATTTTCATTAAATTCATATTTTATTTTCTGTAGAAATTCTCAATTAAGTTGATAAAGATTTGGATCAATCTCCCTTTTAAGAGAGGGTTCAAAAAATAATATTTTTTGAAATATTTAAACAAAAGTATATATTTTAAACTCATTATAAAATATACTATTTAAAATAAGTCTAGTTTTTTGATAATTAATATTTTATTTTCCCTAGAAATTCTCAATCAAGTTGATAAGGGTCCCATTTATCATTAACTAGCCTTCAGAGAGAGAGTTTAAAAAGTAATTTTTTCGAGGTATTCAAACGAAAATATACTCTTTTAACTCTTTATAAATATATTTAAAATGAGTTTACTTTTTTCAAAATTAATATTTTATTTTCCCTAGAAATTCTCAATCAAGTTGATAAGGGTCCCCCTTATCATTAACTAGCCTTCGGAGAGAGAGTTTAAAAAGTCATTTTCTCGAGATATTCAAACGAAATTATATTTTAAACTCATTATAAAATTTACTATATAAAATGAGTTTACTTTTTTGAAAATTAATATTTTATTTTCTCTAGAAATTCTCAATCAAGTTGATAAGGGTCCCCCTTATCATTAACTATCCTTCAAGAGAGAGTTTAAAAAGTAATTTTTTTCGACACATTCAAACCAAAATATACTATTTTAACTCTTTATAAAATATACTATTTAAAATGAGTTTAGTTTTTTGAAAATTAATTTTTTATTTTCCCTAGAAATTTTCAATTAAGTTGATAAGGATACCCCCTTTGCTTATTATAATAGAATTTATTCTATTTGAGTTATAACTTAAAAAAAACAATTATGGAGATGTTCTTCTAACATGTCATTTATTCTATAAAATGAAGACAAAAAAATAAAAAAAGTAAGAAATCTTTAGAAAAGTAAAAAATAACATTAATTGCAGACCTTTTTTACCTATATTATTTTCTCTAACGAGATTTGAAATTTTTTAAGCTTAAATAAAGACAATGGTTAAAGAAAAACTCGACAGTTAAATATTTCTAAGGGATTAATAAATGTCAAAGTTAAATGTTTTTAAGGATAAGTTGATAAAATTTAAGATTAAAATAGAAACTGGTTTTTCCTTTAGTGTGTCTAGGGAAGATCCCCTTCTCTTCTAAATTACCTATTTATTTAATTCAATTTCTCTATTTCTTTTGTTTTATTTTCTTTCCCGGCTTTTCATACTTTAAAACGTAGCGACCAGAGGATGGTTTATCTATACAAAATTATTAATTTCTTCCTTTTATTTATCTCCTGATATAGATCAATTAATTATATAACAGAGTAATTATTTTACATTGTTTATGTGCTATTTCTTAGTGGCAAATTAAACTGATATATCAAAATGAAAATGGGAAAACAGACTTCAATTTTTAATAAATTACCTAATAATGACCTTGTTGTGGTGTTAGGTTTTCAACAAAAGATATAAAAAGGCTCTATATTGTTGAATTAATTGGTGTTAAAATTACAATAGTATGCAAAATTCCCTGTCTTGTTCCCTCTTAAAGCGGCGAATGAAATTCGATCACTTTTGAGGTCAAAAGAGCGTAACTATGTGTCTGTGTGCGTAGCAACTCGTGCGGTAAACTAAATTCGATATCTTGTTGGAGCATTTAAATACCTTCGGTTTGATTAAGGCAAAATCTCTCTCTCTCTCTCTCTCTCTCCTTTAGCTACCCTTTTCTACTTTCCCTTCTCTCAGTTAGAAAACGAGTTGGCCAAATAGGGATGAAGATCAGGAAAGGATGAGGAGGCTTACATCGTCCAGCAGCCACTCAACCCACTTAACAGCTCTTGTGCACATTACAAAGCTTACTGTTTACTTTAGCTCATGAGGAGCTGTCAAAATATATTCATGAATAACCTATCAAAAGTCACTATTTACCTTCGCCTATCCTTTGGAATCTTTGAACGATCCTGCTGGTTTGGCCTCTTCGTTCGCTTTCAATCTGCCTGAAGGTGATTCCGGGAACTTGGAACAGAAAAAGCGGATGGATTAGGTTCATTGTATACGATGTTAGAGAGCAAGCATTAATCTAATGCAGGTAGATACTTTGCACGATTGAACTAGTTAAATCTTTTTTAAAACTCGAGATCTCATTTAAATTTATCGTACATTCTGGAATGAATTTACTTGTGAAAGAGTAAGATGATAGGTCTAGTGATGGATTAAAACGATTTGGAATTAACTCAGAGAAAGATTGCTTCTAGTTTAGCTTTTATTAACGACTTTTCTAGGTATACCCTAAAACGTACAATTTACCCAACTAACTTTCAAAAATAATCTTAAAAGTCTTCTCAGACAAAATTCAATTCCAGTAGCTTTTCGATAAAGAGTTTAACAGGTCGGAATTAAACAAGGTAGGAATAAAAAAACTGCGAAAAATTCAAAAATAAAATAAATAAATGAAATCTTTCAGTTCACTGAAAAATTTGCAAAATTTAGCCCCTTTGGTCCAAACTCATCCAAAATTTGTATATTTTGCATTAAAAACCCGTTTTTAGTAAGAACGCGTTCTTACTAGTTAAAATGCCTTTCACTGAATACCTTTATGACAACTAGAGTTTATTTATGTTGGTTGAGTTTGATTCAAAGGTCTAGAATCTTCATTTTTGACCTTCCGCCTCATTTTGGGTGTTAATTTTCAAAAATTTTTAAACGAAATGTCAAAAATTAGAAGCAAAGTTGTAGGGGATGTAATTTTACATATTTTCATTTAAAAATTTTTGAAAATAAACACCCAAAATGAGGCGGAAGGTCAAAAATGAAGATTCTAGAACTCTTGGAACCAAACTCAACCAACATCACTAAACTCTAAACTCTAAACTCACTAGTTGCAACAAAGGTTCTTAGAAAATCATAAGATAGTGTCATCTATTAAATCAGATGGAATGGACCCTTCTGACATATAATTAAAAATATTCCATTCCATCGGATTTAATAGATGACACCATCTTATGATTCCTAAGAAAATTTGAATCTATTACCATCGGCAAATTAAAATGTTTCATGCCACAAAGGTATTCAGTGAAACGAGTTTTAATTAGTAATAACGCGTTCTTACTAAAAAACGGGTTTTACTGCAACATATACATCATCTTTGGACCCCAGAAGGGTAAAAATACAAAGGGAGGGGCTAAATTTTAAAATTATAGACCCATTTGGTCCAAACTCAACCAAAACTTGTATACATCATCTGTGAGCCCACAGAAGAGTAAAAATACAAAAAATAACAAAAGAGGGGTTGAAATTGGGAAAAATATACTAGACTCTTGTCAAATTTAGTTTTAGTTAATCGTAGAATTATACCCATTTTGAGACTAAAAAGTAAAAAAAAAAATTAAAGTTCAAATAAATTAAAAAAAAAAACGTTTTTTTCAGTAATGAACTAAAAAGAATAAGATTAATTAAAAGTACCTGCTTCTCAAAGAAGCGGACCACGCTTTTTGACTTAGTTATTGGACATAAAAAAGTTTATTATGTACCTACATTATTTTATACTTTTTAGTGCATTACTGATAAAAGCGGGATTTTTAATTTTTTAAACCACAATTTTATGATGCATTGCATAGAGTTTGAAAATTACTAAATCAACAAAATTTATAGTGAGTACTGGAAGTCTTGGAAAAAGTTTTCAGATATTCCATTTATTTTTGTTTGAAAAACTAAAATGTAATATTTTTTTTTTAATAGCCTACTTTTAATATTTAAAAAATAAAATTTTTGATTGCTATTGTTGAAACAATTTCTGAAATTATTTTCTTAATAACAAACCTTCTTTTCTGTTTTTGTTGTCAGCTACTCGAAAAGATTACATATGCTGTTACTCGATAAACTTTTGTTAAGTAGCTTAAAACTTTTTTCCTTTGGAGATAAGTTTCTAAGAGACCCAAGAAAAAAAAAGAATTACTTCATTAATTAACTTCTACAAAGTAACGTTATTTTGATATATTTTTTTTTGTAACTTTTTTTTCTAAAAAGAATCAAATCCTCATTTTTTTCTTCTATTGAAATAAATGTATAAATACTTATGGAATTATCCGGTTCAGTTGTACCTTTTCCAGTTCGAAATAAACAAGAAGCAGTCCTTCACACGAATACGGTATCCTACATTTGCAGACAACTTGGATTAAACGTCATCAGGGTTGTTTCCTGTGCTTCATTGAATCAAGCAAATTCGCGGAAGTCCTAGATCCGACACGGATACGAACCCGTAGCTGCAAAACGCAAACGAGAACAACCTCTAGAGATCCTCCTAGATTGCGGCCTCTGGTTGAAAAGTACACATCCGTTAAAGCTATAAGAGAAGTAAAAAAAATGGAGATTACCGGTTGGTTATAAGTCAAACCAAAAGAATAGAAGTGACAGTTATTTTTACATTAGAAATTATAATTATTATGAAAACAAAATAAATCATTTTTAAATTGTAAATTAATCTATTAACCCATTTAACCATGAGAATGATTTCAAGTTAAGGTGTGAATTTTATTTTTTTACCTTAAGATGCAAAAGAAATGCATTTATCAATTAATTATGGCTCTGATTCTAGAGTCTGAAACTCTTTTTCTTTTTTCAACTTTCTATGATTCTCCAATCTTCGATATTTCACCCACCTTAACAATCCCCAAACTCTTTTTAACGGGAAGAATTGTTTTAATAAGCAGCTCAATTCATGCATTTATTTGTTTAAAATGTTCTCCTTTATAGACTTATGAATCGTCTACGATTTTTATAGGATTGATGATTTTAACAATATTTTCAGTCCAGAATGTTTTTAGTTTCAAACCTTAGATTATTAAATAAATTTACTCTCTTGTTTTGTGAACATTTTCGTTCCTAATACAGTAACCACAAAGGATGAGTTTAAATCAAGTTTTATAGTTCAACTAAAATAACTTCCTGAATGAAAATATTCCTCAAATTATGAATCCTATAACAAATTTTATTTGTTCTGGTGATAGGAATAAGCCATCGAAACAATCTTTAAATAATAAATAACTACATGCTGTTTATTAAATTAATACTTCATTAACAGCACAGCTAGAAATTTAACTCATCAGTATCTTTGACACAATTTCTTTCTAAAAATTAATCTTGTGGGTACTGTAGCACCCTTTGTTTCTGCATCCTTTTGGCTTACTTAACTTTAATAGAGATTGTGGTGTTGGTGCAAGGTGAAACATCTTTAATAAAGATAAAGTAAAATAAATATTATATGCAATATTCATTTACTATGAGTTAAGATTTCTAAGTCACTGGTTTCACATTAAAATTAAAAAAAAAAAAAATAAAAGATTTAAATTTTTTCAATAATATTGAAAAAATTTAAACCTTTTATTTTTTTTTAATTTTAATGTGAAACAAGTGACTTAGAAATCTTAACTCATAGTAAATGAATATTGCATATAATATTTATTTACTTTTATCTTTACTTAACTTTAGTAGAATTATATAAATATATACAGGGTGTTTCAAAAATACTTTTACAAACTTCGGGCATGGGATCCATACACCAGTTTTTGCATCCTTTTGGCTTACTTAACTTTAAATTAGCAGTAGAATTATATAAATATAAAGGGGTTTCAAAAATACTTTTACAAACTTCGGGCATGGGTTCCTTACACTGAAAGAAGGAAATATGTTCATATATCCCATAATCCTATGTTTTCTCGTTATTCATTTATTAATGATTCGAGCATTTGTTATGAGTTTTGTGTGTTGACGAGTTATGAGTGTACCAATGTGTTGAACAGATCCTAACGAGAAAACAAAGAATTATGGAACATATGTTTATATGAACTTTTTTCCTTCTTTTGGTATAAGGAACTCATGTCCGAAGTTTGTAAAAGTATATTTGAAACACCCTGTATATATAAATTAATTATATAATATTTCGTCCATTAATATCTAGTAAACATTCCTGGTTCTAATGTAATAATATTTGACAATCATTGATAGGAATCAGTTGCCGGCTATAAATTCTCATCAATTAATTTTCCTTCTTTTCAAAAGTTCCGGATAATCAATCTCAAAAACAATTAAAACATAATTAAATAAAATTATTTTAAAAACAGATACTCAATTTTACGATAACGACATCAAATTAAAAATAAACTTCACGGATCGTTGCTAAACTTTATCCATTTAGTCATTTGAAATATTGATATGTTTATTCCTTTATTATTAATCAGATATCACTGACTATTTGGAGTCCATGTTGACTTAAAATCAAAAATAGCCATCGATTCTCATCTAATACTTGAGGAATAGCCATTCTACACTGGATTTTTGACGCTTCGATTATTATTGGTAACCATTGCTGAAGACATGGATGAATCGACTTAAAATCAAAAATACCCATCGATTCTCATCTAATACTTGAGGAATTTTACATTGGGTTTTTGACTCTTCAATTATTATTTGTAGCCATTGCTGAAGACATGGAGGAATCGACTTAAAATCAAAAATAACTTCATTTGGTTAATGTCCATTCTTTATTTATCAAAAATAACAATCGATTCTCATCTAATTCTTAAGGAATAACAATTTTACATTGGGTTTTTGACGCTTCGATTATTATTGGTAACCATTGCTGAAGACATGGAAGAATCGACTTAAAATCAAAAATAGCAATCGATTCTTATCTAACACTTGAATAACCTTATTGCATCATTTTTGATGTTTTTAACTATTAATGATAACCTCTACTAAAAACATGGATGATTCGACTTAAAATCAAAAAGACTAAATTCTTTTTTTGGTAAACAACTGCTAATGCGTATTGGATAAAGTAAAAAGGGTTGAATCTTTGATAGCAAAATAATAGAAATATATACATCTAGCTCGTATGCTGGTAACATCTCCCGAATAAAGATGATGTTATGTCTTTTTTCTAAGAAAAAAAAAAGCGGGCAAAATTACCCAGGTGGGAAAAGAGATCTTTCCAAACAGATCTCCCATTTGAAGTTTCATCTCAATAAAAATAAAATTGCAAATCATTTTCTTCAATTTCCAATCTACGCTAAAATATAAATTTTATTTTTATTCGAATTAAGATGTCCGTAGAAATGGTTACCGGCTGGTTACACAGCGAGAATAAAAGTCTAAAACCTATTCAAAGAAAAGACAAGGGGGTTTATTTGCACGAGAAAAGATACCGTCTATTTATTCCATACCATCTGCTGATGTAACAAATTTAAGCAAATAGATTCAAGAGTAACAACTCGAGCAAGATCTTCTCTCTTATCTCTCTTTCTTGCTCTCCGGTCTCCAAAAGCATATCTGCAAATGGTTTCATCTTTTATTTACTTGTCGTTCTATCTATTTATCTATAGGTATATATGAATATATACCCGAACACACATGTACCTATAGATAATGTTCAACAATGCTTGAAAATTTTAATAGATAATAAAATATATAAATATGTATATACCTACTTAAAAAATAAATAAATATTAAAAAAATGTTTTATATTTTGCTTATATATTGCTATTTCTAATGAATTAAAACTTAATATCTGGTGAACTGGAGTATATAGAGAGCCATTTCATAAAAACGTTTATAATAACAAGAGCTATATAAACGAAATGTCTTTTAAATAAATTTTAATTGCTACCTTTATCGAAAAAATTATATACTAAATTTAAATCATTTCAATTATGGATATTATTTTCAACAACAAGAAAGACTCTCAAGCATCGTTTAGAGAAAAAATACCTACCTACGTATCATATATTATATTTTGTCTATAAACTTCTTTGAATATGAAAATTACATCAAATCATTTTTCATTAAATTAACTTAAAACAAAACAAAATAAACTGACCTACTATCAGACATTTTGACAAAATAAATAATATCTCGTAAAATATAATTTTTCGGGGTTTACTCATTAGGACTTTTTGGAGACCAAAACGCCATGGCCTCACTCGATTTTTTTTTATCAAAATAGTTTCAGCAGTTTTTGAAATATTTCCAAAAAACGAAACAAAGAAAAATAAAAACACTTTTAATGCACGATTACAATATTGGACCTGCTGTAATGTAAAGTAACAATCGAACCCTTATGGTTCCATTTACACAGCACAACAAATTCTTTATCTTTTCAAGCAGAATCAACATGATTATTTTAAAAAAATTTATCTATGGTACATTCGAAAACTTTATATGTGAAGATAGATAGATCATGTAACTGTTGTTTATTTGGAACCTCCTGGTCATGGCGAAGGTGAGAGCTTAGCTTAGAGGTTAGATACATGAATTACCCATCTATGTAAGCAAACATTTAAAAAACATTCGGAGTGTCCACACCGCACGCTAGGTGCTACAAGCTTGGGCATTTACATTCATCTAGAACAGGGGTGCCCAACCTTTTTGGCTTATACGGGCCACATTTGAATAAAAAAAATTGTCTCGTACCGCGGATAAAATATTATAATTCTATTGATATTTGTTATTCAATAATCTCCTCTTTTTTCAAAGTCGGTTAAAAAAGATCGTTAATAAAAATACTACTAGAAATAAGAACTTTATTATTTTTTCTAATTTTACTTTTCGTAAATTTTATACTTGAAAATAGCTTCTCGTATATATGTAAATACATACCTACATACCTACTTACAAAAAGTGATATTATGTATTAGTATTTGTTTATATTTTTTCATGGCTAGATAATTAATATAAAATACTAATAAAGAGACAATATTCAATTTTTCTTTCAGATCGGTATATAATTGTTGTTCTAGAACATTCAATCAGAAAGTTTGCAAGTAGAAAATTTATTTCTAATGAAAATGAAGTCGAAAATAGACCAATATGATTATTTTTTCGGAAATCTTGAAATCTAGTTCCAGATTAAAAATTTAAAATTAGGAATTTTATTTTTCGAAAATTTCACAGTAGATTTTCAGATTTCTTATTTTAGAGAAAAAAATTATCCGGCCAACACACAACACACAACAGTGTGTTTTCAAGTATCTACATATAAATCTCAATGTTTTAAGAAATTTTATTACTTTATATTGGCCCACGGGTTGGACAGCCCTGGTTTAAATCGAATGGGATTAAAGAAGGATATGAGGAATGATACTTTATTTTTTAAAACGGTCACCGATATAATAATTCCTGACTATCCACTATCTATGACATGTAAGAACGTGACAAAGATCTAAAAGACAAGTCCTGACAAGTTTTAGTCCGGGAGAGAAATTATCAATTAATTGTGATTGTTATAGAAAACCCCAATTCCTTGTTTTTTTTTTTTTTTTTATTTAAGTCACGGATATAATAATCCAAAATGATGTTGTTTTTTGACAAACCACATGATATTGAATTTTAGATTTATGATTATTATCTTTACAGAAGGAATACAGATTTGTTTACATATTAGATTAAAACCCTCATCAGCCGTCCAAACAATTACGCCAGATGTTGTGGCTATTAGTGAAAAGTATATATTGGCGCCAGTAGGACTCCAGAACCGTGACTAGAGTGTTGGGAGCGCCAAAAGCGCCCCACAACTCTGCAATGCAACAAGAAAAAACAATAATCAAATGTTACAAACAAAAAACAAAACAAAAAAAAGGAAAAACATAAATAAAAATTAACATTAAAATGCTAAAAAACATCAACTTTAAGCTTGTCTCATTTAATATGGCCTTAGACTAAGGAATCGTCCTGTCTGTAGACTGACGTCTGTTATGCGAAATCACATCATGCTCCGCGTTTTGATTAGAAGACATATTTCTTTCTACTGACTCATCAATTCGATTTCTTGGCAAGAACAACCGGAAATTCTAAAATGAGAATTTGTCTATGATCTCTTTGAAAATATTAATGTCAATCAAGTATTTTTATATTCACAATAGAAACTATCCCAATACGTGATCAGGTCTTTCCTGCTCGTGACAGTATGCAAGACAGAAAACTACTTACTTCTATGCTAAATAGTTCACTGTTTTTGTCTCTTTACTCAAATACAAGTAAGTAACATTGTTAATCAAATGTTTCATTTTACCCATTGAATGAAGCTTAATTCTCACTTCCATTAAACATGTATGTACGCCTCGATATAACTAAATTTTGTCTCTATAATTTCTCTAATGACTTTTGGAAAATCAAGTCAAATTTATAATATGTAATGTTAAATATTTATTATGGCTAAACAATATAAGGCATATAGGGACAAGTCTATTAGTTTAAAACTACTAGGTAATTATAAAATAATATCATTTGAAGTAATTAAATTATATGATAAAATTTATTAATATATTATTTACCATCTATACCTAATTACGATATTTATATTTATCCTAAAAATTTAAAACTACACAATGGTAAGTGATTTTAAAATTTTAAAATAATGTTGAACTTCGAAACTAGAAAAACGTCTTTTATTTATTGATTTTTAATATAACTTCCATATTCTTCTTATCTTGTCTTATTAAAAGAGAAAGAAAAAACTTCTTAATTTTTGAAAAATGTTGGTATTATTGTTAAAACATGTTTCGGGCCGAGTCGAACCCATCTTCAATTAACCCAAAACACTTTTTACTCTACATAATTCTTTTATATATTACAACAAAATAATTATGTAGAGTAAAGAGTGCTTTTGTGTTAACTGAAGATGGATTTGACTAGGTCCGAAACATATTTTAACAATAAAATAAATTTTTCAAAAATTAAGAAGCTTTTTCTTTCTCTATTAAATATACAATATATTAATAATAATTTGAACAATAGAGAATATTTTGGGTATAAAATATTTATTTTTACATCACAAATAAAATATTTCACTTATTTGGTTTATCATTCCATTAATGCAATGTATGAATTGATAAAAAGCCCATTATTTTT
Source organism: Forficula auricularia (assembly GCA_024734495.1). Lineage (NCBI taxonomy): Eukaryota > Metazoa > Arthropoda > Insecta > Dermaptera > Forficulidae > Forficula > Forficula auricularia. Next base: position 7,221,251 of record JALMQS010000117.1, read on the forward strand.
ATCCAAATTTATACATATATTATATTGATATATTTTTTCACGATCTCATTTAAATAACCTGATCATACATTTATTTTTTTATGGATCTGCCAATATAATCTGTCATGCATTCACCGCAAGTTTGGGGCAATTCGCTTGCATATCTGCAAAACAAAGCTGCTTAGTGAAGGGCTAATCTTAAAAGATTAAAATAGTTATCCGAAAGCAAATTTAGTTTATTTGAGTTGAAAGTCTCCCTGGTCGATGTCTGTTCCATTGCCTCCAAAATGGCTTGCTAGAAATAGAAGTCCTTCGAATTCCCCAAGGCGTCTCTCATTGTTTAGGAAATATTGTCTTGGAGTTTCACATGTTTAGTTGCGTATTTGTTTCATTTGAAACTGTCATCGCTTCTAAATGTCTAAAATATGTTCGAGTGAGCTCATCCACAAATCGTGAACTGGCCGCCCGGAGGCAATCTCTTTCCCCTGCTCTCCACTTCCATCCCTTGGCCTAGCGAACTCAAATGGAGTTGTTTCCGAGCCATTGTCTTTAATATAAGGGCCCATTTTGGGGGAAGGCGAGATCTCGCACTGATAGCTGCACCAGACCGCTAATAGCTCTCTGCCTCCGCGGGGGTCAATCCTTTGCTCTTATGGCTCTACGAGTAAGGGCTGATTACGCCACACGATGTGTGGTCCATTGTACTTGTAGCCAGACAGGACAGGATTGATGGCCTCAGAGTTACTAACCATCCTTGACCCATTAACAATACACTTTGCTAACGCGACATGCCGCCATTTAAGATAATCAATAATAAATAAGCGAGATTTGACATCTTCAACAGTATTTTTTGTTTATTTATCATTTCGTTCTTTTTCGTTGATGTATCAGATTTATAGATATAAATGCAAACGTTTGATATCATTTATACAAACGGATTTTGATACCAACTTCTTCGAAACTTATAGACATCCTACCACTCGTCCTAAATCAATTTTGTTAAAGTTGCATCTAAAACAGAGAAATACAATATATTTTTCTTCTCGTTATAAATAAATAAAATTTATAATTCCAGCAGAAGACACACTCTTTTATTGTCTCCTTCAATATCATTCTTCAGTTGGAGTGAATATTTAAAGTTGTTTTTGTGTGGCTTCGGATACTAAGTTCATTTAGCCAGTTTCTATTGGGGATGATAGTTTCTATCTTGCATTAGAACAGTTAGTGCGGGACCCGAGTTTTACCCCGTAAAATTTTTTGCGCGAACAAGGCCAAAACTTGGACTCCAGGTTGAACATCCTCATCGTTGACAACAATGGTGAATCGGTCAGTGCTCTAGCGCTCTCGACTTCCCGTTTACCTTTTTATTTTTCGGAAATTTATTAGACTCTTATTTTGCTATTTTCTGCCATCTTTTTTACTTTTACTTTTCTTACTTGTGCTCCTCCTTAAACGTGCATGGAGTTTCTTATCTTGAATGTTCTTTCCTCTTGATCATAAAATCCTAATTTCCTTCTTAATATACTTTATCCCAGACCTCTTCTTCTCCACGGGTTTTCTTTCCAGTTTCTTTTAAAAGAATCCCTCATGACTCTAAAAAGAGGTTCATAAATTTGTATGTCATTGCCAAGCATTTTTTTACTTTTTGGTTTTCTATCCTTAAGAAGAACAACTTTGCTTCAACAATTCAATGCAAACTTTACAATAAGAATTTATTTATGTTTGAATTTTTCTATTATTTAATAGTAATATAAAACAATAAAATTAGTCATATAAATTAGAAAATAATTTATCGCTGGTGAGCGTTGAGCTGATTGGACAATAATAAATATAATATCATTGAAGTCTGGTTTGTCTGACCTCTACATTAGCTAAGTGTCACATTCTTTGCAACCACATAAAGATAGAATAGGAAGGTGTTTGTTTACCACCTTTTTGGGGGACTGAAGATGCTAAAATGGAGGTAAGGAAAGAGTTCCAATTTCTAATAACCGTGGGAATATCATATTAAGGAATGAGTTTATTCATCATCTCTTTGATTTTACTGCTAAAGAATATGGGGGTTAATCCTAAATCGTAGACGCAAAGAACACTTTTGAGAGAATCATTATTAGTAGTTCTTTACATCTAGAAGTTATTGTAACCCTAAGGCTAAATTAACTTCCAAGAAAGATTAACCAGAGATCGAGGACAAACAGGCATAATATAATTGTACAATGAAGACAAATTTTTGTTGATTGAAAGAAGAATTTTTAAAGAAATATGCCACCATTTATTGTTCCCAAACTTTCCCGAGCTGCTCCTTTTTTCAATTAAAATTTTTCCATGGCGCCCTACCCAAAATAAAAGTATGACTAATCGTAAAATTAAGAGATAAAAATAAATAATAAATAAATTTTTAGCTTCTCACTTTGTTTTTTGTCTAGTTAACCAATAAATAAATAAGATGCGCCGCACAGTTTGGGAACCTCTGTTATAGTCCAAGAAAATGAAAATTGAATTGTGAAAATGAATTCAAATATTTTAGTTTATTAATGACTTAGGTACTTAATTAAAAATGATCAATTTTTCGCATCATTGTTAAAATTATGCATATGAGTAATTTTATACATTTTATTTGAATTTAGAAATTTAATCATACAATATAATTAAGTGTAGGTATATATAATAGTAGTTTATTATTGAATTTAAAATACATATATAAGATTATGAAAATATTTTATCTTATCTTAATAACATTCATTAGAGCATTGAACTCTATTATCAATATGTTAATCCAAATTATCACTACTAAACAAAAATTTCTCCCCTTAAACCTAACAATGGATTCCAGTAGTTTTATGCTCTGATTATTATCATGCAATTTCCGATTTTTACACCACGTCAGAATTTTGAGACAGGCGTATTATCGGTCAAAATGACGAAAAAGGCCATTTTGATCTATTTTCGAGTCCCATTAAATATTAAACAGTCAATATTTGAAATAAAAATATTCTGTTGACGTAATAGAAAACTGCTTCCTCTTTGATTTTCAAATTACCACTTGTTTTTAGCTAAATTAGAACTCGAGTTATAGACTAAAAAACTAAAACTACGTGATTATAAAGGATAATAAACATAGATAAAAACATAAGGTCTTAGTTTTTTAGTTATAACTCGAGTTCTAATTGAGCTAAAAACAAGTAGTAATTTGAAAATCAAAGAGAAAGCTGTTTTCTATTATGTTAATAAAATATTTTGATTTCAAATATTGCTGTTTAATATTTAATGGGACTCGAAAATAAGTCAAAATGGCCTTTTTCGTCGTTTGACCGATATCTCAAAACTCTAACGTATTGTAAAAAATCTGGAAATCGCATGAATAATCATCGTATAAAACTCTACTGGAATCCATTGTTAGGTTTACGGGGTTAAATTTTTGTTTAATTTTTCTCGAGCAATGTTATTATTAATCGTAATTAATAAATTACGTGTCCGTTTACTTATTCAATTTAAGAAAAAATATTCTCCTTGAAATAAAAACATTGATTTACAGTTAAATCTAAGAAAAAAAATTAGATTCCTTTGGTAAACCTCTTGAATGGAAGGCGGCTATACTCGTATAATTCTATTGGTTAGATTTTAGATAACTCCTTTTCTTTTATCTTCGCTTTTCTAGTAAGCTATTCTTTTCAATGGGGAGGGGGGTAGGGGGAAATTTGAAGCTCGAAATAGTCTGAGAAAATAAGTCATTAACAAAAGATGGGAATTAATAGGAGGCATATAATTAGGTTAATTAATTAAAAATTCTAAACTAGCCGAATGTGATTTTCTCAGAGATAGCAGGTGCGAGGCGTCCCGTGTCGTTTCTTCTCTCTGTTTACAAATAGACAAACGGAAATGAAATTAGAACCAGGGTTGATAATGATTTTTTTTTCGTTTGTGTTATTGGCTGTAAAAGAAAAGAGCGCTGCTTTACAGAAGAAGTTGCTCCGAGAGTCAGGCTTCCAAAAAGAAGGATTGGATTTCAAGCTGCGAGATTAAAACTTGTCTTGTTGACACCAATATGCCAGTGACACATCGACAAGTGTGACTTGTTGGCCTCTTCAAGAGACGTTCCTAGACAGAGGATTCCACCATTCGACAGTGATATACCGTTTAAAAAGTTCTCAGCATCTCGATGCTATTCCTGCACTAGAATATGAACCTAAACTTTGAATAATTCCACGACAACGACAGGTTTATAACCGCCGACCCAGATAACAAAACAATTTATTTTAAAATTTAAGATAGTTGTTTCACCATATGGGTTTTCTTAGGATTTTTTTGAAATTTAGACAGATTATTATGTAAATACTTCTGCATCGATTCGTGGCAAAACGAAATTTATGAACAATATAATTCCGGAGATATTAAATTCCAAAGATAGAGTTTTTTAGACTCTTATACATTGACAATAAAGAGAAACAAAGAGGTTGTCCTCTGCTTGATGCAAATAAACATACACACATATATATATCGAGATGATATATCTGTATATATATTATTTATTTGTTTGAGACTATAGTTTCGGAGAATTGGCTCATCATCAGTCTTTCTTCAATTATAAATGTTTTCATGGAGTCAATATCATATGGATATTGAAAACTTGGTGTTCGTTCGTCACTGCTGGCTAGCACCAAGTTTTCAATATCCATATGATATTGACTCCATGAAAAACATTTATAATTGAAGAAAGACTGATGATGAAGACCAAGTCTTCGAAACTATAGTCCGCAAACAAATAAATAAAATATATACGGATATATCATCTCGATATATATATGTGTGTATGTTTATTTGCAGAGGACAACCTCTTTGTTTCTCTTTGTGAATCAACAACTCTGCTACTCTCGGCAAAACAAAAACTTTTCTTATACATTGCACTATACGGAATATCGGAAAGAAAGTTTACATACATATTTAATTAAAATTAAGAAACTCTTCTTACCATTGTTATAAAAAACTAAACCAACATTAAACAATTAGTAATATATTTTTTTAGAAAAATTTTAATTCATAGTTACAACACAGTTTCTGAGATAATAATGAATAAATAATGAACAATGTATAATGAAAAATTTACACTAAAAACAAGCTGGCGACAACTCGTTTATAAAACCTAAAAAGTGGGTTAAATTTAGTACTTTTTTGACGTTTTTTCGCTTCAGCCATTGTCGCAACAGCGTTCAATCGCTTATTAAGAACTTTTTGTTTTATAAATCCCCCTTTATAATATGTACTTTATCTGACATTTGATAAAACATATGATAAAATATATACAATCTCGGACAGTGTTGTTACATTTGTGAAACGAGCACGGGATTGGCTAGTAGTGGTACATAAAGTGCAAAAAATGTTGGGCTTATGAATTATGAATCCTTATTCTATGTTCTATATACTGTAGCATTAACTTTTTGCTAGTATTGTCGCGAAACAGCTACCTTAAATTCATCTAACTAATCACTGAAGAGATAAAAATTAAAATATATTTAACCCTACATATAGAAAATCAATTAATTTTGTATACAAACAATTAAATTTGAATGAGAAACTAACTAGCTTCAAAGACAAATTATTATTATAATTTGACATTAAATTTATTTAGTTAGCCGATGTTTCTCGTTTTCTGTAAACGCATATAATAATAAATAATTGTTCAATTATAATTTTCAAAAATCACATTTGAACAATAAATCTAATTAATTTTGGAAATATTTTTGTACAATTATCATAGTGTGTTTTTATTATTAATATTTTGTAGTCCATAATTGATTCAAATTAGAGAGCGAAAAATAAACGGATAATGATGCAATTTTCATTAAAGAGAACCACTTTACAAAGGCATCTGATGACGACATATAATACATATTTATATAGATTTATGCAGCCATATTTTGGAGTTTGTTAAGTATACTTAGCTCATATTTAGATAACTCCCACTCGTTCAATTGTTTATCATTTATTAAGCTTGAAACGAATGTCAACTCTTGCTGAGTTCAGACGCGAATTGAATTTTTTTTTTTATATTTCAAAAATAATTTAATTAAATACAAAACAAAGAATAATATAAATAAAGGAAGCTCATAGATTTTTTTTGTCATTTGGAAAAATTAATAAAAATGGAGAATAAAGCCCATGACATCACATGAAAACAATAAACCGTTTGTCTTCCGAATTCCTATTCGAAAATGTACAAAGATTCCAAGGATAGAAGTCAGCTGATTCACAGCATTGCAGAATTATGCTCAGTGATAGAGATCTTATCAAAATAATATTAAAACCTACTCCCGAAGACAGAGAAAATATAGGGTGGGGCAGGGCACCTATTTATTTAGAAATTCAATTAAGAAAAAAGTAACGCAGATATATATTTAAGTTTGAAAACTGCGCGTCAAACTCGAGACAGCACAAACCAGCCAGCCAGCCAACCAGTCCCAATGACTTGACATCAATCTCAGCTGACGTGTAACTTAATAAATCAAAAATTATAATTATTAATAAGAGATAATAAAGGACCTGAAAAATCGATTCTAAATTCAATTTCAGGTATTGTTCAAATATTTGACCTGTATTTAATTTGTATATAATTTGTAATATATTAATGTACATTTTGTATCATAACCTATTAAAACTAAATTCAATTTCAGAATTCGATTTTTATTTACCTAAGAAGAAACTTACAAATCGATTTTTCTCCTACCACCAAAAGATGCCGACTAAAGTAAGGATACATCTAAAAAAAGAAGAGATTGAAGGTTCCTTGGTGAATTCGATCAAAAGCATAAAATTAATATCGGATAATCTAGTCTATGCATTTCCTGAAGAACATCAAGGTGAGAAATCACACAAAGAACTAAGCCAAATTACTTTAATCAAGTCAGCGTTTAAAAGCATGTCCAAAGAGGGACATTTCAGAAATGTTAATATAACTTTATCAGATGAGATTAAGAAACTATATATAGATGAAGACAATAATTTTATATTTAAAGATTTTTTTTTGGAAGAATCAACTGAAGGAAGTCTAGATTCTTCAATAAGATCCAGAATTGATGAGGATAAAACTGATACTCTCAATAACCTGGACTTAGAAATTAAAAGAAAAGAAAACATATTATTAGATATCGAAAAAAATTTAACTTAAATAAATTTTATGGCATTCAACAAAATGCAGCAGAATGGTTAAAATTTTTTGAAATAGAATGTGAACGACATAAAATATATGATAGTATTATGAAGATACAAATTATAAGATTCTTCTTAGAGGGCAATTCAAAAGAATGGTATAGAAGTAACTTGAAAAAGATATCTGATAACGATTGGTCAAAATGGACAAAATCTTTTTTATTGATTTATGCAAAAAGAGGTTGGGCTGAAGTTAGATATGCTTACAAATTTAAGTATATAGATGGTTCAATAATTGATTACAGTTTAAAAAAGAAAGTCTCTTACTAGATGCTGAACCTTCAATCTCAGAAGTGTCAAAAATAAACCACATTGTTATAGGTTTACCTCAAAATATACAAGATATTCTTGATAAAGAAGAAATAAAAAATACAGACCAATTGATTAATATTCTTAGAAAATATGATTTAGAATATTTAAAAAAAGATAGAAAAGAAATTAAAAAAAAGCCTAATGACAGATATGTTATAAATCTATTCTGCAAATGTCTGCAACCCCATTCTTATTAGAGTTTCTAAATAGTTTTAAAATAAATATTTTGTATTATTATTTCTATCCATCCATATATGGATAAATAGAATTACAATTGAAGAAGTTTTTGAAAGAATCGGAGAAAGAAGAACTTTGTGGAAGAGAAGATTTCAGATGATGGGGCATACACTGAGACACGGGGGATTGCTTAGGAGTATCTTGGAGGAGGAGGTGGGAAAGAAAAGGGGAAAGCCCATATTAAAATATTTCGACCAAATAATTAGGGATATGGGATGCAAGACATTTAGAGAGGTCAAAGGGCTAGCATCGGATAGAGCCGAGTGGAGATCACGTGGTTGGGTCAATCCAGTCTTAGGACTGTGTATTTAATGATGATGATTAATATCATTATTAAACCAACAAAAGGATGAATTATAAAATCTTCATTCCTTATAGTTGTTTTTTTTTTTAATGATATTGATGTGAGAAGGAGATACACCAGAAGGTGGACCCCTAAAGGCCAGTATGGGCTGGCCCCTCCATCGTGAAAAGAACAGAGCAGAAGGAAAAGAAGCCGGGATCACGAGCCAATCTCAGAAACTTAGATACAATTCAATTTACTAAGGTTTTAGGGGCTTCGAGCAGTGGTAAATTCTCCGCGCGATAAATTCGGTTAAATTTATCTCCCACTTAATTGTGATTTTTGTTATTATTTTATCATATTATTTCATTTTTTGATTTTTCCTTATAAAAATCGTTAATTTTATCTTCCAATTTTACTATTGCTTTGTTTCTTATATATATTTTGTTTTCAAATTTTCATTCTTTATTCATATATATTAGAGTTTTTCATTTTCGGGAAACATTTTTTTGTCCAAGTTCAGAAACTGATAATTTATAGAAAAAAAAATATTCCAGGTGCAAAAAAATTATAAGTCAATTAGGGGCTCTTAGCTCATTGATAAATTCGATTTCTCATTTAAATATCATGGGGGAAAAATTTTCGGTTTCAACTTGATTTTCGATATTTAAAAAAAAATTTCCCCCACTTTATTTAAATGGTAAATCGAATTTTTCGATGAGCCTAGCCGCTAATTGACTTATAATTTTACTTGGAGCTTGAATATTTTTTTTCCTATAAATTATCAGTTTCTGAACTTGGACAAAAAAAATGTTTCCCTAAAATGAAACACCCTAAAATACATATTTTATATAATATCTTTATCATCTGTATTTTTGAACTTATATTTTGTGTGTTGCTCCGTGGAACGGTGCCGGCCCGCGAATATTTTCTGCCGGTCCGTGAGAAATTAAATTTTTATTTCATTTTTGAGAGTCCGCGGCCCGAAACATAATTTGTAATTCTTTTTCAATTGGTTAATAAAAATATTATTTAGTTTTATGTTTTCATTTCATTCTTGAGAGTTCGCCGGTCCGCAACATAATTTATTTATTATATTCAAACGCCTCCCGGCTGATCCTTTTGTCTATAATAAACAATCTTTTCTTCGTTCCCTAATTTAATAATTCCTTTATTTTTCCCGGTCCCCGAGTGAGAAAAGTGGTTGGGAACCACTGCATTAGAGAATTGGCCAACTACAAAAATCTGCTAAAAATCAGTAATTCGAGGCTCTCACACACTATCATTTTAAAGTGAATTAAATTTAAAAAAAAATTCTGCTTAATGACAGGAATATCTTAAACTCCATGATAGAATTCATCTAATTGAAATTTTAATGAGGTTTTTTATTTCCAGATATAAACACAACATACATTAAAAAATAAATATAAATATTCAGCTTAAGATCTGACCTAATGGGCTTTGTCCTGAAGTCATGCAAAAAATAAATAAGTGAACAAAAATGCTAGCTATAAAAGTATAAATTTCACAATCAATTATTTTGCGAATGTCGCCGACCCCTTAAAGAGTCAGACCCCCTTCAGATGCCCAACCCCAGGGCTACAGTCGTCCACCCGACACCTCGGACTAGAACAATTAGGAATTATGCATTGAGAATCAGAAATTATCTAATAATTCATTTTTAAAGAGTACAACTTTCAACCATTCAAAAACTACCTCTACGAAAACCTTGTTGAACTCTGACTCAACTCCTGAAATTTCTTTCTCTTCTTTTCAGGATGGATGAATCAATCTTAAGTTAGAGGTTTAACACCTTTTTACAGGAATATCATTAAAAAAATAAAAAATGTGTCACTATTTTCTGATACATTTTTTTAGGGTAATTCGTTTAATCAAATAGAAACCAGCTAGAGCCAAAAGAAAAGAATAGAATAGCACTAGATGAAGAAGATCCTTTATTCAAATAGGAAAGAAAAAGCAGTCAAGAACGCTATTTTATTTTATTATATCATAAAAATATAAATCAATTTCTTTTTCTATATTCATTTTATTATGTATGAATTCTATTATCATTATTATTATATAATTTATCATTCTATTATTTTTTTTATCTTCTTAAATTGAAATCTTATCTTTTTGAAATTCAATTTTTTTATCTCTCTCTCTTCTCCCAATAAATTTTATTTTCTTAATAAAAAGTTTATAATAGGAGTATGTGATCTATGAAGAGAGAATAAAAAATAGACTAGAAATAATACTATATATATTCAGACCACCTCCGCTTCCCTCTTTTATTTCGACATCGGAATTTGATTAGAAGACCGTTGTGCTATCATTTGATCACATTTTCGTTTTCCGGAATAAACCGGAAATAATTCTTATGCAAGATAGCTTCGGTATTTAAAACAGGAGTATGGGTTGTGTAGGGAATACATGTATAGATATTTTTGTGCAAATGATTTATTATTCTTGCAATTTTTTAGTAAAAAGATATTTTTAATCACGAATAATAAAAGTAATTCACTAGAGTATAAGTATTAGTTATTTCTTAAATTTTAGATATCATTACTTTATTAATGTTGTATTTGTAAAATGGCGAACTAATTAGATTTGGAATTTTCTAGATTCAGAACTTGTGAGAGAAAAATACAGAAAATCAGAAAAAAATAACAAATGGTTAGATGTGAAGTTCTTGATCATTTGTTGTTAATTAATCAGCTGAAATTTGAGCAAGTTTCAGCTGAATTCTTCAGAATCGTTGACTGACGAAAAAATAATTTAAATCTGGTTGAACCACACTTTGGAAAGTAACAAAAATTGGTTAGACTTTCTTAATTTATTCATGATTTGAAGTCGGGTGGCCACACGCGTAGCGTCACTCCTTCAACGTCGTTGTATTGATGACGATGGTGGATAGAAGGTCCCAGTTCGGACCTCACCCGCGGACAGACTAAAATCCTTCCCTAATACTACTAACTCATGATAAAATTATCATTCTACATATTATCCAATGGCTAAATGAAAAAATGGACTATAGTATCTTAGATCAAAAAAATATGTATATACGAATATATATAGATATCAATGACGTGCGATCTATGGATGCTGTGGATGCGGCGCCTTCCCCAAATTCCAAAATATCAAGAGTGATTTCATCCGTGTTATATTTGAAAATTTGTAAAATCTTAAAAAAATCCTTTAATAAATAGGTACTATAGGTACAACTAATTCATTTAAAGATATATAAATTTTAAAATGTCTGGAGCTTTTTAAAGTTAGCAAATTTATTCCAGAATCATGAAGAGAAGCAAAGAGGTTGTCCTCTGCTTGATGCAAATAAACATACACACATAATATATATCAAATATATATTGTAAAATCTCGCAAATCTTTTGTGCCACCTGGCCTCGTACTATCCGAAATACTTCCGCACCCGAGAGCACAGAATGTACCCCGGAATTGACAAGAGAACCGAATGACAGTCAGAGTTACAAAGTCTTCCTATCTGTCCCTTATTTAAGATATAAAATAGTCTGTTGATCAGGGGTGCTTTTGAATTTGAACCTCATACACAGGTAGGGATCAACAGACAGGGCTACCGAAGTCGATAGGTATGAGTTTGCCATTCCAAATATCAGTGCTTGCGATTTGCTGGTCCGAGAATCTAGCAGCCAGTTTCAGAATTCCACTGCAAGCTGAAATTGTGAGAGATGACTACCAATATGAAATCAATAAGAGGGAAATGTCGCACAGGAACTTCGTGGTAAATGACAACTTTTTTATTGGTTTTAAGCAGAACTGGTATTTTAATATCAGTTTCTTTTAAAAATTTAAAATCAGAAGCGATTACAAAACTATTTTACATTATGGAATATAAAACTAACCAATACCAAAAGAACAATAATAATTAAAGAAATTACAATAAAAAAAATAATAATAAAAAAATATAAAGAAGTAAGGCAATTGGTTTATTAAAGTAATGGTTAAATTCAAATTAGTTATTTTAGTTGTGTGGTTAGAACAAGTCCAATAGTGATACTCTGTTTTGACAATAACAAAAAAATAAAAAAAATAAAAATAATTATCACTTCCTGTTTACAAGTATTAATCGGTTCACTAATTTAACTGTCAATGCTCGTGAGAAAAGCCGTTCTTTAAAGAAAATATGGTACTAGAGTTTAGGCTTCTTTTGACAAGGACCGTTTGTCAATTAATTATTATCTTTACAAATTTAATTAAATTTAAATACTAATTAGAAAAAAACATAATATTTGCTTAATTCAAACGTTTCAAAGGGGGGTTCAGGTGAGGGTCCAGTGGCGTAGTGGGGTGGTACGGGGGTGTGGATCCGAGGTGGGTGGGTTGCAGGATGGAGTGTTGGGTGGTGGTGTGGGGGCGGGGATTGGGCACGGGTTCATGGTGCTGGGGTAGGGGTTCTGGATGGGTTTCGGGAGGTGTGGTGGGTGGGAGTGAAGTGTGAGGTTGGGGTTCGTGGGTTGGTGTTCCGAGGTGGGTGGGGAACGTGATGGAGTGTTGTGGTGGTGGTGTGGGGGCGGGGGTTGGGCACGGGTGCATAGTGCGGGGGTAAGGGTGCTGGGTGGGTTTCGGGGGGTGTGGTGGGTGGGAGTGGAGTGTAAGGATGGGGTTCGTGGTTTGTGGGTCCAGGGGGCATGTCCCCTGGCTAGCAAGAAGGGCCGCCGAAGGCAGTCCTTGCAGCTAGTACCCTCTAAATTTCAAGATTGTATTTTATTCAGTTTACAAGATACAATGTATTTTTTGTGCTCTTTGAAGTCTCATGGGTAAACAAAAAGCTGTCTTGCGAATTTGAAGCTTTTTGGTAGGTTTTTATTAGTTCTTTTTTTGTCTCTTTTGGGGAGGGGGTTTGTTAACTCTTCTTTCCATTTAGAGATAGGAAAAGTAAGGGTTGGTTTTGGAAATTAGGCTGTAATAAGTAAATCTCTACGTTGCTAAGGCAAATAATTTGTTTATTTTTAAAATAATTTTATATATATATAATATGGTTGAAAGGGGTAGTCAATCCAGGGCTGGGACTAGAAGTATAGGTGTTGAAACCACTGGTGGTTTTTGTTATGAGGATGATTCAGATGGTTATTTAGATAAGGATATAGGGAAGAATGGTATTAATTTAAATAGCTCTGATTCCTACAATATAGTTAATTCAGATATTAATATGTAGGTTTGCATTCATTTGTAGGATCTGGCATATAATTGTGGTATAGTCTATTTATTACTAATTGGGATTATAGTCTTCTGACTCCTATGAATAAATCAATTATAAATTTTGTCAAGTCCTAAAGTCCTAGAATTGTAAAAAAATTTATTTAGTTCTCACAAGCAGAGATTAGCTGAGTTAGAGAGAGGTCATACCATCGTTTTTAAGGCTTTGACCAGGTTTCCTTAACAACTTATGGCGAATTCCGGGATGGCTAATGCGTCCCTTGCTCCTGATATCGGGTTTTTAAATTACTTTTTGTCTTTTGATCGAAATCTATGGTTATATTATTTGTTAATGAGCATACATTTCTATTTTTCTTTTTGTTGTGCTTTTGTTTATAATTTGTTAAATTGTTATAGTTAATTTGTATTGATGTTTGTTAATGTATTGTAGCTAGATTGTATTGATGTTTGGAGAACCTATCCAGCTAGGACTTGTGCCTCTAAGCAGGTCGTGGAATAAAGATTTATTTATTTATTTATTTTAAACGGAACCCTAAGAACTAGAAAATTTCAACAAGGAAGTCGAAATCACCATTGGTCTGAATCCCCCTGTATATTTAGAGAAAACGGAGTGAGAGTTAGAGAGAGAGATGGTCTGTGATTCTTTTTTAGACACAAAAAGGGTGGCGATGGGAGAAGGGTTTCATTTTTCACTCCGCAATCATCAATGAAATGCTAGCGAAACGTCTAGTTGTGAAGTGGCTGTTTTTCCATTCACATCAGGCATTTTTTTCTCCTATCTCTATTTCATCCTCCGATGATCTATTTATCTTTCTATCTTAATATTTCATTATTTTCCATTTCGTTAACCATTGGGTAAAAAAATATAAAAAATATATATATATATATATATATATATATATATATATATATATATATATAATAAATCAAACGGTTTTCTTTTTATTGATTCTTCGTAAATTAATGTTCTTCCAACATGGTTCAAATATTTTTACCAAGCTGTTAGATATATCTGTCGGAAGATTGCATTTTTGAACACATTTATTCAAATCATAATATCTGAAAAATGGAACAAGATAATATTACATTTGCTTTTGATGAAAATCAAACATTTATCTTTCATTTTTGAAAAATAAATTAAAGATTTTTTATTTTTTTCTTAATACAATATGTCTTCAGTAGAAAATATAAAAAATTAAAATGTTTTTTGTGGCATGTTTAATTAATTTCTACTATGGCGAAGTCTAGAGACACTTGGTTGATTTCATTATTTTTCAAATTCATGTACCTATATATTGACTTTTCAACAAGGGGATGCTGTCCAAAAAAGTACCCTTCATTTTTTGAAATTTCATTTTAATCTTCATTTTTTTTTTTGCAAATTTAATCGAATACGGCATCATTTTCGTTATTTTTCAAATTTAACATTATATTTTTTTAAATATATTTTGTGATCTTCGCCACAAACGGATACTGCTTTGGGTGAGTGAAGAGTAGGAGTCGGAAATTAATTCTTGTAACTTAAACTACACAATACCTGAGATTGAAATTGACAATCTTCCACAATGAATCAGCATGTCCTATAAGAGAATCTTATTTTTCTCCTAATTTTCTTGCTATAATCAAGCTAAGACTTGTCTATAGCACTCTTAGTTATTTCCGATCTCTTATATTTAGAGTTCTTAGAAATGGATTAGTCCAAATATTCTCGAATCATCTTTATTTATTCCTTTTTACTTTATCCAATGCGAAGCATGGGAGAAAGTATTGCAATCGGTCGCGCGGCAAGCGCGACTTCAACGGGTCCTCAGGTAAAGACTACGGAACCCATGAACTCAATTAAGGTCACAAATTGAAGTATTCAATGAGATTGAATTTTAGCACGTGGCGGTTTTGCCAAAAGTTACCTGGAATCTTGTCGAGAGGCCAAAAAGTGCCATTTTTTTTGGAAGTGCGTGGAGGATGGATGGATGGATGGATGTTATCGTTTTTTTCGTCCACGATTTTTTCCACACCTTTGCACCGATGGAAATGAAATTGAAAACCTACCATCATTTTAACAAAATGAAGCGCTGATTAGTTTTTGGTACATATCGGCCCACAAACATTAGTATTATACAACATTATTTATTTCAGTACTTTTTTAGTTTTTTCTAAATATCTTTAAAATGACTTAACTAATTTTGATGAATATACTAGATGAGGGAATATAATAATTTTGATGAAATTTAATATCCTAATTAAGTACCTTGGGGCCGACAAAAAAGGTTAAATAAAGTTTTTAGTAAAATTATATTTTAAAGTACTTTACTCTAAAGTAAGATTTTTGAATTCTTTAAAATTTATTCATTTGATCTGTTTATGGTAATATAGGACTCATTTAACCTAACTAAGTAAGAGTGGATAGGCTTTTCTCTGTGAAATTCTAAAAATTTGGGAGGAAAGTTTATAAGTAACCATAGCAACTGCGTTCTTTTCTTATCCGTTACCTTTATAGAGGAATCGACTTAAAACCAAAAATAGCGATTGATTCTCATCTAGTACTTGAGAATAACCATTCTATATTGGATTTTTGACTTTTCGGGTTTTATTGGTAACCATTGCTGAAGACATAGAGGAATCGACTTAAAACCAAAAATAGCGATTGATTCTCATCTAGTACTTGAGGAATAACCATTCTATATTGGAATTTTAGACGTTTCGGTTTTTATTGGTAACCATTGCTGAAGACATAGAGGAATCGAGTTAAAATCAAAAATATTGATTGATTCTCATCTAGTACTTGAGGAATAACCATTCTATATTGGAATTTTGACGTTTCGGTTTTTATTGGTAACCATTGCTCAAGACATAGAGGAATCGAGTTAAAATCAAAAATATTGATTGATTCTCATCTAGTACTTGAGGAATAACCATTCTATATTGGAATTTTGACGTTTCGGTTTTTATTGGTAACCATTGCTGAAGACATAGAGGAATCGAGTTAAAATCAAAAATATTGATTGATTCTCATCTAGTACTTGAGGAATAACCATTCTATATTGGATTTTTGACATTTCGGTTATTATTAGTAACCATTGCTGTAGACATGGAGGAATCGACTTAAAATCAAAAATAGCAATCGATTCTCATATAATACTCGAGGAATAACAATTTTACATTAGATTTTTGACGCTTTGATTATTATTGGTAACCATTGCTGAAGACATGGAGGAATCGGCTTAAAATCAAAAATAACGATCGATTCTTATCTAATACTAGAGGAATAACCTTATTTCATTCCATTTTTGATGTTTTGACTATTAATGGCAACCTCTACTGAAAACGTGGAAGAATCGACTTAAAAATCAAAAAGACTAAATTCTTTTTTGGTAAACAACTCAAGTTTGAGAGAGAGTTTAGTATACGAATAATTTTGGGGACTTTTCACTTCAAGACCAATATACTTTTCAAAAGAAAAAATGTTTTTTTATAGAAATAGTTGAAATAAGGGATAATAATTTGAAAATTTTAAGATCCCCTTATATATAACATATTATTTATGAAAATACTCTCAGTATAAAATTGTAGGGTTGCGCTGCATCCACAGCATCCATGGACAGCACGCTACTGATATAATGGTTTTTGTTTAATAATATAAATATTTTAAAGGGGGTCAATAAACAAGGATAAAAAAATTAAAATTTTCCCATTGAGTGGTTATTTAAAAATATGATAAGAATAAATATTTTAATCGACAAACCTGTATTATGAAAGATTTTGATCCGAAAACCTAAAAAAGAGAGGGGAAAGGAATGGACTAAAAATACAAAATTTTATTATTGAGACCCAGTGGAAAGGTAAAATAAAAAATAAGAATTTAAAAAAAATGCTCTAAAAAGATTTAAGAAAATTATAAATAATAATTATCAAACAACCGGAATCAGCGCGAGAATACAAAACTTAAACACACTTTTACGGTATATTTTTAGCCCAATAATTACTTAATAATTTTACTTAAATATGTCGTAATAAAAATTAAAATGATTTATAATGATATTACAGGGTCGAATCTAGATGGAGGGGGGGGGGAATAAAGGGGCACGGGCCCCCAGCGCCAAATTTTAAGAAGCGGCACATTTTGGGAAGCGGGAAATTTTGTATAATATATTTAGCATAAGGGATTGGGGGGGGGGGGGGAGCGGCGGCAATTAGAACTTGGACCCCCCCTGACAAAAGGCTTAGAACCGGCTCTGCCTATATGTGTGTTGCATCCCTGCTTATATTTATAATTATACTAATATGTGTATAAAACTCTTACATGTGATAGGAGATATAGTTAAAATATGAGAGAAGAAATGTTTGATTAATGTATACTAATGTATAACAGAGTTTTTAATTTCAAGATATTCTATTGAGAAATATACAAATACCAGCAGTGAGGCCGTATGAAGTGGAACCTCTTGTTGGCCAAGGGCCCTAAACTGCCACGGGGATCGTTCCCCGTTAAGCTCCACAAAACATGACGTTTTTAAACAAATAAGAAATGAACGGCGGAAGAATTTCAAATCTTCCGGATAATTTTCTGCTTTATATTTCATATATTAGAATATCCTATATATTTAAATGGTGTAAAAAAAAAATACTTTTTCCAGAATTATATAAAAACGAGACTTATTTTATAATATATTTAAATTTTAAATATATATTTTATGCTTTAAAAATATGTAATTTAAATTATATATATGGTATGTTGCAGTAAAAACCCGTTTTTTATTCTTTTACTAGTGAAAACGCGTTTCATTGAATACGTTTGTGGCAACCAGAATTTACTGATCTTGAGTTTGGTCCAAAGGTCTAAAATGTTCATATTTGACCTTCCACCTGATTTTTGAACGAAAATGTCAAAAATTACATCCTCTACAACTTTGGTAATAATGAGGATGTAATTTTTGACATTTTCGTTTAAAAAATCAGGCGGAAGGTCAAAAATGAAGATTGTAGACTTTAGGACCAAACTCAACCAACATCAGTAAATTATACAGCACAAAGGTATTCAATGTAACGCGTTTTAACTAGTAAGAACCTGTTCTTACTAAAAAAGGGGTTTTACTGCAACATAATCGTATACCAACCAAATTTTGTACTCTTAATCTGTGAACGCCAAGAAATGTAAAAACCAACCACCCAGAATGGGAGGAAGGGTCAAAAATAAAATTCTAACACTTTCGACCTACATTAGCCCAATTTTGTTCACTTACTATATTTGGGTTTTTTCAGAATCTTCCAATCACATTCCTGTATAAAAATATAAGGACGGCTGTTGCAAATCACACTGTATCTAATATATATTTTTTTTTAATTGCTATTTCATCTAAATACCATTTTGATTTTGTTCTTCTTATGTACAAGTCTATATCAAATTCTATAATTCCAACACCAAACGTTTGGATTAAGTACCTGTCAATTCTGATATTTATAGACCAAGATATGAATAAAGCTGAGTAAGAACTTTGAGAGCAAAAACTTAGTTGGCTACAGACCTATCCAGTTCTTATGTTCATTCAAAAGATGGGCTAAGTTTCTTACTATGATCTAGCTTTAGCATATAACTTAATATGAAACTAAAAAATAAATACACCTAAAGCTTGGATAAATTTGGAATCTTTAAATTAGAGGAAAAAGTGAAAACTGCGATTTTTTGGATTTTTTTTTTTTTTTTTTGATAACTTGACACATACGAGTTTATTAACATAAGTTTTTGTGCCAAATTGTAACTCATTAACTATATACATATACACAACGCTTCAATTTTTTTGATTTTCTGAATTTTTCATCGGCAAGAAGAGCAAGTAAAGCCTAAAATCTAATCAACTCCTTTGTTTTAGGTATAAGGTATACCCGAGGGGTGAATGGCGACCTAATATCGTGTACACCTACTTCCACTTCCACGTTCATTTCCAAATAAAAGACAATAGATCAAGGGGTATTATCTAATGAATTCCAAAATAATTCCACATAATTCCAAAGTCGTGCACACCTAATTCCAATCGCGGTTCACCCCTAGGAAAAAATGCTATATTAACACGTAGCATTGGAAAGCAGTCAAAACTTTCTACAACCTTTGGTACATTTATGGTGGGTTTCGGAATCTATACACTTACAAAGAAAGACAAAAATAAAACCTCAAAGTGTTACCAAGCTACCGAAGGTTCCATAATCTAATATATATTTTTCTAAATATTACCAGCTAATTAATCTGACGCCTCCGTGAATTCAATAATTAGGCCAGACCAAAAGACGGGCAGGCAAAAAAATTATATATTCTAATGATTGAGATATTAAATTCGTTTCTGTATGTCGTTGAAAAGGTGAGATTTAACTAGTTTTAAGAATTTTCCCAGAATTATAATTTAAGCCCTGAGTAGTACAAAAATTACCTAAAATGGCCGCTTTGTGCATTTCTCACATAGTCATCCCCCCCCCCCATAACTCAAAAACTATTAGACCTAGACACTTTGAAATTTTGAATGTCTAATAAGGCCCACTGGAACAGAGATAGATAGAGAGAAACTCAAATTTCATGAATAAAGCTATTATAGCTATTGAGTTATTAATGTCTGAAAAGTGCCATTTTTAACACTCACTCACTGACTGACTCACATATCAAAAACCTAGAGTACTTCCTCTGATCCTAGAAGAAGAAGGGGTGAAATTTATTATATGCTTAATAAACATATAGTGAAAATACAATCAAGCTAGAATGCTGAAATTTGGCATACTAGTAAAGCTTGGAACAGTAATAAAGGAGAACATTGAAAAACAGAAACTTTCCCTTCTTCGGGGGACCGAAACGAAGGGATGAAATTTATTTAAAACCATCCGAGTTTTTAACTGATATTTTATGAGAAATATTTAATAATTATTAATATAAATGTTTAAATGTAATTATTTAGATAAATTAAAGGATAAAACTTTTCAAAATTAATAAAATCTGACTAAAAACATAAATGTGAAAAAGGGGCTATGTTCGGTACAAACAACAAAAGAGTTGAGATCTAAACGGGTATCAAGTTCCATACCAGTTGCTTAAATCATAGTTATAGGAATGTACAACGTTCTTTAATTGGTTTAAAAAAAATTTGTTACATTCTTTGATATTAAATTTATAACTAGGCAAATTTATAACTCAGCAAGTTTTACAAATGATAATAAAAATAAATATTTAAATTAAATTTACCGTGAATTAGCATAATTTTATTTAAAAAGAAAAAATATTGATGGTCCAATTGAGATGGGACGGGGCTCTTAAATATTTATTTTTATTTTTTTATTTTTTTTTTTTTTTGGCTTTTCGGCCTTTCTAGCCATAAGCCATTTACGATACTAATTATTTTATGTAAATTTGTCTCTACCTCGGGGGTCAGATTTTAGCCGGATGCCACGGGTCGGATTCGAACTCGGGTCCTCTTGGTTAGCTGGCTGACATGCTACCGCCTAGCCTACCCAACCCCCATTTATTTTTATTATCATTTGTAACAACATTTTAAACAATTTAAAACATTTTATTGTAACATTTAACTTAAAATTATTTTTTAATTGTTAAAAACAAGGAAAACAACAAAATCCAAAATTTTTACCACTGTGTGACGTCGCCTTTATTTTTAATTACGGCTTGAATTCTTTTGGGCAACGTACTTATTAAGTTTTGACACTCATCTTGAGTGAAAGTATCCCAAATATTTTCAAGTTTGTGTTTTAATTCGACTACATTTCTAGCTGGTTGTATTCGTAATAGCTTTTTCATTGTGTGCCAAAGAGTTTCTATTGGTGACAAGTCGGGACTGTTTGCCGCCCACTCCAAAAGTGGAACATTATGATCAGAAAGCTATTTTAAAGATTTTCTTGATGTATGCCAGGCCGCCCCGTCTTGTTGGAACACAAAATTATTATTATTCTGCAATGCATCTGCCATTTTTGGAAGTAACGATTTTTTTAAAATCTCTAAATATTTATTGGTGTTTACAATTCCATCAATGTAGTGAAGTTTTCCAACACCTCTAGCAGACATTGAACCCCATACCATAACTGAAGCAGGAAATTTTACTCTCTTTTTTAAACAATCTGAATTGAAAGCTTCATTTTTCTGACGAATAACTCTGCTTCGATTGTCCCCAACACAAACTTCAAAACGAGACTCATCACTCCAATGGATACTATTCCATTATCACTCGTCCAATCAAAGTGACTTTTATCCCATTTAAGCAGGTTTTTCTTTTGTTTTAATGTCAAGAGTGGCTTTTCTTTCGCCTAAAAAAAATTAGTAAAATTACAAAAAAACATTTTGGAATAAGTTGCAATAAAATTACCTTGTAAGTTTTAAAACCTAACTTAAGGGCTTCTCTATGGCACGTGGATCTTGAAACATTTCGCCCCACAGCATCGCACAAAAGAACAGATAATTCACAGTTCGAACGCCTGTTTTTTCTAATAATCTACTTCAATGCCCGTCTATCAGCATCTGATATTTTGGATTTCGACGCATACCGAGGTTTTGTAGCTATTCTACCCGTTGTTTTATAAACTCGAATAATATTTCTGACAGTAAACTTTGATAAATTAACTAGATCGACAATTTCCGCGTTTGATTTTCCATTTTTAAATAAATTGATAATAATTGAGTGAATTTTTTCATCAACAACCTTTGCACGAGACATTTCTACTAATAATAAACAAAACAAACTTTCTTTTGTTGGAAAAAGGCAAAGTCTACTTGATTATTTCACATATTCAAAGATTCTTTTTTTTTTTTTATTTGGGTTTGACTACTAGGTCATACCAATATTCAAAGATTCTTAAAAAAAAATGCTTGAAAAGCAAAGAACTATTTTTTATATAAAAATATGTTTTTAACAATTAAAAAATAATTTTAAGTTAAATGTTACAATAAAATGTTTTAAATTGTTTAAAATGTTCCAAATGATCATAAAAATAAATATTTAAATTACATTTATGGTGAATTAGCATAATTTTATTTAAAAAGAAAAAATATTGGAGGGCCAATTGGGATGGGACAGGGCTCGTATATCCAACTAATTGTTTCTAGTATAAAATAGAACAACTAGCAAAGCTAAATTTTAAGCTTGTATTTTCTTGCCTGCGTGGTTTAAAGTATTATTTAAATAATTCCATGTTAAATGAAAGAT
Organism: Forficula auricularia; assembly: GCA_024734495.1. Lineage (NCBI taxonomy): Eukaryota > Metazoa > Arthropoda > Insecta > Dermaptera > Forficulidae > Forficula > Forficula auricularia. The sequence goes on from JALMQS010000117.1 coordinate 7,243,649, forward strand.
TATGTGATTTAGTTATAATTCATGTTGAAAAAAAATTGCACTTCAACATGAAAAAAATACGTGATATTTGCCCCCCCCCGTCTCACAAGTGAGACTGGGTGAGATTCGTCTCTACCCCCCCTAAACGTCTCGTAATTAAGGGACCCCCCCCAAGCAAAAAGATTCAAAAGATTTTGTGGAAAATTAATAAGTTTAACTTGTAATTTTTTGTGTCTCCCCAGACCAATTAAAAAAATTAAAAGAAAAAACTTCTAAAATTCAATGTTGTTTATACCTTCATTCTGATATAGTTTACAAATTGTGTGACTATAATTTTTCATAAAGATGGTGAAACTCATCAAGCATAAAATAAATAGTATGTACAAAAAATTTATGCTCTTTTTTGTAAATTACAATCATAGAGTATTTTACAGCACTTTTCAAGAGAAAAAGTATTTTTTCTTTTTAAATTTTCTTTGAATCTAATAGGAAATATGACTTGGCTCTTATCGTTTATCGCAGCTTCAATATAAACATCACACAAAAGAGAGAAATTGTGCACTGATTTTGTCGTTGCCTTTATGGCCGTTCTTGTAGTTTATCGCAACGATTGGGGCGACTCCAATGTAAACGTACCCCTAAGACAAAATTAGTTTTCTCAGCGTGGTAAAAGAATGCTGCCCGAAGAAAATCATTAGTTGAACTTTTTGTCGCTCGCGTTCCCTTCAAAGTTTTTTTTGTCTTCACTCGCACTAGAGAATCGATTATCCAGTATTTTAAGCAACTACTTTCCACAAGAACTGCATCTTCTTTCTCGCTCGTTCACTTTCCGTTTGTTATTTAAACCAGCCTGCGGAGGTAGCTAGGTGGCAGTCAGAATAAAATCGATTTGTTCGTGAGAAAACTTTTAAAATAACGAAATGTAGTGGCATCTGGACTGCGCGAACCAACGCGTATCAACCGTTAAGACTGGCTTTTGTGTGTCATATGTAGGCGACGCATTTGGAATTTTAATATATTTTATTGTTTTGTGCCTATTCAAAAGACTCATGAACAAGAGGAGAAACATGATCAGTTCACCACATGACTTCTACTAACCATTTTCCTTTTAAGGGTTCCCTTCAAAACTATTAGTGTCAATAAAATACATACATATATAAATATCTACTCTTATTAAACGAGCAAAAATTGTATATATATAAATGTATATATTTGTATCTTGGTTCTATTTTGAAAACGACTCTACCGGTTTTGATGAAACAAATTCTATTAACAAGTTTTGAGGATGAGAAAGCCAGCTGGCCAGGTCTGGACCTCGACAAATTTAATCTTAATTGATATTTTCTTAATTAAAGTGTTTATTGATAGATGAAAATCTCAATAAAAAAGTTTGTTTACATTTTTTTCAATTATTTTTTATTTTTAATTGTTTTTTTAATTTTAAAACCCACTAAAGGTTATAGCAAATAATAATATTTATATATATATATATTCAAATTAGGAATTTTTTGTTTGTTTTTAATTAACAGGTGTCTAAATGATAAAAAAACAGGTGTGTTTACAAATAAAGTGGTTGAAGTTGCTTTTACTTTATCCAATGCGAAGCATGGGGAAATTATTGTAATCGGTCTCGCGGCAAGCGCGACTTCAAAAGGTCCTCAGGTAAAGACTACGGAACCATTGGACTCAATTAAAGTCACAAATTGTAGTATTCAATTAGGTTGAATTTTAGCACGTGACGGTTTTGCCAAAAATTACATGTGGTCTCGTCGAGAGGCCAAAAAGTGCGATTTTTACTTTATCCAATGCAAAGCATGGGTAAAGTATTGTAATCGCTTTCGGGGCAAGCGTGGCTTCAAAGGGTCCTCAGGTAAAGACTACGGAACCCATGGACTCAATTAAAGTCACAAATTTTAGTATTCAATTAGGTTGAATATTAGCACGTGACGGTTTTGCCAAAAATTACATGGGGTCTCGTCGAGAGGCCAAAAAGTGCAATTTTTACTTTATCCAATGCAAAGCATGGGTAAAGTATTGTAATCGCTCTCGGGGCAAGCGTGGCTTCAAAGGGTCCTCAGGTAAAGACTACGGAACCCATGGACTCAATTAAAGTCACAAATTGTAGTATTCAATTAGGTTGAATATTAGCACGTGACGGTTTTGCCAAAAATTACATGGGGTCTCGTCGAGAGGCCAAAAAGTGCGATTTTTTCATTTAGTGCGTGCGTATGGATGGATGGATGTATGTATGGATGGATGTATGTATGTTATCGCTTTTTTGGCCCACGATTTTTTCCACACCGTTGCACCGATTGAAATGAAATTGAGTTGTCAAGCTTGAGTTGTTTGCCATAAAAGAATTTAGTCTTTTTGATTTTAAGTCGATTCTTCTACATTTTCAGTAGAGGTTTCCATTAATAGTCAAAACATCAAAAATGGAATTCAATAAGGTTATTCCTCTAGTATTAGATAAGAATCGATCGTTATTTTTGATTTTAAGTCGTTTCCTCCATGTCTTCAGCAATGGTTACCAATAATAATCGAAACGTCAAAAACCTAATGTAGAATTGTTATTCCTCAAGTATTAGATGAGAATCAATGGCTATTTTTGATTTTAAGTCGATTCCTCTATGTCTTCAGCAATGGTTACCAATAAAAACCGAAACGTCAAAAATCCAATGTAGAATGGTTATTCCTCGACTCTTAAATGAGAATTATTTTTGAATTAATTTCAATATGAACTACAAATTGCAAGTGATATCTGATTAATAATAAAGGAACAAACATATTAATATTTCAAATGAATTTGGATAAAGTTTAGCAACGATCCGTTGCAGTTTATTTCATTTAGTGCGTGCGTATGGATGGATGTATGTATGGATGGATGTATGGATGGATGTATGTATGTTATCGCTTTTTTGGCCCACGATTTTTTCCACACCGTTGAACCCATTGAAATGAAATTGAAAACCTACCATTAGTTTAACAAAATGAAGCGCTGATTAGTTTTTGGTACATATCGGCCCACAAACATTAGTACTTTATTTCGGTACTTTTTAGTTTTTTCTAAATATCTTGAAAATGACTTAAGCAATTTTGATGAAATTTAATATCCTAATTAAGTACCTTGGGGACCACAAAAAAGGTTAAATAAAGTTTTTAGTAAAATTATATTTTAAAGTACTTTACTCTAGAGTAAGATGGTACTTTTAATTTTTTAAATTCTTTAAAATTTATTCATTTGAAAGTTTTAATATAGCTCATTTAGCCTTGCTTAAGTAAGAATGGATAGGCTTCTCTCTGTGAAATGCTAAAAATTTGGGAGGAAATTTTATAAGTAACCATAGGAACTGCGTTGTTTTCTTATCCGTTACCTTTGCTGAAGACATAGAGGAATCGAGTTAAAATCAAAAATAGCGATTGATTCTCATTTAGTACTTGAGGAATAACCATTCTATATTGGATTTTTGACCTTTCGGTTTTTATTGGTAACCATTTCTGAAGACATAGAAGAATCGACATAAAATCAAAAATAGTGATTGATTCCCATCTATTACTTGAGGAATAACCATTCTATATTAGATTTTTGACGTTTTTTGGCAAACAACTCAAGCTTGGGGGGGGGGTTCAGGGGTTACCGTACATCGCTCGGTGGCTCCAGGTACTATATATATATAAGGATCAATTTCTAAAAAAAAAAACGTAATGCCGTTCCGGACCGTTCCCGCCGAATTTAAGCCGTATATATTACATATAATAATATTGATACTAGAAGAAGTTGCAACCTCTGTATTATACATAATATATCTATATATATTTCTGTCATGCCATTATAGCTCATAAATTAAATATGTTATAAAAACGAAAATACAAGTTATAAATATTTATTCTCTCTGAAATCAAAAATAGTAATAAAATTTTAATCGAATTTATTTGGGGAAGGTAGAATTTTTTGAAGATTTAAAAATAAAAAGTAATAATCCCTGTAAATATATTTTGAACTAGAATAAGATCGATTCCATGGGTAACTTGATTAAATAGATATATTATATAATCTATAAAATCCTGTTTATAAACTTGTTTAATTATTAAATTCAACAACACAAATGGTTCAAGCTGATCCACTATAAACCATTTTGGTAAGAGTTAATACATATTCACCTATTTTATAGGAAAGCTTTAATATTTTACTAACATGAATTTAGGATGTATCAAAGATTTTAATAGATGTGTTTATATTGTATGTAGGAGGGTCTTGTCCCCTCGGGAGTCGAACCCAAGCACTAGTAAGCTTTCCGAGCAACTAGTCAGACCCTTGAGACCATCACCACCAAACATGCAATATAAAACGAAATATTTTAGCCGGTAACCATGAATCCGAGGAAAAAAATCGTTGATGAAAAAAGGCAATTTTGTAAAATTTAAAGAATAAAATAACATCAAAACTAATATCAGCGAATCGGTTCCTTTGCGAGTTATTTATTAGTGCCTAAAAGCTAGGCAACCGATCCAGCATCCTAGCATTTGCAAAGCCTACCATATAGTCGTGTCCACATACTTGTTATATTCAATAGAACCCCAGGTCTCATTGCATCCCGACATCCCAGAGCTGGTGAGCCATACTGCCTCTTTACACAGTATGTTTAAACAATAAGTTTAACGTTTCAACAATAAAAAATACGGGGTTTTAATTGAAGTGATCAGTTCCAAATAGTGACATTTGGGAAAATGATTATTTTTTTATAAAACATAACTCCAAATTAACATGTTTAATTTGTAGAGACACAGTAGCTGTTTTTAAAGAATTCAATGTTAAAACACATCATGAAACGAGACAAAGCAACGCAGGGCCCGATGGTACATACTTATATTCACACGTACACACGGACTAATTGATTTTTGGACACTTTTTGGCCTCAGAGGACCACAATATCCGGTTTTATGTTCTAAATCCGGCTTCAAACTAATAAGGACATCGATTCCTTCCACATAGAAGTGGGAAGAAAGTGTAATGAACTTTTTTCACCTTGGAGATGAAAGCTCTCAAAGTGCCAGGACCACTTCATTCGAATGTAATACTTCACATAATATCCTATAGCCCAAGAGCCCACGACGGCCAGACCTTCGTTATTTTATAAAAGCTGAAAGTTTTTCTGTGCATGTCCCCTATACAGGTAAGAACGATCAGCGACTATAGAGTTTGGGTTGTGGTTGCTTGGGCAGGTAACAGGTAATAAATGTGTATAAAATAGTACTTTAAATTCGTTAAAGTATAAAGCTCAATTTTTTTATATTTTCTCCGGGATAACTTTAGAAATCTCGTCATCCATTGCCGGACACTTATGACAGTTGCTACCCTCTGCCAGACACCCCTAAACTTTAATAAATTATAATTATACTTTCGTTATAATATAGAAGATGGATTTTATATATGTTACTTGGGGACCTATAAAAAAATGTTACCTCAATAGCCGGACAGTTTTAATGGTTTTTACATCTTGCCAGACACATTGAAAGTCCGCTGTAGGTGCGAGCGCGAGGTAACAACTGTTCAAGCGGGTGCGAGTGAGATAGGGCACTTAGTCGACTGCGATCTTTTACTGCGCATCATCTGTCATTTAGTGATGTATTAAACAATTATGCGTAGGTACAACCAACGTTTTATAATTGATTTTTGTGCATTTTTTTTTGTGAAATAAAAGTGTAATTTTAGTAAAAAGTGTTATCATGGGAGATACATTAATTTGTTTCGTTTGTAATAAAAGTGATGATAAAATAATATTGTTCTCAGAGGAAGCGTTAAAAAAATGTCAAACTGTTTTGAAAATCAGACAAAAACATAACCTTAAATATAAAGACATTATTTTATCTGATGAGTATACGGAAAATGGCTATCACCGGGGATGTTATAAAGCATTTACAGTAATTATGAAAAAATACTTAGCTTCTGAACCTGAAAATGCGACAAAAAACAGTGAAAAACAAAAATTAGCCAGTGTACCTACAGACAATAGCTCAACAACCTCGTCGTTTATACCTAAGTTGACTACAGAACCATCTCATTTACAGTCTTCCTCTACAGAATCTTCAATAACATTGCAATCGAGTTAACTTCTGAATCAATAGGAGTTCAATCTACAACTTCTCAAGAAAATATTGAAATTTTTGAACCAGATGTTAGTGTAGAAAATGATTCAACTCAGGATGCAAATATTCTAACCGAAAAGGAAACTGATAATATCGACTATCAAATTGTTTGTGTGTTTTGTAACAGGAAAAATAAAAAAAATACGTTCAAAAATGCTTCCACTTCATAAAGCTGATACCAACCAATTTAAATCTAGTGTACTTCCCAACATCGAAGGTCAAGAGGAGTATGCAGATTTATTAAATAAATTGAAAAAAATTTCTGGTCCAAAAATATCTTATCATACAGAATGTAGAATTAGTTTCAATAATAAAATATCCTCTTCTAAAAAACCATCCAGTAAAAGTGATTGGCATTTTCATCGGGAATATCACCAATTAGCTTTTAATTAAATAAGTGGCATCATCGAGGAAGAAAAAATTAAGAAAGGGCGCTGTTATTTATTAGTATATTCTTCTTGCATGAAGTGTACACCAATGTATTGGAAAAAATTTTTGAAGAAAATTCTGTTGAAGTGAATTCTGTTTTTACTGCACACCATTTAGAAGAAAACATTTTGAAAACATTTTCTAAAGATATTAAATTTTCTACTATTCGTAATAAAAAAATAATAGCACCCAATTATTTACAAGCAATAGACGATTCAATATTTGAAAACTTACAAACTGAAAATGCTTTGCAAAAAGCTGCATTAATTTTAATAAAATTAATACTGCAAATGGAAAAAAATAAGTTACCGATAAAAAATATTACAACCGAGCATTTAATACCAGGAGAAGTTTCGATACCAGCACAATTACTGGACTTTTACTTTACTCTTCTAGGTGGATGTAATGAAAAACGGAAAAAGCCTGAAATGTGCTCGTCAAGTGTGTTCTTATTCTCAAGACGTAATCTTTGCAGTCCATAATGGTCATGTAAAAACATCAAAGCACATAATGTTAGGTATAACTTTAAAGAGCTTAACAAGCAGTAGGAAAATTATCGATATTATTAATCGATATGGCCATTGTATTAGCTATCAGGGCATCTAGGAACTAGAGACTGAAACGGCTATGAACGTAATTAAATTATTTTTTATTGGATATTTTAAAAGATCGCAATCGACTAAGCACTTGCGCTCGCACCTACAGCGGACTTTCAATGTGTCTGGCAACATGTAAAAACCATTAAAACTGTCCGGCTATTGAGGTAACATTTATTTATAGGTCCCCAAGTAACATATATAAAATTTAGCTTTTATATTATAACGAAAGTATAATTATAATTTATTAAAGTTTGGGGGTGTCTGGCAGGGGGTAGCAACTGTCATAAGTGTCCGGCAATGGATGACGAGATTTCTAAAGTTATCCCGAAGAAAATATAAAAAAATGAGCTTTATATTTTAACGAATTTAAAGTACTATTTTATACACCTTTATTACCTGTTACCTGCCCAAGTAACCACAACCCAAACTCTATAGTCGCTGGTCGTTCTTACCTGTATAGGAGACATGCACAGAAAAACTTTCAGCTTTTATAAAATAACGAAGGTCTGGCCGTCGTGGGCTCTTGCTCTACTATATCATTACATGATATAGAATATATCTTTAAAACGATTTTGATTATCTTAATTATTTTGTAAGATTTGATCGTTTTCTTATATATTTGTAAAATTCACAATTCTTATATTAATTCAAGAACGTAAAGTCGTAGAAAGTTCATATTGGTGCTAAAAAGAAGAATTTATTAGATTTTGTACTTTTAGAGTCACAAATGTATAAATGGTTTTTTTTTAGTAATTTTTTTGAAATTTCCCCCACGCTGCATCTGAAAAACAGTGTTTCAAGAAATAAAATGGAGAAAAAATTTTGTTAAGGGAGAATGGTGTGGGTTCTTGTTGAAACATTTTAAATAAAGTAAAGAAAATTTTGAAAAATTTTAGAAACTTTTTAAAATTTAAAATATAAAATTTACTAGGTAGGTTTCACAAAAATAAAAGATAAGATTCTTGTTGAGTGATGGGTTTATACCCCTAAATATATATAGAGTCGTGCTAAACAAACATCTTATTTTTTATTTTTGTGAAACCAACCTAATATTTTATATTTTTAAAAGTTTCTAAAATTTTCTTTACTTTATTGAAGAAAAATGTTAAAACTTTTTCCAAGTCTAGCTATCTGCAAATTTCGATGATTTGTTAATGTTTGTCATTGAATGCTTTAAGCTTGAAATCTGAAACTTAACACAAAGATGCAGCCTATTATTACAATCTTTTGTGACAAATTTCCGTTTATTCTAGAGTTCCCCATTTAATGATTCATTTTTTTATCCCGAAGTTCTGAAGCTAGAAAACCCAAAATTTCTTAGTTTCTCATATAAAAAACATTTCAGCATCAGAACGAGACTACCTTTCTTTAGTTATCGTAGATATTGGAATCCTGACTGTCATACAAACATAAACATTAAGGTTACATTTTTATTAAAATCACACATAATTAATTATAACTATTCGTTGAACACAACAATAAATAATACAATATATCCAAGACGTTTCGATTTTCGATTGTTTTCAGTAAGAGCAACCACTGCGATTTCAGGCTAAAACATGTTTGAAAATAATTTTTTAAATGAATCCAAGTCTAGCTTTGGAAATGCTTATAAGTGAGAGATCGCAATGAAGGGGTCATAGATAAAAAATACATGGTCTGGCTGAGGTGAATTCAGAGATCCGCAATTTTGTTCCAAGTACTATTTATTCTTTTGAAATTTCATTGAAATTAATTTGAATTATTGCAATAATTTACTTTATATTTATTAAACATTGATTAAAAATTCTTCTTTATAGTCATAGAGTAATATAGAGTGGAAGACTCCATAAGGAGCCAATGTATTTTAGCGTATATACGGGTTACAGAGCTCTCTGGCGGTTCGGAATGGGCAATAAAATGGCGGGAAGCGCTCTCTAGCTCTATAATTAAATTATTAAAGAATTAACATATAAAAATCAAAGAAATAAATTGCTAGTTAATTTTATATAGGGTACTTACATTTGAGGATTTTTAGGTCGTTTAAAAAAAGAATGTTCTTTATCTGATTTTGTGTCTCGAAAGCAACCTTTCACAAAACATTGACGTCGAGAACTAGGCAAATTTAATAATATTTTAATCTATAAATTTGTACGTTGGAAAATTTTCTAAATGAACGTTTAGCACAAAGTCTGTACGAATCTTTTATCTATGACAGAGGCTTTGAATGTCCTATGACTTTGAATAGCTCTTAAGGACTAAGAATAATGTTCTCCGAGCCGCTAGAGAGCGCTTTTCGATATTTGGCAGCCTTTCACTCTATATTACTCTATGTTTATAGTCTAGAAAGTGGAAAGATTAAGAAATCTTAAAAAAAAATGTTTTTATATTTCATTATTTATTTATATGTTTCACAAGACAGTGGTTTTTTAATTACAATATTTTTTTTGGAAAAATATTTACAATTAATTAAATTCTCATTATAGATTACATTCTTCTAACATTATTATACATACATGCATTTGAATAATCATTTAGACTGATTAAACTGAGATAATTATAAATACAATTGAATGTAATATAGTCAAAAAAAGTTAATGTATTCATAAGAGCTTAATGAAGTGAAAAAAGAATTTAATTAAAAAAACCCTGAAAAGATCATTGAATGGCGTTCGAAACACGTATGGTAAATAGTAAAATCTAAAAATTAAATTTTTTTGAAGATTTCTTAATTTGTCTACTGTCAGTCTGAAAAAAATAATAATTTTTAATGTACCTAATCAATAAAGCTACATTCAAGAACATAATAACAATTTTACAAATTATTAAATAATTGGAATGTTTTAGTTCTCAATAATTATAATATAATAATATATTGATTAAGAATCTCTACATAGAAGATTAAAAGTATCTATCTACTTGTTTACTATATTTTTTCTTAAATTCACTGGAAATTAACGAATATTCTTCTATATATAAACAAGAGAATGGAACTTGCATTCAGAAAGACTCACTTGCAACTAAAATGAAATTTGATAAATTGGCCGACTTTTTTTATCTTTATGAAATTCGAAGAAATTGATAAACTCAATACTTGTCTTTGCAAAGAAAGTAAATAAGAAGAGAAAATTAAAAAATGGGTCTGCTAGGATAACCATCAATTAATTATTAATTATTCATCTCGTATATAAACAGCGACTATAACTTTTTAACCGACTTCAAAAAAGGAGGAGGTTCTCTATTCGACTGAATTTTTTTTTTTTTTTGTGCCTATGTTACCTCATATCTCCGCCAATTGTCAACCGATTTTGAAATTTTTTTTGCATTGGGTCCAGTCTAGCTTCCGATTGGTCCCATTTTTTTCGTTTTTTTTTCATAGGTATTAGACCTTTTTTATTAGGTTTGTTTAGACCTAACCTCTTTGTTTATGAACCGATTTCGATGGTTCTTCTTTTATCCGAAAGGGGTGTCTTAGGGATGGTGTCATATTACTTTGGTCAAGTTCTGATGATATGATCACTATTAATAACATCACTAAAAAGAGAAAAATAAAAATAATTTTTAAGAAAAAAATAAAAACCGACTTCAAAAAATTAAATGCAACAAATAAAATACACTAAAAGGTATAAAATAATTATTATCTTATTTAGTTACAACTAAACGACGTAATATTAACATGAAATTACTTTTGAAGTTGGTGCCAAACATATACCTTTTATGAATCGCACTCGACGGATCTTACTTAGTACGTTTGGCGGATACGCTCGCTTATAGGTATAGTTTGTTTGGTACCGAATTCAAAAAGTAATTTCATGTTAATATTTCGTCGTTTAGTTGTAACTAAATAAGATAATAATTATTTTATACCTTTTAGTGTATTTTATTTGTTGCATTTAATTTTTTGAAGTCGGTTTTTATTTTTTCTTAAAAATTATATTTATTTATAAGGTGTTCTCTCTCACTCTCTTAAATAGACTCGGAATAATTTTCATTTTATTCAACCTACCACTAGTCTAACAAATAGTTAGACCGGGCGCACACTGGAGACGCAGCTCCGCCCCGCAGGCAGGGCATTTTTGTGACCCTCGTTTTCAAGTAGTGACGCTCACCTTGAGACGCAGCACAGTACTGCGCCACGTACCAACTGCTTCCACTTGTGGAGACGCCACAGAAGCTGCCTAAAGCAGGGCGGAGTTTTTTATTTATTAATTGTTTTTTATTTTAAAACCCACAAATACTTTACAATAAATATCATTATATGTCTATTAAAATTAGGAAATTTTAATATTTTTTTTTTATTTTCATTATACAGGTGGGAGCATAAAGATCTACCATATTTTGAAGAGGTATAAATAAAAAACACAATAGCAAAAACTAACCATCCAAAATTGAGTGAGGGTCAAAAAAATGAAAATTCTTGCCCTTGGAGCAAACTCAACAAAATTTTGTATACATATTCTGTGCAATCCCAGAAGTCTAAAAATGCAAAATCTAACCACCCAAAATGGGGGATGGGGGGTCGAAAAATAAAAATTCTTGCCCTTGGAGCAAACTCAACCAAATTTTGTATACATAATCTGTGGGCCACTCGAAGGCTAGAAATGAACAAACTGGGTGCGGGGGTGGAATGCAGGGGGCCCGGGGTGGGTGGGGGTGAAATGGATGGGAAGGGTGCATAGTGGGATGCAGGGTGGGTGCGAAGGTGGAATGGGATTGAGGTTCAGGGTGGGGATTCGGGGCGGGGTGCGGGTTCGGGGTGGAAAGCAGGGGCCCGGGGGAGGTGTGGTGGTGAAATGGGTAGGAAGGGTGCTTAGTGGGGTGCAGGGTTAATGCGGAGGTGGAATGGTGTTGGGGTGCGGGGATGGGGGCTCAGGGGGTGTAGCACCCTGGCTAGCGGAGATGCCCACCGAAGGCGGGCTCCTAGATAGTGTTTTATATTTTTTTACAAAATAAATGTTTCGCGTAAGGCAGTCATTTTACTTCTTTGCTTTCGTCGACATTCTGCCCGAAACTGCTTCTCAATGTGCGCGTACACTGTGCGACGCAGTGTTTTTTCCTGCGCTGCGCTGCGTCGCCTGCGTGACGCAGGTCAATGTGCGCCTTAGCTGTAATGACTAATAAATAATAATATTTCACATACTATTATAGGAGGTTAGAAAGATTCAATTTCTTGAGGGGATTTTTTTTTTTAATATTTAGAAGAAAAAGTGAAAACTTTTTCAAGACTGTGTACGTTCTCTGTAAATTTTGCAGATATTGGGGGGAGGGAGATGTTGCTTTCACATCCAGCTATAGGTAAGGGAAATCTGGTAATAAAAATAAATATAAATATAATAAATTTTTCAAACTATGCTTTTTTTAGAACATGTTTATTTATTGAGTATTTTAGTGTTTAGGAGTGAGAAATTAATATAAATTATCTTTTTTATGTTTAGCTCCTTCGTATTAATAATAGAAAATTTTGAAATGGATAAATGAAATTTAATAAATGTGCATGTTGAATTATTTATTATTGTTACTAGTTTCGCCATTGTTTGGCTCATCAGAATCGGATCTAAATGATCTGAAAGTAAAATTAAGATCAAACAACTACCCAGATCAAATAATAAATAAACATTTGAGGAGTTCTCGATATAAGAATAACAACATCTCAAAAAATGAAACAAACTACATTTATATAAAACTGCCATATCTACGATGTATCAATAATGACTTCAGGAGAACGTTGATAGCAGGCAAAACAATGAAAATATGCAACACCAGTGACAACAAAATACAAAAAATGTTTACTTCCAACTATGAAGGCACCGACAATAACAATGAATTCAACATCGTATACAAATACCAGTGTAGTTGTGATAGCATATATATCGGAATGACAAAGAACAAAAACAACGATTGTATCAACATGATCTCAATGTTTGAAATAAAAATGTCAACCACACAGCTTTAACGGAGCATCTAGTTCTGACGGGGCATGAGCTTGACAAGAATAATTTTAAAACTGTTTACAAAGACAACAACAATTTTAAGAGATTTTTTGTGGAAAGTCTTTTTATAAACAATGAACCAAATATATTAAATAAACAACAAGACTATGAATTCGCCGATTTCTATAATGGGGCATGGAAAATATAAAACTGTAATTATAGATCTATTTTTGCATTCAAAATAAATTTTTTAAAAATAGACATTTCATTAATATCAAGAGGTGATTCGGGTTCATAGCCAATCGATCATGGTAGATCGTCCCTTGGGGATGTGATTTGACATGGAGATACTATTTTTAAATATTTAACCACTTTTTAACTCTTGGACTGTCTCTCGTCGAATGTATTCTTTCTGGAACTGTGATATGTTATCTGTGATTTCCCAGTGAAATGTGTTGTTCAATCAAAAAAATTTTATAAACAAAAAAAATGTAAATAGGTCTGATGAGCCAAACAATGGCGAAACTAGTAACAATAATAAATGGTTCAACATGAACATTTATTAAATTTCATTTATCCATTTCAAAATTTTCTATTATTAATAGGAAGGAGCTAAACATAAAAAAGATAATTTATATGTTTATTTATTTATGCCTTTTTCCCATAGTATTGTGTGGAAATCTCAAGAAAATTTTACAAAAGAATATTTTCTATATTTTTGAGCAGAGTTCTGAAATTAGCTTAAAATCTAATCATTTTTTTAATGCAATCCAATGCAAAGGGTGCATTAAGAAGACACAGCTCCTATTACAAACATTTTGGAAGGAACATTAAATGACTTTGTTTTTGAGCTACCAGACATATAAACACAGAAAATAAAATCATAGTTGGAAATTTTGAAACATAATAAAAATCGAATGAATTCATAACTTGGAATAATTTTAAATATTTTATACCATTTAATTTGATTGCTCTAGCCTTAACTGCCTGCAGCAGTTTAACCACCCTGCTATTTGTAAGGACCTTACCAAATCTTGAAAAAAATTCACTTTTTTTCATCAATTGCTATTATATTGTAAACGAGCTGCTCCAGGCGTGCCTTCGGGAAGCCCTCTACAGCTCGGCCCTCCGGGCAGGTGGCCCTGGCGGGCAGCGTCTCGGCATGTGATTATTAGGTCTCCAAAATTCATTTAAAAAAAAGCTCCATTCCCAAAAAAAAGGGGGGGGGGTCGGATTAGAAAAATATCTTAAAATTATTTTTTAGATATTTGCAAATAAATAATCCACAATTTTCTAAAGAGTAAATGTACTAAAAAGCTAAAAATTTCTATAATTCCCGCCCCCCCCCCCCTTCGCCCCCATACAGTCAATTTTGATAGTTGGTTTTTACAGGAATAGTTTCTTAAAGTAATAAAGAATAACGCTTCAAAATTTGATCAAGATCGGAGAGAGTTTTAATTTTTTCCCCCACTCACATTTTGGATAGTTGGGAGTCGAATTTCAAAAAATCTTGAAATTACTTTTTAGATATTTGTATTTAGAATTTTATTAAGTAAAAATCAAGTAGATATCTTATCGCTCTTAATTTAAAATGCAAAATTAGTGTAAACACATTGCAAAGATAATTTGGCCCTTTTGACCCATTTAGGGGTCGAATTTCAAAAAATCCTTAAATCAATTTTTAGATGTTTTAATTTAGTATTTATTATAAGTAAAAAGCAAGTAGATATTTTATTGTTCTTAAGAGATATTGCATAATCAGTGAAAACACACTTTGCCCCCTTTGACCCCCTAGGGGTCGAATTTCAAAAAATCCTTTCTTAGTGAGCCCCTATGTCATAGATGTAATATCCTCTCCAAATTTCATGTTTCTAAGTCCAGTGGTTCTGGCTGTTTTGATGATGAGTGAGTGAGTGAGTGAGTGAGTGTATCGGGCAAAGAATTTTATATATATAGATGAATTAAAAAAGAATATGATAAATGTTTGTCGCAGGAAAGTGGAATTTCGTTAATGAAGTAATCGCCGAGATATCCCCAAGTCTCTGCAAATGGCCCTTTAGTTGATAAATTGCTTGGTGTTCCGGTTTAATTCTCGTTGGCGTTTAATTGCCCTAAGGGTTGAACAGCTGCTCCTCCCTATTAGGCCAGAACATCGGACAGAAATGATACTCCGTTGAACAACATCCTCTTCATGGTTAATATCTTACAATACAAAACAATGAAATTCAATCTATTGATTCTCCTTCTCACTCTCTCGCCTTTTTTCAACTATTTTTCCCTCCCGAGTTTTAAAATATTTACATAGGGTTTAAATAAAATTTGCATTTTATTTTATCTTGTCCTTCGTTCCATTCTGTTTTTTTTTTTCGTGCACATGAATTTTCTATCAGACATCGCTCTTTCTCTTTCACTCTTTCTATTGGATTATATTGTATTCAATTCTGTTTGGTAACATCGATTGGAATATTCAAAATTAATTATCACCCCTGTCCTCACATAATAATTGAATTAAAATTGAAGGGTATCTGATGACGGAGAGATTGGAGTGGAAGAAAAATTGATAGAAGGAGGAAAGGGATTCAATAGGATGACTGAGTAAAAAAAAATTATTCACTATGGTTTAATTAAAAATATTTAATACGTATTTTTTTCTTTTGATAAATATAATGAATAAAAAAATGCATTTACAAAAATCGCGATTTCCCTCCAAAAATATGGTCTACAACAATATGGTATGACAACTTCTTGCGGGAAAAATGCTTCATACACCAAGACGATGCCAAAAATGCCTTCAACGACGTAATTGCCTCCAGTGCACCGGAATTTTATGTCAGAGGAATAAATAAACTTGTTTCATGTTGTCAAAAGTGTATTGCTTCTAATGGTTCTTATTTTGATTAATAAATTTTTTTCTAAGCCGAGATATATATGTTTAAAATTAAGGGTTAAAAAACGAAATGATTTTCCTAACAACTAAATATTTTCACGATTTTGTGAGATTTCCAAGAGGTGTTTGGAAAAAGGTATAAACCAACAAATAGGTGTTTTAAGAAATTTTGAATAGATTCTTTTTCGACTCATCGCCTAGCTGGCTACACAATCCACCCAATCTTTCACACTCTTCCTTTCAATTTTAAAGTAGTTGTTTCACCATATGGGTTTTCTTAGGATTTTTTTGAAATTTGGATAGATTATTTTTTAAATCCTTCTGCATCGATTGGTGGCAAATCAAAATTTATGAACAATATAGATCCGGAGATATTAGATTCCAAAGATAGAGTTTTTTTTATACATTGCACTATACGGGATATCGGAAAATTGACATACATATTTAATTATAATTAAGAAACTCTTCTTACCATTGTTATAAAAAACTAAACCAACATTAAACAATAACTAATACATTTAAAGATAACAGTAAATAAATATTATATGAAATATTCATTTACTATGAGTTAAGAATTCTAGGTCACTTGTTTCACATTAAAATAAACCTAGAATCCTTAACTCATAGTAAATGAAAATTACATATAATATTTATTTACTTTTACTCTTTATTATAGATGTTTCACCTTGCACCAACACCACAATCTCTACTAGTTAACTAATACATTTTTTAAGAAAATTTTAATTCATAGTTATAACACAGTTTCTGAGATAATAATGAATAAATAATAAAAAATTTACAGTATAATCAAGCTGGTAACAACGCATTTATTAACCTAAAAAGTGGATTAACTTTAGTACTTGTTTTTACGTTTTTTTGCTTCAGCCATTGTCGCAAAAACTTTCAATCGCTTATTAAGAACTTTTTGTTTTATAAATCTTCCTTTATAATGTAATGAATCTGACATTTCTATGATAAAATATATACAAGCTCGGACAGTGTTGCCAGATTTGTCAAACGAGCACTGGATTGGTTAGTAGTGGTACATAAACAGCAAAAAGTTTTGGGCTTATGAATTATGAATCCTATTTGTCTGCTCTATATACTCTAGCATTAACTTTTTGCTAGTATTGTCGCGAAACAACTACCATAATCGAAATTTTCATGCTCACAGCCTAATCAGTAATTATAATCATAGGTCTCTCTATCATATGAAAAAATACCTAAGTTTATTATTTTATTTTTTCTAAGTTTAAGCTCTATCTTTTTTTCGATAAAGGCTTAAATATAAGGTACGTAGATAGGTAGTTATTTTAATATAGACGAGGTACGAAAGAAAGAAATGTCAATTCGAATTGTGATAAGCAAAAGATTGATGGCATTCAATAGAGGCAGGCAACCACTAAAAGCCCTCCTCCATTCCACCATAAAACACCCCCCCTCTCTCTCTCGTGCATGGGATCAGGGAGAATGGAATATGAAAAGTGGCCTGAAATTGACAGGCCCCTCTTTTAAAACATTCCTTTCAAATATTTGTATTTCTTTTTTATTTTAAATTTTATTTAAAAAAAATAAAGATGAATTTCCATTTAACTGTTGGTTTCAGTGTATATAAACTAGGACGTTGGTTTTTCTCGCCCGTTCCTATTCTCCCTTTTTACTTTATCCAATGCGAAACATGGGTAAAGTATTGTAATTGGTCTCATGGCAAGCGCCACTTCAAAATGTCCTCAGGTAAAGACTACGGAACCCATGGTCTCAATTAAAGTCACAAATTGTAGTATTCAATTAGGTTTAATTTTAGCACGTGACGGTTTTGTCAAAAATTAGATGGGGACTCGTCAAGAGGCCAAAAAGTGCCATTTTTTCAGGAAGTGGTTTGCGGATGGATGGATGGATGTTATCGTTTTTTCCGTCCACGATTTTCCCACACCGTACAACCGATTGAAATGAAATTGAAAACCTACCATTATTTTAAAAAAATGAAGCGCTGATTTTGGTACATATCGGCCCACAAACATTAGTACTTTATTTTGGTACTTTTTTAGATTTTTCTAAATATTTTGAAAGTGACTTAACCAATTTTGATGAAATTTTCAAAATTACAATTCCTATTATTTTTTATCTTTTTCTATGTTGGCTCCATGTTGAGATTTAAAAATATGTAGGTAATATTGATTCACCCCAACACTTAATTTTTACTTTATCCAATGCAAAGCATGGGTAAAGTATTGCAATCGCTCTCGGGGTAAGCGTGGCTTCAAAGGGTCCTCAGGTAAAGACTACGGAACCCATGGACTCAATTAAAGTCACAAATTGTAGTATTCAATTAGGTTGAATTTTAGCACGTGACGGTTTTGCCAAAAATTACATGGGGTCTCGTCGAGAGGCCAAAAAGTGCCATTTTTTCATTTAGTGCGTGCGGATGGATGGATGGATGGATGTATGGATGGATGGATGGATGGATGGATGGATGGATGGATGTTATCGCTTTTTTAGCCCACGATTTTTTCCACACCGTTGCACCGATTGAAATGAAATTGAAAACCTACTATTAGTTTAACAAAATGAAGCGCTGATTAGTTTTTGGTACATATCGACCCACAAACATTAGTACTTTATTTCAGTACTTTTTTAGTTTTTTCTAAATATCTTGAAAATGACTTAACCAATTTTGATGAAATTTAATATCCTAATTAAGTACCTTGGGGACCACAAAAAAGGATAAATAAAGTTTTTAGTAAAATTATATTTTAAAGTACTTTACTCTAGAGTAAGAGAGTACTTTTTTAATTTTTTAAATTCTTTAAAATTTATTCATTTGAACCTTTTAATATAGCTCATTTAGCCTTGCTTAAATAAGAATGGATAGGCTTCTCTCTGTGAAATACTAAAAATTTGGGAGGAAATTTTATAAGTAACCATAGCAACTGCGTTGTTTTCTTATCCCTTACCTTTGCAGAATACATAGAGGAATCGACTTTAAACCAAAAATAGCGATTGATTCTCATCAAATACTTGAGGAATAACCATTCTATATTGGATTTTTGACGTTTCGGTTTTTATTGGTGACCATTGCTGAAGACATAGAGGAATCGACTTTAAACCAAAAATAGCGATTGATTCTCATCATATACTTGAGGAATAACCATTCTATATTGGATTTTTGACGTTTCGGTTTTTATTGGTAACCATTGCTGAAGACATAGAGGAATCGACTTTAAACCAAAAATAGCGATTGATTCTCATCTAGTACTTGAGGAATAACCATTCTATATTGGATTTTTGACGTTTCGGTTTTTATTGATCACCATTTCTGAAGACATAGAGGAATCGACTTTAAACCAAAAATAGCGATTGAGTCTCATCAAATACTTGAGGAATAACCATTCTATATTGGATTTTTGACGTTTCGGTTTTTATTGGTAACCATTGCTGAAGACATGGAGGAATCGACTTAAAATCAAAAATAGCCATCGATTCTCATCTAATACTTGAGGAATAACAATTCTACATTAGGTTTTTGACGTTTCGATTATTATTGGTAACCATTGCTGAAGACATGGAGGAATCGACTTAAAATCAAAAATAACGATCGATTCTTATCTAATACTAGAGGAATAACCTTATTGCATTCCATTTTTGATGTTTTGACTATTAATGGCAACCTCTACTGAAAACGTGGAAGAATAGACTTAAAATCAAAAAGACTAAAATCTTTTTTGGTAAACAACTCAAGCTTGATTTTTTCTACACCTTTGCACCGATTGAAATGAAATTGAAAACCTACTATTAGTTTAACAAAATGAAGCGCTGATTAGTTTTTGGTACATATCGGCCCACAAACATTATACTTTATTTAGGTACTTTTTTAATTTTTTCTAAATATCTTGAAAATGACTTAACCAATTTTGATGAAATTTAATATCCTAATTAAGTACCTTGGGGACCACAAAAAAAGGTTAAATAATGTTTTAAGTAAAATTAAATTTTAAAGTACTTTTCTCAAGAGTAAGATAGTACTTTTTTAAATTTTTATATTTTAAATTCTTTAAAATTTATTCATTGGATCGTTTTTATATAGCTTATTTAACCTGGCTTAATTAAGAATGGATAGGCTTCTCTCTGTGAAATGCTAAAAATTTGGGAGGAAAGTTTATAAGTAACCATAGCAACTGCGTTGTTTTCTTTTCCGTTACCTTTGCTGAAGACATAGAGGAATCGAGTTAAAAATCAAAAATAATGATTGATTCTCATCTAGTACTTGAGAAATAACCATTCTATATTGGAATTTCGACGTTTCGGTTTTTATTGGTAACCACATTGCTGAAGACATAGAGGAATCGAGTTAAAATCAAAAATAGCGATTGATTCTCATCTAGTACTTGAGGAATAATAATTCTACATTAGATTTTTGACGCTTCGATTATTATTGGTAACCATTGCTGAAGACATGGAGGAATCGGCTTAAAATCAAAAATAACGATCGATTAATATCTAATACTAGAGGAATAACCTTATTACATTCCATTTTTGATGTTTTGACTATTAATGGCAACCTCAACTCTCAAGCTTGAGTTGTTTACCAAAAAAGAATTTAGTCTTTTTGATTTTAAGTCGATTCTTCCACGTTTCCAGTAGAGGTTGCCATTAATAGTCAAAACATCAAAAATGGAATACAATAAGGTTATTCCTCTAGTATTAGATAAGAATCGATCGTTATTTTTGATTTTAAGCCGATTCCTCCATGTCTTCAGGAATGGTTGCCAATAATAACCAAAATGTCAAAAATCCAATATAGAATGGTTATTCCTCAAGTACTAGATGAGAATCAATCGCTATTTTTGATTTTATG
Source organism: Forficula auricularia (assembly GCA_024734495.1). Lineage (NCBI taxonomy): Eukaryota > Metazoa > Arthropoda > Insecta > Dermaptera > Forficulidae > Forficula > Forficula auricularia. Next base: position 7,264,454 of record JALMQS010000117.1, read on the forward strand.
TCGTTTCCTCTATGTCTTCAGCAATGGTTACCAATAAAAACCGAAACGTCAAAAATTCAATATAGAATGGTTATTCCCCAACTACTAGATGAGAATCAATAGCTGTTTTTGATTTTAAGTCGATTCCTCCATGCCTTCAGCAATGGTTACCAATAATAATCGAAACGTCAAAAACCTAATGTAGAATTGTTATTCCTCAAGTATTAGATGAGAATCGATGGCTATTTTTGATTTTAAGTCGATTCCTCCATGTCTTCAGCAATGGTTACAATAATAACCGAAATGTCAAAAATCAAATGTAGAATGGTTATTCCTCAACTATTAAATGAGAATTATTTTTGAATTAATGTCAATATGAACTACAAATTGCAAGTGATATCTGATTAATAATAAAGGAACAAACATATTAATATTTCAAATGAATTTTGGATAAAGTTTAGCAACGATCCGTTGCAGTTTATTTTCTATCTGCAGGAATTTACATAATTTAATCCTCTTCCTTGAGTATAAAAAACTTTAATTATGACCATTTTTTTTACCTTTTAGTGTAGAAATTTCGAAATTTTGATTTCTCTCCACCCTTCTCTTTTGTGGAATAATCTATTATAAAACAGGTTTATGAGTCACAACTGTAATTCCTTTTGTTATCTTCTATTTTTTTTATTTTTTTATCTTTCTACAGCAACTCAAAATTACAAAATTCTGATTTTATTTTCACTCTACATAATGGCCCTTTTTCGAAGTAAAGACTAATAAAATTAAAGTAAATAATTCCTCCCAAAATCTGAGCTCCGCGTAGCACACGATTTGCCGATTTTCAACATCCCTTCGAAGTTAAATTGGAAAAGTGCCGGAGCACATCATTCGCCAACACATTTGTTTCTATGACTTTGAGGAATTGAAACTCTCTCATGGTCTCTTATCTTTCCCGAGACTTATAACCATTTATAACCTTTATACGTTCAAGACCCGAATATACAGCCACTTACGCATCCACCCTTTCGCTTGATCAAATTCTCGCTTTCTTCCGAAATGCAAGGTTATTTCAAGATCCAGAGGGGCGGCATCTCACAGTGCGCTCCTTAATGCATTCGATCGCATTAAAAAAATAATTAAATAAATAAAATAATAAAACAGAAGTCAATTAAACTGCCTTAGAGCATCTTTTTATCTGTTAAATATATATAAATTCGGAAATGAAATATCCTAAGCACGTATCAGCTTACGAAAAAACAATGAAGATTTCAGCTAATCTTTGTTGATGATTAAACTATATCTAACTATATCTCTCTATTTTTTTCATTCCTTTAAAGAGAATAAGATAATTAATCGAATTTGTTCGAAAATTGAAATATGAGTTTTTATTGGATATTCACCTTTTGAGATCCTATAATCTAAATACGTGTTTATGTTTATTTATTTAATTAATTTCATCCGTACCTTATTTGGGATTATGTTTTATCATAATAAATGAAAACCCTTAATATCAGTAATATAAAATTCAATACTCATGTCAGTTATATAGTCGGGATACGACACTATGAATTTGCTTCACTTAGGCCAATCGAAAGTAGTTGTTCCTTTTTACTTTATCCAATGCGAAGCATGGGGAAAGTATTGTAATCGGTCTCTAGGCAAGCGTGGCTTTAAAGAAAGGGTCGTCAAGTAAAGACTACGGAACCCATGGTCTCAATTAAAGTCACAAATTGTAGTATTCATTTATGTTGAATTTTAGCACGTAACGGTTTTACCAAAAATTACATGGGGTCTCGTCGAGAGGCCAAAAAGTGCGATTTTTTCATTTAGTGCGTGCGGTGGATGGATGTATGTTATCGTTTTTTTGGCCAACGATTTTTTCTACACCTTTGCACCGATTGAAATGAAATTGAAAACCTACTATTAGTTTAAGAAAATGAAGCGCTGATTAGTTTTTGGTACATATCGGCCCACAAACATTATACCTACCACAAAAAAAGGTTAATCAATGTTTTAAGTAAAATTAAATTTTAAAGTACTTTTCTCAAGAGTAAGATAGTACTTTTTTTTAAATTTTTATATTTTAAATTCTTTAAAATTTATTCATTGGATCGTTTTTATATAGCTTATTTAACCTGGCTTAATTAAGAATGGATAGGCTTCTCTCTGTGAAATGCTAAAAATTTGGGAGGAAAGTTTATAAGTAACCATAGCAACTGCGTTGTTTTCTTTTCCGTTACCTTTGCTGAAGACATAGAGGAATCGAGTTAAAAATCAAAAATAATGATTGATTCTCATCTAGTACTTGAGAAATAACCATTCTATATTGGAATTTCGATCGTTTCGGTTTTTATTGGTAACCACATTGCTGAAGACATAGAGGAATCGAATTAAAATCAAAAATAGCGATTGATTCTCATCTAGTACTTGAGGAATAATAATTCTACATTAGATTTTTGACGCTTCGATTATTATTGGTAACCATTGCTGAAGACGTGGAGAATCGAGCTTAAAATCAAAATAACGATCGATTAATATCTAATACTAGAGGAATAACCTTATTACATTCCATTTTTGATGTTTTGACTATTAATGGCATCCTCAACTCTCAAGCTTGAGTTGTTTACCAAAAAGAATTTAGTCTTTTTGATTTTAAGTCGATTCTTCCACGTTTCCAGTAGAGGTTGCCATTAATAGTCAAAACATCCAAAAATGGAATACAATAAGGTTATTCCTCTAGTATTAGATAAGAATTGATAGTTATTTTTGATTTTAAGCCGATTCCTCCATGTCTTCAGGAATCCATCATCATTGAGTATACAGTCCTAAGACTGGTTTGATGCAACAATCCGTCTCCACTCGACTCTGTCCCCCGCCAGCTGTTTAACCTCTCTAAATGTCTGGCATCCCATATCCCCAATTATTTGGTTGAAATATTCTAATCTGGTTCTTCCCCTTCCCCTTTTCTTTCCCACCTCCCCCTCCAAGATATCCCTAAGCAGTCCCCCATGTCTCAGTGTGTGCCCCATCATCTGACCTCTTCTCTTCTTCAGACTCTTCCACAAGGTTCTTCTTTCTCCGATTCTTCCAAGAACTTCTTCATTTGTAATTTTATCCATCCATTTGATATTCGTCATTCTTCTGTAGCACCACATTTCGAAAGCCTCTAATCTCTTTCTCTCCGCTTCTCTAATTGTCCAGGTTTCACACCCGTACATGGCTATGCTCCATACATATGTCTTCAATAGCAACTTCCTGTTTGCTAAGCTGATTGAGGAGGAGCATAGTAGTTTTTGTTTTGAATTAAACCCCATTTTTGCTTGGGCAATTCTTGATTTAATTTCGTTTTCGCTCCTCCCATCCCATGTTATTTTACTTCCTAGGTAGCGGAATTCCTTAACTCCTTCTAGGTTTTCTTGGTTAATTTTGATGCATTCCTGTCTCGTTTGTTCTTTTTTTGTACATACTAGGACCTTGGTTTTATTCTTGTTTATTTTCATTTTGATTTCTTCTATTAGGATTTGGTTAATTCCATTCAAGGCGTCCTCTAATTCTTTTTTATTGCTTCCTAGAAGGGCAATGTCATCGGCAAATCTTAACATAGCGATCTTTTGACCTTGGATTTCTATACCTGTATCAATTTTGTCTTTGAATTCTTTAATCGCTTCTTCTATGTATAAGTTGAAAATCATGGGTGACAGCACACATCCTTGTCTTACACCTTTTTTTATTTTGGCTTCTCTTTGTTCATCACCAATATTTATAATTGCCGTCTGGTTTTGATATAGATTGTAGATTAGTCTTCTCTCTCTGAATTTTATTCCCGCCTGTTTTAATATTTTAAACATAATTTCCCAATTGACGTTATCGAATGCTTTTTCTAGGTCTATGAATCCGATGTAGACAGATTCTTCCCTGATAAAAGCCCTTTCTATTATTAGTCTAAGAGAGAGAATTGCTTCTCGGGTGCCTCTGTTTCTTCTAAAGCCGAACTGGTCTTCCCCCAGATTTTCTTCAACTCTTTGTTCTATTCTTCTTTGGATTATTTTGGTTAGGATTTTGGAGGCATGTGAGGTTAGGCTAATGGTCCTGAAATTTTCACATTTATCCGCGCCTGTCTTTTTGGGAAGTGTGACTATTTTGTTTTTTTCGAAATCTTTTGGGATGATTCCCAATTTATAGATTTTGCTAATTAGTTCAAAAAGTTTGTCACGTGCCTTTTCTCCAGAGTTCTTTAGGATTTCAGCTTGTATATTGTCTATTCCGGGTGCTCTATTATTTTTTAGTTCCTTCAAAGCTGTCTCGAATTCTGACCTGAGTATGGGGTCTCCTAATTCGTTTTCGTCCACAGATTCTTCTTCTTCTATTGGGTTCATTGTTTTTTCTTCTCCATAGAGTTCTTCTAGGTGTTCCTTCCATCTATTTGCCTGTTCGTTTTCGTTTAGAATAATGTGGCCTCCTTTATCTCTTATGTTCTTGCTTTTTGGCTTGTCTTCTTGGAAATTTCTTTTTATTGCCCTATAGGCTACATCAACTTTTCCCAATACTAGATTTTCGTTGACTTCTTTACATTTTTCTTGAATCATTTTTTCTTTTGCTTTTCTACATTCTCTTATAACTTTCCATCTTAATTTTTTATATGTTTCTTTCCCTTCTTCGTCTTTTCTGTTCTTAAATTTTCTTCGTTCGTCAATCAGTTGCCGTATTTCGTCTGTTACCCATGGCTTTTTAATTTCGTTTTTCTTTGATTTAAGGACTTCGTTGGCTGTTTCAGTCAGGCTTGATTTCATAGCATTCCATTCTTGTTCGATTTCTTCTTCTTTGTTATTTGTGGGTGTTTTTTCTTCCAGTTTCTTATTCATTACGTTTTCGAAAAGTTTTTGGGTTTCCTTATTTTTTAATTTAGATATATCCCAGTTTTTTCGCGACCCTCCCTTTTTTATTAGTTTTTTAAATTTTAGTTGGCATTTCATCGCAATTAGATTGTGATCACTAAAAATATCAGCCCCAGGATAGCTTTTACAGTCCTTTACTTGATTTCTGAATCTTTGTTTGACTAATATGTAATCTATTTGAAATCTCCCCTTGTCTTTTGGCATTTTCCACGTGTAGATCCTTCTTGGATGGTGTTGGAAGAGTGTGTTTGCTACTACTAAACTGTGCTTACTGCAAAATTCAATTAATCTTTCGCCCCTTTCATTCCTATCTCCTAGACCGTGTTCGCCCACCACTTTTCCTTCTTTGCCTTTTCCTACTCTTGCATTCCAATCCCCCATAATTATTAAATTTTCATCCCCTTTAACGCGCTTCATCAGGTTTTCAATTTGTTCGTACATTTCTTCTATTACTTGGTTATCCTTATATGATGTAGTAGGCATGTATACCTGGATTATCACAGTATCTTTCGGTTTCGAATCCACTGTGATCATAACAATCCTTTTGCTTACCTGAAGATAATTCTTTACCCTTTGCCCTATTTTTTTATTCATAATAATGCCCACTCCTGCCTGCCCCTTCTGCCCCCCCGTATGAATGATTCTATGGCTGTTTTCAAACCAAAAATCTCCCTCTACTGGGTATCTCATTTCACTAATCCCAATAATGTCCAATTTGTGTCTATCCATTTCCCGCTTTAAATTTATTAGTTTATCTATTCCCTTTAGCGTCCTAACATTCCACGCTCCGACTCGTAGAAAGTCATTATTTATTTTTCCCTTTATGATGGTCTCTCCTCGGGTAGCCCCTTCCCGGAGATCCGAACGAGGGGCTAGTTTACCTCCGGAATTCTTTACTCGAAGAGAAATCGTCATATTGCATATTCTTGGGATTTGTAATGTGGTGGTTTCCCGTTGCCTTCCACATGTTGAAGAGAAGAAAAATGAAAAAGGAAATCAACTCCTAGCCCTCGAAAACCTAATAGCGTCGGAGTCGGTAAAAAAAAAAAAAAAAAAAAAAAAAAAAAAAAAAAAAAAAAAAAAAAACAAGAGTTGGCCAAGGGAGGCCGTATAGGAGAGAGAAAAAGAGAAGCCTGACACAAGTAAGTGGAAGCAATGTCAGACTTAGCTCGGATAACCCCGTGGTCGCAATCCACGTACTCATCAGAAATGAGTTCCTGTGACATCTAAAATATGAAAACAATTACACAGGCAATACTTGTAAGCAATAAATACAAGAGAAATACATACATATATATATATATATATATATATATACATATATACATATATATATAAAAGAAAAAATTATTTAGTGATTGTAGTTAAATAGCAAAAATTATAATTTAGAAAATAATTAAAAGTAAAAAGAATTAATATTAGGTAAATAAAAATTAATTAATCATAAGAACGATGTTCCACTGGTGGGGCGTTGAATTATCTATTTTTCAAGACTATATTCGGCCTCGGCAGTAGGATATATCGATAAAAAGTTCAATAAATTAGTATTAATAGCTAGTTTGCAGGTTTTGAATTTGAAATTCGCGCACTGCAAACAAAAAAAGCACTAAAAAGTCACTAAAAAGTAACTAGTGTCACTCGTTTGAATCCAATTTTTTATAATTCACTTATTAATTAGAATTAAATTATGAATTCGACATTAGTTGGAGGGGCGTGAATTTAGACGGCCCCCGGTATCAGATATTTACTCGTGGGTCGAGTATTTATCGAGATATTGAGGGAATAAAAAAGTTCTCGCATTCACAGCTGCTGCCCTCTCTTGACGGTTTCGGGAACCAGGTTTGACAGACCTGAAGATACTTGAAAACTGTTTTCAATTAATATCTAAACAATAAAAATTAATTGATTAACAAGCCCTATATCCACTGGTGGGGCAAAAAAATTAGCTATTTTTCAAGACTAATCTCGGCCCCATCAGTAGGATATATTGTCCGGAAACTGAAAACAAGTAAAATCACGTGCCGAATGGTCACAAAGGACCCGATTAGGCAAAATTAATTATTTAAATTAAATTAAGGGTCAAACTATTAGGAAATTACACCCCCTAAAAGGGGAATGCAGTTACCTGTCTTCTTTTCTTCAGGAATGGTTACCAATAATAACCAAAATGTCAAAAATCCAATATAGAATGGTTATTCCTCAAGTACTAGATGAGAATCGATCGCTATTTTTGATTTTATGTCGATTCCTCTATGTCTTCAGCAATGGTTACCAATAAAAACCGAAACGTCAAAAATTCAATATAGAATGGTTATTCCCCAACTACTAGATGAGAATCAATAGCTGTTTTTGATTTTAAGTCGATTCCTCCATGTCTTCAGCAATGGTTACCAATAATAATCGAAGGGTCAAAAATTTAATGTAGAATTGTTATTCCTCAAGTATTAGATGAGAATCGATCGCTATTTTTGATTTTAAGACGATTCCTCCATGTCTTCACCAATGGTTACCAATAATAACCGATGTGTCAAAAATCGAATGTAGAATGGTTATTCCTCGAATTTCAAATAAGAATCGATCATTATTTTTGAATTAAAGTCAACATGAACTGCAAATAGCAAGTGATATCTGATTAATAATAAAGAAATAAACATTTTAATATTTCAAATGAATTTGGATAAAATTTAGCAACGATCCGTGGCAGTTTATTTATTTTAGGCCCTTATAAGTTTTTTAAGTATTTAATAGCTTAATTTTTATCTATTATAAATTAGATATATTTTGTTGTCTATAAATTTTATTCTTGAAGGAATTCAAATAAAATCACTATGATTGTGTGCTGCGATTAGATTTATACGAAGTGATAAAAAAGTACCTATGCTTTAAGGACTATTTAAATTTGTACGGTTAGACTGATCGTTCGGTTGAACGAGTGTTATTATAACATCACGACTAGCTTTAAAAAGACAATGGAATTTTGAATTATAAAAAAGTGCGTAATTTTTTCATGGTAAAATTTTTTCAATGCTAAATATTTATAGATTATAAAATCAATGTGGAACATAAAATTTTTTTTAAAAACAATCAAGAATCTGTGTGTAAAACACAATTTACAGCCCACATCCAATTAATATGTTTATTACATCGATTCATATCCGGCTTTGAAAAAAAATCATAAGAATTTTAATTATTCAATTTTTTAATTTAATATTCAGACTGCTTCCTTTGAAATATATAAGAAGCTTTAATGTGTAAACATTTATATTTGAAAAAGAGAGGGTGAAAGGTGGTGAAAGAGATAGCTAACCCGAGAATAAAAAGGAAGAAAAAGGAAAAAACATCTAAAACTCATTTAAAATCCAATTTTCAATTTTGCGCTTCACTTATCAGAATTGAAAAGTTTTTTTTTTTTTATTCGTTCCGGAGTCGCCAATAGTTATCCTTACGTCATACAGAGATCATAACTTCAATAATCTCACGCCAAGTCAAGTCATAGAATATTTTCAAGGCATTGATTTTCACAGAGAATAGATATTCAGAATTCTATTTTTTTTTAATCTAATTTATATTTAAAGAGAGAGGATGAAAGGAATTTCTTCCATCTGTATATTCAATTCGATTTCAGGGATTAAGAAAAAGAAATTGAATGCGATATTCGAATAAATTCGTAAATGGAATAGTAGAAGGATTCAATGATGATATTTCAATTCCACGCGGATCCATCTTTAAGTGTAACAGCGAAACGAATGGCTTAAGCCATGCATGAGTAAATTCCTGATAAGTTATCGACACATCTTCACTTTTTGAGTTTTTCACTTTCACTAGAGTAAATGGAAATATTCGAATAGATTCAAAAATTCTATTGAGTTTTCACCAAAAACACGCCTTGTCAGTTTAATCCAATAAATAAATACAAGCGCATCAAGCCAAAAATGTGTTTGTTTTTTTTATAACCAAAAAAGTAGAAAATTTTCCAAGAAGACAAATCGCTGAGAGTGAGTAGACTAGTGCTCGAAACATGTCCGAAAAATTGATATTGTAAAAATGGTAAAAAAAATAAAAATAAATCTCTGGCTCGACAACCCTTCATGGGTCTTGGCCTACTGAATTGGTTGCTGTCCTAATTGGAAAGAGTACCGAGGGGTCAAGTCGTTAGCTCAACGCACATCTACAACCTTCGTTTCAGTTTTCTTAAGCGAGATTCGCTACTTCTCAATCAAGCAGCTACTCATTTATCCTCACGAGGCTGAGTGAACCCCGTTCCAGACCCTATACTTACAGAAAAATTTCTGAGCATAGCCGGGAATCGAACCCGGGACCTCCGGGTTGCCAGTCACTTACGTAAAAATGGTAAGAAAATAGTTTATATTGAATATAAATAGCGAGATTGGAAAACGAAAAATAAGTTTATAACAAAAATTACAAGATGACATGTTTAAAAATATTTTTAAAAAGCTAATTGATGGGATCCATAAAATGTTTTCAATAATCACAATTTTTATATTTTCTCTCAATCTTTGAGTTAATTATTCTATACTGCCGGTCAAAAAACGTACGGCTCAATTATTTAGGTTTTTTTTTTTTATTTTTTCATTTATCTATAGTTCAAACCCGCAGTATTTGAATAATAAATAATTTATTAATTAATTCTGAACCTTTGGGTGCAGGCACGTTATAAATTTCCTTCCCTAAAAAACCTTCAAAACCGGAGTGCATAGACACCTACGTCTACACCCTCTCACTTAATCAACTTTCCCTTCTCTTCGGTAATGCAAGGGTCTTTCGAGATCCATAGGGGCTGCATCTTCACTGGTACACCCCTTCTTGCATTCGAATGCATTAAAAAACAAAAAAACAAAAAAAAAACATGAAGGTACAATTTTTATTTTTGACAAGGCTTGGTTCGATCACATATGTGTACCGCATTTTATGTATAACTCCCAATTAACTGAAGATGGCCAAATAAATTCAGGCCCAAACGTTTTATTCAGGGCGTTTTATTGAATCCAGTGCATTCAACTTTGGCTGATACCTCCTCCTTCATCTAATAAAGAATTATATAGGTTTAGAATGATCGTTCGGTCCTATGAGTATTATGATGACGTCGCAACTAGTTTAGGAACTTATTAGAATTTTCAATTATAAAGAAGTAAGGTAAGTTCGGCCAAGTATGCGCTGGTTTTTCAATAGTACATTTTTGAATCAAGCTGTAGCCCTTATTATCAATTATTTGGATTTAAAATTTTAAATGTAAAGACTTTAAACATTGTTCTTCATGGTTCGAGAAATAAAAATATGAAAGTATAAATGGAATAGCGAAAATTAAAAATTTTCGTTAGGGGTGTACCGGGCGCGCACTTCCCCGGCAAAGTGGGGTAAGTGCGAGTTCGCCTCAGATCCCCCTGATACTATTTAGTTTTTACAGGTGGGGTACGTGCGTAGAATCAGCATTTCATCCTGAAAATAATTCTCCATAAAATTTTAAATTTGATGCACGGATAAGCTTAAAATTAAAATCTATAGTTATATCATTCTAGTACAAGGAGACAAGTAATTGGGCTTTTCTAGAACAATCACAATTAATTGACAATTTCTCCCCTAAACTAAAACTTGTCAGGACTTGTCTTTTAGATCTTTGCACGTTCTTACAAGTCAATATGAACTATAATAATAAAACTTGAGTAAGATACGAGGTAGGTTTCACACGTTTTTTTTTTTTTTTTTTTTTTTTTGTGAAACCTACCTCGTATCTTACTCAAGTTTTATTATTATATTAAAATGTTTCACCTAGAACCAACACCGAACTCCTTAAAAGTTATTAAAATGAACTTTTGGAAAGGATAGTAGCTGACCATACGCTTTGCACTATTGTTTGGCCAACCAAGGAATTTAAAAAAAATAGACTTGTTTCTTTTTTTTATTGTATTCAAGCATACTTAAAAACATTAGATGGTGGATTCTAAATATCAATCTCAGCTCAAACACGCATTTACCCCACAGACAAAAAATGTCGGGGCAAGTGCGAACCCACCTCTCAAATTAAAGCCGAAAGAGTTTTAGACATAAAAAGGTTTAGACTCTCTAATTTTAAAACAGTTAAGGTATAGTAAATCAAAATTTACATAATAAACACAACTGATTGAGGAAATAATTTAGGATAAAAAATACCTGCTTAACTGTTCTGATGGTCGTCAAATACTGTGTGCCACGTTGACGTCTGCTGTTTTTGTTTTCTAGCTCAGACATACCAATCAATTACATAGCTCCCACAATAAGAAAATTTCCTACGAATTCAAAAGTTTAGCTCCAAGTTTAAAATAATACTTAGAGTCCTGGAGCTCAAATTTGCACTTACCCTGTGCGCGCACTTGGCCGAACTTACCTTACTTAATTTTTCTAAAAGTGTTCGTTGAAAATGATTGAAGAAGCAAAGATTCCTAAGGATATCCAGGAGTGCGAGAAGCTTGGATGCATCGTTCATTCTAAAAGAGCACTCTGAATTCTGGGTTGTTTCTTCAGCCGTTTCAAATTAAACCGGAATTTTGGATAATATATGTGATATTTTTGAATACCATTTAAACAAGAATAAGGCTATAGGGGTTATTTCAAACCCGCACTATTGATCTGTTTGATTTTTAGAGATCTTTAAGTTTCTTTGAATAATTCCGGTAATCTAAAAAAAAAAAAATATCTCTTTGTTTGTAGTGATTAAATTTGTGTGCATTATACCAAAAAAGTAATAAGAAAAATCTTTTGTGTTATTCGGAAAGATTTTTAAGAACTAAAAAAGACCACGATTGAAGTACTATACAAAATTAAAAACTAGGCAGCTTCATTCCTAGTCAAAACCTATTTATTCAATATTTCAAAAATAATGGTAATCGATCTAACCAAAAAATCATCAACACAGATATAGACATAGACATTTTTAACAACCACCTTTTTGGACCCTGGGGAAAACATTGATCTGATAATGGAATATTTTCAGAAACAAACAATATTTCCATTAGTACCTATAGATAGGTATTCATTTGTTGTATAGTACGAGTACATAAGAGAGATGAACAAGTAGGTATTTCAAAGTCAATATTAAATATTAAAGTCAAGTAGTTTTGATTAATTAACGCCACATTTTTAATTCTCTTGGGATTCTATTCCTTTTTGGTCACTACCTATAATATAGATTTACATCTATGAGTCTGTGCGTTTTTGTGTAATTTAGTTTACTAAAATTACAGCTAAATAAATTTGTATATACGCGAAACTTGTTCTCGCGTCCTTGGCGTACAAAGCAGCAACATTATATACTTTGAACCAACATCACTCCCTATTTCTTTCTAAGCCCTTCGAGTTTAAAGATTTTATTTGTATAAAAATCTTTAATTCCATTCACAGTCAGCCTTTTTTTTAAATGCAGCAGTAGCAATAGTGTAACAAACAGACATCCCAGACGAAATAGGATTTTCAGGCTCTGTGAATATAAAAAGCGTGAATATCCGTCAAAAACTCGAACTCGAAATTTTATTCAGAATTTTAAGCTTACGCTCTAGTTGGGGGGTAGATTGAAGGGCGCAAATACCCGTCAGATTCTAAGCCAAAGATCGAAGAATCAATACCCAATACAACTTTTTATACAGATTGCATACATACGAATATATATATATGGTACATATATATATTTTTATGGATTTCGCCTTTTGAACAAAAATATTTTCCAGCCTGAACATTTATTACTATTTTATTATTTATTTATTGTTATTTCTGTAACGATTTGCATTTTTTTAAGTATAGAGCTATTAAGGTGTTATATTTTATTCATATGGATATTTGATAAATATTTAGTGAGGTTTCAACGATTAGCATGCAGATAAAAATGTAAATGGTACAATAGAGAGAGAGAGAGAAATTCCCAACTCTTCATTCCAAAATACGATTTGCATAAATGAGGCACTTCATTCTGTATGCAATGAAGACTCGGGTAAAGACTAACATAAAAAATAAATTGGGGACATTTCCTTCTAGGGACACTCTCTTTATTATTAATATTTTCTCCCTTGTTTCGATTAATTCAATATAAAAATGTCAATTTTCTCTGAAATCAGACAAAACAACACATTTTGTTCGAAATTAAAATTTGAGTCAATCAAAAATAATAATAATTTACTCTATATATCTCTACCAGATTTTGAACATATTAAATTATATATGTCAGAAATATTTTTGTTTCTGGGGTTAAGGCAACTGCCCAGAATACAAGTTTGGCACTTCTTATGGGAAGAACCCTTCTGACGTATTAAACAATATATTTACTATAATCCAAGATTAATGTTGGAATTCCACTTATTCTAGGCTCTATGAAATGTTGAAATTTTGAAAAATTCCATCTATTTTCATAAAATTCAAAAACACTCACTTAATAGTATTATTTACATTATTATTTGACAATCAGGTAATTAAATTACGTAACATAGGTTAAAATAAATACGATTCCAAGAAAAAAAACTATTCCAAAACGTTTAATGAATGTCCAAACGTTTCGAGTGAAATTGTTTCTTTATTTCTAGAAAATTAGTTGCTTAAGAAAGAATAATAATATGTATTAATATTAATTGAAAAGTTTTTGTTTTGCCGAGAGTAGCAGAGTTGTTGATTCACAAAGAGAAACAAAGAGGTTGTCCTCCGCTTGATGGAAATAAACATATACACATATATATCAAGATAATATATCTGTATATATATTATTTATTTGTTTGAGACTATGGTTTCGAAGACTTGGTCTTCATCATCAGTCTTTCTTCAATTATAAATGTTTTTCATGGAGTCAATATCATATGGATATTGAAAACTTGGTGTTCCTTCGTCACTGGAAGGCTAGGAACTAACAAAGACATTCTCTCCGGGCTCACACTCAAATATAACCATATGTTTCCCTTTCTCCTTTCTCCTTAGAAAGGAGGAATTTTTTTCCTTTTTTTCCTTTTATCTTTTGTTAGCAAACATCCAGTGACGAAGGAACACCAAGTTTTCAATATCCATATGATATTGACTCCATGAAAAACATTTATAATTGAGGAGGGACTGATGATGAAGACCAAGTTTTCGAAACTATAGTCTCAAACAAATAAATTATATATATACAGATATATCATCTTGATATATATGTGTATATGTTTATTTGCATCAAGCGGAGGACAACCTCTTTGTTTCTCTTTGTGTATTAATATTTGTATATTTTGATATCACAGACAGTAACTTTAAATTTATATATATGAGTAGTTCAGTTCATCCGATTCCAAACCCACTTTTGGAAAATTTATACATTTTCTTAAATTCCTAGCCAATAAATTAGGTTTATTATAATATTTTTCTAGAAAACTCTTGGCTCTGGTTTTCATCCGTAGAGCCTTTTCTTTTTATTTCTTCTGAAATTGTTTTTTAATGAATTTTTGATTTAAAAAACATAATTTTGTTGCTTTATAGACTTAATTGAATTTGCCTGCTCATACATAGACGTTTAGACATATTATACCTAAACTTAAATTTGTATAGTTTATTCCTAAGCAATATTTGAAAACACTTAGATTATGCCTAAAATCAAATTCTAGCCTTGTACTCACCATACCCCTGAATATAGGCAATGGACAAAGTAAATTCTTTATTATTATTTTTTATTTATTTATTTGTTATAAGAAAATTCAATGTAAAAAATCATTTGTTAATAGATTTTTCCTTATTAATTTTAAATTAATATTTAAAGATGCCCAGAATTAAAATCTATGAAATTTATTGATACATTCCTGTAGTATAAAAAAATAGAAGACCTAAAAACTCAAAAATTACACAAACTATTTCAAGATACCACAATTTCTCGCAATTACCGGAGCTAATAATGCTTGAAATTTAATATGAGGCTACTTTAAAGCAGTGGTCGCTAAACTTCTTTGACCGTCGACCTCTTCAAGAGTTTCTTGAAATTTTAACAAACCCCTCGATTTAACTTTTTATATAATTTTAATTGAACAAACATAAAAGAACGCCTATGTAAGTTGATATTTTTTTAAAATTTCCCTAATATATTTATTCATTAAAGATCCCTGTTGATCAAATATATGAGTATACAGATGAGTAGTAGAAAATATCGTGACGTGCTGATCCCACTACAGTATTGGATATGATATTTGCATTCTGTAATAATCGTCCAAAATTTTCACTAGCTCTCAGTCTATTATAAAAGTGTGGAATTTGATTGTTTGCACGATATGATCTGACGACTGATTCTGACAAAGCCATTACTGTTGGTTTATTTATAATATAGTGTAGGGCTATATCCTATATATCGACGGCTTAGAGTGTAAACCTGCTAACTACATTTTTATCATATATGACATATTAATACCGTTCGAAAGAAAAAGAGATGCTACATCGTCCAAGTAAAACTGCTACTTAAAATTACGATCATAAGTTGTAGAAAAAAAATATAAAAAATAGTTTATTTCTATAAAAACAATTTTAAATTTTGTTTGTTTTTTCTCTGCCCTGTAAAATTTTCTTTTTGTGAGTAGGCAGGTTTACATTCTAAGGCGACGAAATAACAGAGGAACGCCTTAAAATAGGGGGTAACAAAAAAAAATCGTAATTAAATGCCAAGAAGGAGATATATAATTCAAAAGGGTGCTAGAATACTTGAAGTTTTCACCAGGGCGACTAAATGGAGGGGAAGAAATAAAAGGCCTGAAATAAAATGGTTTATTCTTCATGTTTTTTTTCTTTTTAATTTTATTGAACCAATTATTTTACATGAATTAATGTATACATTGTATTTGAGCTTCGACTTCGGAGATAACTTCCCCACCATCGACTGTCGTTGATCATCTTTTTAGTCCTTGTTTTTAATAAGAGGAAAAAACTAATTAAATAAAAAAACCTCTTTTTCGATAATATTTATTTCCCATTCACCTCTATTCACCCTGCATTCTCCATGTTTGTTTATGGCGACCACATTCAAATAGACGTTTCAAACTTGAAACTAATTAAAAATGACAAAAACAAATACACAGATAATAAAAGCAAAACTATGAAAATTATATAAGTACATGTTTCCATGTTTCACTTGAAATCTTTCTCTGAGTCATGGAGAGAGCAAAAAAAAAACTAGAATCTGCACCAAGAAATAGAAAGAGATAATATACTTGATATTTTTTATATAAAAATTATAATATTAATACAAATGATTTTAAGAAGATTTCAAGGGCGTGTGACCCAAGAGGGGTCTTCATGAGGTGGCCGTCCTTTCAGGGTGCGATACACCCATTCTGTTGCCCCCCGTCCAGGCACGCCATCCAAAGTAAATTCTGCCAACTGCTCAAGTACCTTCACCTCCCAACTCCAGCCGATGTAAAATGCAGGTGTGTCAATTATCTTCACTCCCACTTCATGATGTCGGCCATCTGAAACAAAAGCAATGCAAGATATGATTTCGTTATGCAATAGTAAGTAAAATCTGAAATACTGCAAAAATAAAACTAGTTGATATCATAATAAATAAAAAAATACTCTTTATTAATTCCTGGACAATAATTTATCAATTATTAAGGAATTTGATAATCTAAATTCAAATACGAAAATGATACAAAAAGAGGAAGAGTTTATGAAGTAAGATGAAAATTTACCGATTGCCTTTATATAAAAATTCTAAAAATAATGATATGATTGATTAATGTTATCGAAAAACTAGCGTTATTATTGATTTGTTCTTTTATTTAACTGTTGCTCCAAATATTTCATTTTTATTTTTATACGTTCATATATCTTCTCCTAATAGAAGAAATAAAAATAAAAATTAACAAGAGCAAAACTAAGGTCCTAGTTTGTACAAAGAAATGATAAACGAGGCAGGAAAGTATACCACGAAAACCTAGAAGGAGTTAAGGAATTCCGCTATCTAGGAAGTAAAATGTCATGGGATGGGAAGAGCAAATAAAAATAAATTAAATCACAAATTGGGCATACTAAAATGGACTTTCACTCAAAACAAAAACTGCTATGATTCTCCTCAATCAACTTGGAAAATGGGAAGATGCTATTGAACGCATATAATATGGAGCATAGCTATGTAGATATGGATGCGAAACCTGGACGATTGGAGAAGCGGAGAGAAAGAGATTGGGGAAGAAGAAGTGTGGTGGTATAGAAGAATGCTGAAAATCAATTGAATAGTAGTGGAAAAGTGGAAAAGTTTATGGAATAGAAGTGCTCAGATGATGTGACACACATTGAAACATGGGAGATTGCTTAGGGATATCTTAGAGGGGGGTCCCAGATTAGAATATTTCGCCAAAATAATTAAAGATATGGAATGTGAGTCATTTAGAGAAATCTGTGAGCAGGCATAGGGCAGAGCCAACTGGAGACAGGTGATTGTGTCAAAGCAGTCTTAAGACTGTATTCAATGATGATGACGTTCATATATAATACCTAATCTACAGGAGTTCTGGCTAGATAATATACCGTAAATTTTAGACTAGGAAAATGAAAAGAGGTTCAGAGAAGAAATTTATTTAAATGTTGAAATAATAAAGTTCTAAAAAATATCTCTCAATCTCAAAATCGGGAATAAATAAATTGTTTGATTGAATAAGATGCATCGAGATGACTAGTACCTATATATAGGTTTTAACAGACTCTGCATTGCTCTTTGTTTGCAGTTTCAGATTTATATTTTATAAATAAAGTATTATACCTATAACATACATTGCGTTTATTATTTAATAATGGCTCCAAAAATATCTAACATTTTTAGAAGATAATTTGAGAACCATTGCCTTAAGTAAAAATAGCATATCAAAATCTGTCAAGTATTATTTTAAGTAAATTTCGATCACACATAAATACAGACTACACACAACCTCATTTTTGTGAAGTCGATTAAAAATAAATATAAGCTCTATTTAAGTCGATCTAACACCCACTATTGTTCAAAGGGATGTAGATAATACGAATGGAAATGCGTGGTACAAACACATCACACCCACACATTACTTTCCTCTCTGTAATTCCATTTAATGTAATGATAACGTCTTTTTAAAGTATTTTATCAATGGCTCGATTTACAAGTTTTTTTAATCCCAACTGGATTGTAATTGCTTTTATGTGCAAATGAACGTTTGACTTAATTTAAAAATAATAATTTGAGTATCGAATGTTGGGATGTTGTTTTTTTTTACATATATATTTGTGTTTATGGTGTATCAGAATGGGAACCCACCTGCTTGGAAAGTGAATGCATATTCAGAGGGGGCTTTGCCCCCCTCGCCGTGTTGCTCCAGCTGGAAATCACAACCATCGATTGGCACCGGAGGGCTGTCGTTGTCCCGGTAGAGGTAACCGATCACCAACCTGCATCATTTATTTATTTAACTATTTATTCACTGCTCTGTGCAATGACAATAGCTTGTTGAAAATTTTAATTTGTTACCCCCCCCCCCTCCCTCTCTCTCTCCCACACCAACACCTATTGTACGTTGATAATACTATGGCAGAAACCTTCACGTATATGCCATCAACAACTGTACAAAATTTCACTAAACTAAATCTGATGAACTATGCGCGAACGAATAAAAGACGCACACAGCCCAACACACATTAATTTTAATATACAGGATAAGATAATAAGGTGTTTTATAAAGCCCAACTTTAAAATAAGTATTTTTTTATTTAGTTATATTTAAATTACATAATTTAATTTAATGTTCATGCCGGGAAAAGGCTTTAAGAAAAACCCCGACTAGATTTCGAGGATCGTACTGGATAAAATCTCAAACGGTAAGAAATAATTTTTCAAAACCCAAGAGCAATTTTGTTACTTTATCCAATGCGAATCGAATTGATCCGATCCAATTAAATATTGTAGCTCTTTTCTGAAATCGAACATGAATTTGAATTATTTTTTTATTTAGAACTTTTTAATTAGTTCAATTTTTTTGATGCATGAATAAGAAAAATATTGAATTATAAAATCTAAATAAATAACTGTACTAATTAAAATCTTCAAAATGTAGTCTGAATTTGAATTTGATTTATGACGTTGGTGCGCCTGTATTTAGGCAACAATTTGTGCGCAGAAGAATGAAAGCTGCGTAAGAGCTAGGCGAGTCCAGTCGTTGATGCAATGCTCCAGAGCTTTATCCAATGCGAAGCATGGATGGGTAAAGTATTGGAATGGGTCTCGCGCCAACCGCGACTTCAAAGAATCCTCGGGTAAAGACTACGAGACCTATGGTCTCAAATAAAGTCACAAATTGTAGTATTCAACCAGATTGAATTTTAGCACATGGGGTCACGTCCAGAGGCCTTATAATATAAATATCTTAACCAATATTGATGAAATTTATTATTCTAACTAAGTACCTTGAAGACTCTGTCCACACTGATATTTTGTCTTCGTAGCGGTCATCCTCCCACTCCGTCTCACCTACATAGACAGGGAGTCAGGGATACTCCATTTTGCGTGAGTGGTGGTGAAAATATTGGGGTTATTGATCATATATATTTGAGCTGTGATAGATATAAGATCAAAATTGACAAATCTTACGCTGATATTACTAAGGAAAAATTTTTGCTACTAACACGAATGACAATGATCCTTAGACACCTTTTACATCTTAGGCCTCAGTTTTTATACTAAGGATCAAGGCAGGAACTTTTTGTGGCCCGAGCGGCGTGTGTCGCGGATACTCTTATTGCTGTGCTCTGAGGGGCGCCGCTCTGGTGTCATATTGGTCCTTGTTATGGGGTAAAAATAAAATTTTAATACTATAGAATTGGCCAAATGCTTTGTTGTGAGCAAGCCCAGGGGGGGGGGGGGGGGGAGTACCTTGAAGACCACAAAAAATGTTATATAAAGTTATTAATAAAATTATATTTTAAATTACTTTACCCTAGAGTAAGATAGTACTTTTTTACTTTACCATACAGGGTATGGTCAAGTATTGTAATCGTGCATGAAATAAGTGGTTTTTTCCTTCTTTTTTTCGAAATATCTCAAAAACGGCTGAAACTATTTTGATTAAAAAAATTGAGCAAAACCATGGCATTTCGGTCTACAAAAAGCCCTATTAAGTGAACATCGAAAAAATCATATTTTTTGAGATAATAATTGTCTTGTCAAAATGTCTGTTTGTCTGGTTTTCTGTGTCTTACCAAATTTTTGTGGACGAGCTAGCTCAAAAACTAGTGTGAATATCGAAACCAAATTTCACACGTAGTTTTGGTCCATTGAGATTAAGAGCTGATTAGATTTTGGTGCATACCGATCCAAAATTAGATGGAGGGGGGTTAAAAATTAAAAATCTAGGCTATTTGAGCAAATTCAACCAAATTTTGTATACATAATCAGTGGGACCCCAGAAGTCTAAAAATGCAAAAACTAACCGCCCAAAATGGGGAGGTGTAGGGTCAAAAAATGAAAATCTAGGCTCTTGTACCGAACTTAGCCAAATTTTGTATACATAATGAGTGGGCCCACAGTAAAAACTAACCCACTCCCCTACATGATATTAAATAATTTTATTAAATATTGTATATAAGTGAGGGGCCATGTTGTATGGTAAAGTCAAGTGGATGGTTACATCAGAACACTCCAGCTTATTTAATTGTTTATTTATTAATTCTTTAAAATTATTAATATGATCTGTTGAATATACATCAAACATGTAATGTAATAAGGTTATTTCTCTAGTATTAGATAAGAATCGATCGTTATTTTTATTTCAAGTCAACATGGACTTCAAATAGCCAGTGATATCTGATTACTAATAAAAGAATAAATATATTAATATTACATAATAATAAAGTCTAGCAATGATCCGTTGCAGTTTATTTTTAAATTCTATTGAATATGTATTTAATATTTTTGTATAACATATAATATATTATATTAACATTTCATGTTTCTAACTTAAAATGCCTCTAATGATAAAGAAACCTTAAATGAACAGGAGTTCTCAGACATTACAAACATTCAATTATTAAAGGATCACTATCTTAACAAACTGGAAAATGATAAAAAAAGAGAACGGAAGTTGAAAAATTGAATATTGAAATGGGAAAAAAGAAACGATGACACTGATTGTTTCCCTTTCTCTCCTGCTCTATTTTTTTCTCTGTTCTTTTTTGTATTTTATTCTCCTATTCAGTCGACCATTCATAAAACAAAAACTTTTCAATTTGAGTTTTCATCGGCGGGCTATAAAAAAAACTTTACTATTATATTATTATATAAAACTTAATGGCCCTCTTAAATCAAAACCTCTTGATATTCTACTAGGCGAATAACCCACACGCACACAAATGCTCTCACCAAAAAATGAACAAACTTTCAAAATTTAAAAAATATATTTTTCAAAATAGATTGGAAAAGAAACTGAAAACTTTTTCACGACTCTGCGAGCTCCCCGCAATATTATATTACAAATTTGAATAATAAATTTAAATCTAATAAACTAATTATTTCTTGAAATGCCTCTTTGTTTATGTCTTTTTCTAAGTAGGTACCTATGGAAATCTCAAAATCTTTACAATGAACACATAAAAGACAGACTGAACTGTATTAGATCTGTTCGCTGCTAGGATGAGACTGCCTTAGCTTTTTCAAAAGTCTCCTTTTATTCTAGAATTTTGTCAAAATATATTTGAGAACACTGCATCACAACTGATAATAGTTTATTTGTCTTTTTCTGTTTAACATAACTTATTTCTTCCTTTACATCTATTTACACTTTTCAGAACAGAAGGACAATATGTCCACTTAAAGGTGTTCGGGACTTTTTATAATTTTTATAAGAAAATGCTTAAATTTTTACCATCGAATCATTGATGTATTAAATATTTATTCCCGAAATTTCCCATTACCGAGAAATAAATTATTTAAAATTGTCCTTTTAACATGGAAGTAAATGGACCGAGCTTTTAAAATGGCTATAACTTCTATACAAATTATACCATTTTCAACAAATTTATACAGATCAATGATTCAATTTTTATGTATCTAATGATACATTTTTCTATAGATTTGACATTCTAGTTAATTAGTTATTCATAAATGTAAAAAAATAAAATGTTATTTGCAGCCAACAGAATATAACAAAAGCACTAGTGTAAAATTTCAACTCTATTTCTTGAAATCGTTTTTGTGTTAAATAAATTTTTTATAATGTGGAAAAATTTATCTCAATATTCTTTTTATTAATATTATCAAAACAAAGATGTTTATTCGAAATTAATCTCATTATTAACAATTTTTTACTATATTTATTAAAAAATCTATTAGGCAAACGTTGTCACTCTGCAGAAATACAAAAGATTTTTTCGTAGATCAACCAAATGTCTGGTATTCTAAAACGCAAGCAAAGTCTGGTTCACACGTTGTCTGATTCTCCACCTCACTATTTATTATTATTATTTTTTTGTTAGTAGGGCCTCCACATCTCCCCTTATAACACTCCGATCCTCTGACTCAGGATCCGGTTGAGTGGCTCAGGGTGTGGCCACAGCAGAACGGTGTGAAACCTTAGTATGCTCCGGCCAAGAAGAAAATAATCTTTGAAAAAAAGGAATACCGCATGTCGTCCAAATAACAAAAACAAACAAATAAATAAATACACTGAGAAAATAAATAAATAAATAAATGAAATAAAACAAAAAAATAAATAGTTAGAATATGTTACTCGGTTTGAAGAAATAGTAGTTAAATTAAGTAAAAATAAATCATTTAAAAACATATGTTTATATTAAATATTATTTATATAATTATTTGATAATTTTTACCTAATTTCCAAATCACACACACAAACGGTTTATATATGTTATGTAAGTATATATGTATAAGTTGGGATTGGGAAATGACAGCCCGCCCAGACCCGAAAAAATTTCTGGATACCCCCCCTCTAGATACATGTTTATTTACACCAAGGAGAGAACAATCTCAATGATTTCTCCATAAAAATAATCGCTTAGTATTTCAATCAAATATTAATTTAATTAATCAATTAATTTATTATTTTAAAATTGCAATAAATTTGCTTGAATACAAATTATAAATGTAATTTGTACAATTTCAATTATTCCAAAAAAGTTTGATATTTTAAATTAAGTTGAAAAATATCGGAGAATCTACTGAAGGGAGGAATTTGAATACCACTGGTCTCAGGAACAACTTCTAGTCTTAGACTTCATTCATAATTTCATAGTGTCGTGAGCTTTAGCTTAGATAGGATGAAGTAACTAAAAATATATTTTATTCTAATTAGGGTACTAAGGAGTATAAGTTTCATATATACCTGGTAAACGAAGCTGGAATACAGATGACGCCAACGTTGAAAGCGTAGCCATTTTCGAATGAGGCAAAATGTAGCGCGTAGCGGTGAAACTCTCTCCATTCGCGGCGCACCCCAAACGAATGGTCCCGGAATGTCGACAACTCGAACGGAATTTCCGGGTGTTGGTCAATTGACAAACGGGCGTAAAGTTTGCCGTGTTGCTCGTAATGGGTCTGATGCGTCCTACGAACAGGAACAGGAATCGGGTTTTAATTATTTTCAAACAAGAAAATAATTATTTTGATACAGAACGCAAAAGGGCTGCGCGGGGGTGGGAGTGTGGGAGGTGCCTTTTGAATATTTCAAACGAGCCTTGACCCACCAGGTTATTGCTTTGTCCATCCCTGCATTCTCCCTTTTCCCTTTCCCCTTTTCTTTATCGATTTTTTTTCTGTTTCTTTGTTTTTTTTCAAAGATAGAACAAAAACACTACCTTTGATTTGTATCGTTTTGTATCCGACTATTTCAACTAATCAACTTTGTTCATTAATAGAAAAAATATAATTTTATTTAATCTTTAATAATAATATGTATATTGTTTTTGGTTCTATTTATATAGGAAATTAAAACAAGTCTTTTACAAGAAAAGTTTTTGCCTAGCTTAGCACAGTTGTTTTCATAAAAGAAAATGATATGAATATGACGAGGTCTATAAAAGATTTAACCATCTCAAATTAGAGATCGTTTAAGGCAATGTACCATTATTATGAAACTTACCTTAACTACCCTAATATTGAAATCAGAATCTCATCCTTTTCTAGCCAATACGAACACTCAGCTACCATTTGATTAATTATTGGTAACGGAAATTACAGATACGCTAGCTGGTGGTGAAAGCTTGAACTACTTCAATTGGGTCTTCTGACATCTGATTTATCAATGTTTAAATCTTAGACCATGAAATATATAGACACGCCCTCTGCTACTCTCCACACAGAGTGAAGTGAGGCCAACATCGCCTACAGATGACGTCACGTTCTTGCATAAATATTTTGGTAATATTAATTTAATATTAATTTGGGATTATTGGAATCCAAAATAAATAATCTAAACTACGATAAATTTATCTCAATGTATAATAATTCCTATAGTGGCCATGCTATTTCTGGGTGTTCCTGCCTACAGATGACGTCACATTCTCTAGTTGATGTTGCCCTCACCAAATCGACACCAGGGCGTGTCTATATATTTCATGGTCTAAGGTTTAAATGATATATTAACAAAAACAAAACCCATTTATTATATAAATATAAGTTTAATATTCTTTGATTAGGCATATGACATTTGTGACAGCGATCCGTTTGAGTTTGTTTCAATTTCTACCAGATGACGGCAACACCGTATTTACCATTTACCAATAATAATTAAGCTCAATTTTTTCATAACTTATTTGTGTTTACTCTTGATGCATGAAGTTACTGGAGACATGAATAGGCAGATTGTGTAGAAAACTCTAGTTTCATCGTTTTCGTTAATGCGCTATTTATTTATTAATTCTATATTTCTTGGAATTTACTGAATGGATTACTTATACAATAAAAATAAATTTAAGAGCCCAAGATATATAGCTATTTAAATATGAGTAAAGTTTCGCAAGAAATATAAATGATAATATTAAATGAATTTATCTTTAAAGGACATCATAGATATTAGTTGAAATATTTTTACATTGCATATCAGAGAGGTTCGTCCCCTTAGGAATCGAACCCAAGCGCTAACTAAGCTTGCCGGGCCAGTAGCCAAACCCTTAAGACAAATCTCCCTCTGACATGCAACATATATAATTATTATAGCTAGACGAACCTCTCTGATATGCAATGTAAAAATATTTCAACTAATATCTATGATGTCCTTTAAAGATAAATTCATTTAATAATATTATATACTGGGTTGATTTTTGAAATAATTTCCATCTTTTTTCAAAAAAAGACACCCAAAAAGATACTTAAATCTTTGTTTTCACTGTAAAATAAATGATAATGTTTGGCTGGTGTTATCGATGAGAAGTACTTCTGGTTTATTGAAGATGATGGTTTTATTCCGTCTGCAATGGCCATTACGAATCCGTTCCGTCTTTGGGTATAAATGGCCATCATGGAGTCATTACAGAGAAGCCTCTCTTGTATCGACATTTCCATCGTGGAAAAGGTTAAGAAACTTTTCATGTTTCCCTCTACAGAGTTATTGAGGTTGTTTTATCTTTAGAGGAGATTTTACCGCATTTGTTTAAAAGAGAGAATTCTTTTTTTCATGATGTAAAATTACCATCTAGAAAATATTTGTTCTTTCATCAAGAAAGATTACGTACAAAATTTAGTTAATAATATAAAATGAAAAATTCAGCTTTCTGGATTCGATCAAAACAAGTTCCCATTTTGTTTTCATATAATAATATTCAACATGGAATAAGAGAAAAAAGTAAAATATTTTTCAAGACTTGGTATACTCTCCTTAAATGTGGATGATGTTGGAGGGGAGGATTGAACCGTCACAGGGTAGTAATAAATTTAAATATAATATAATATTAAGTAAACTGTCAAAATTTCTCGGTACTTAGCCTGCCTGCTTAATATTTAATAAAACAATTTATAATCATTTACGAAAGAATCCCCCCGTCTTAATTGTTGGCCCATTAGGAATTAATCATATCTTCTTTTAAATATGTGTTATTTATTTGTATTTATATATGTATCCACTGGGTTTCTTGATCCAGATTCTTCTCTATGGAAGTATTTTTCACATTTGAAATTCAAACATTTTGATACATATATTAACTATCTACAAATTTCTAAAAGTATCTTTTTCCTGAAATGTCTCGCTCTCTCTCTTTTTCTTATTTATTTCACTGGATAATGTACCCAATCTATAGGAATGTTGCCCTTTCTTGGTGTAAGCCCTTCTCTTATCAACTTGTATAAAAAATTATTATTATTATTGTAGTTTGGTTTAATTTTATTAAAAGATTTCTTCCATTTAGAGCTTAGAAACGCGAAATCCAGGCACCTTTTTCATGTCTAAATCAAGCAAAATAATCCATTTACTTCACAGATGCTTTCATTCGCCGATCAGAAGAGAGCATCAAATTTTCAACATTTTTGCTGTTTCATCAGATGATGTTCATCTCGTTGTCCGGATTTAGGATTAAATTGGTTCTCAGCTCCGGCCAATTTATACTTGAAAATATGTTGGTCCTTCATTCTGAGCACTCAATGGTTTAAAAAAACTTTCAGCCCATTGCTCTCTTTGGGAGAAAACTTTATGACGCTGCTTTATATCGAACATTTCCAATGCACATCCACAGAGATCGCACAAAAATTAAAAAACTTATAATATTTAATTAAATTTCATAAATATTATACTATTAAGTAGATATTAAGGAATATTTTAGGAGAAAGAAAGGAAACTTGAGGACGTTTGAAAATCATCCTTTGAAGGAATGCTTATAGTATAATTATGCCTTTCAAAATTAATTTCAAATTTCCACGCACTTTCTATAATTCCTATTAAATATGACTAAGAATTATGTACGCTTTATTATTAAATGGGAATATTCAAAATACCTTTTTTGCATAAGCTACTTATATGATTTTTTCCCTCGTTTCTTTGTATGTGTATTTAAAACTAATTAGAACGTACATTGGGAGAATAATAAATTCAACCTTTTAGAAGCTTCTTAACAATACCTTTTCATAGGTTCTTTTTGTGTCCTTGTGAGTGTGTTTGTGTAACGTGAAATTTTCACATTTTTTCGAGAAATTTCTATTTTCCTGCAATTGTGAAGTTTTTATAGACAAAAAAAATATTTGACATGTATTTTTTTTCCGTAGTCTCATTTTTATAGGTTTTAAGGCTTATTGAATCTTCCATTTTTTTACAATTTCTATGTTGCCGTTGTTTTAGATGGCAAAGATTTACAAAAAATTAGTCCTTCTTCGATGGCTCCATCATACTCAAATCAAACAAAACCCAATAAATTGGCAGGCCAGCAACATCAGTGCTTTCATCAAGCTGTAGTGCAAAACACTGAAATCAACTTTCATGTCATCCGCAATTTCAACGATCATTATTCTTTTTACAGTTGGTTTTGATAAAGGGACATCATCATTTTCTTGGAGCATTTTATTATATATGATTAAAATATCATTAATAAAAGGAAGAAAGGTTTCAAATAATTATTCAAGTATCAAGGGTAAAAAAAAACATGTTTAGGAGAAGTTTAAGGAAAATGTTTTCAGTCTTCAACGCTTTCGACGACATAAATATTACCCTACCTCAGTATTATCCTTAACACACATGTTATGTGGTTGGGTTGATGTGGAAGAACTCTCACATCTCTTCTGACTGAGTGCTTATGATGGATTTACCCTTCTCTTTTGACACAAAAAACATATTATGTTTTACTTATTATATTTTTTGCTCGATCCGTCATGACCTCATGACAAACAAATAAAATAAATGATCGTTGTAAAAACAACAAATATTTTGGAATATTTAGAAATACACCCAATATTTGATTTACGCTGATTATTTTTTCATCGCAAAGTAAACCGTGTATAAAGAGTCTGCCAGCACAACAAATATTCTATTTAATAATGTAATCACCAAAAATAACCAGGGAAAAGAACGGACCACTTAAATTGTAACTGTGAATAAAAATTCTGCAAAATTGGAAGGATAATTTACTCCTTTTACAAACTCGCGTCAGATTATAGTAAGATTGTATTAATTATTTATAAATAAAAAAGTTATTATTTAGACATGTATTTATTTATTAAGAAAGAAAGAAAGAAAATTTTGGGTATTATGGCGCATTTTGACTGCTCAGATCATAAGCGAGCAATAATATTAAAAGTAATAAAAAACCTAAATGTTAATTCAGCCGCTGGCCCAGACAACATTTCCACCAGTATAATCAAAAATTGCGCGCCTGAACTTGCTCCTATTCTCTCAAAATTTTTCAAACTTTCATATACCACTGGCTCATTTCCGGGGAGCTGGAAAACAGTAAGAATTCAACCAATTAAAAAAAAGGAGATTCTTCAAATGTAGCCAATTATCGTCCGATCGCCATAACTTCGGTTCTTTCTAAAATCATTTAAAAAATCATTAATGAGCAAGTTCTTCACCATTTAGAATCTAATAAACTAATCCATGATAGTCAATACGGCTTTAGACAATTTCGGTCCACCGGCGATATTTTAGCATATATAACTCATATTTGGAATAAAGCACTAGAGACTGGTAAAGAGACTTTCGTAATAGGCTTAGACATTTCAAAGACCTTCGATCAAGTCTGGCACAAAAATCTTCTTGCCAAATTACCTGCATTTGGCCTCCCCCCGAGCCTCTGCAAGTTGCTTGAGAGCTTTCTCTCAAACCACTCTATTAAAGTCGAGGTTGACGGAATATCATCCTCGTCCTTTAATACTAATGCTGGAGCTCCTCAGGGCTCAGTCATCTCTCCCACGCTCTTTATTATCTATATTAATGACCTATTAAATCTGCCCTCCAGTCCAATACATTGTTACGCTGACGATAGCACTCTCCACAACGCTCAATCCTTACTTGACAATCGCGCAAACATAGCCTCCTCAATAAATTCAGATTTAAGCATGCTTAAAAAATGGGGATCCCACAATTTGGTAAACTTTAATGGTAGCAAAACACAA
Organism: Forficula auricularia; assembly: GCA_024734495.1. Lineage (NCBI taxonomy): Eukaryota > Metazoa > Arthropoda > Insecta > Dermaptera > Forficulidae > Forficula > Forficula auricularia. The sequence continues at coordinate 7,293,368 of JALMQS010000117.1, forward strand.
TGCTGCCTAATTTCTAGGCGCGCAGATAGGAACCTTCCGGACATTTCCTTTGATTCGAGCTCATTGGAATTCCGTAATAAAATATCAATGTTAGGTGTCACCTTAGGTTCTGACCTCTCTTGGAATGACCATATTATCTCAGTAGCAAAAGCTGCAGCATGTAAGCTTGGCTTTCTTTTCCGAACCAACGATTTTTCACCCCCACTCAACTCCTTACATTATTCAAGGCTCAAATTCGCCCCTGTCTTGAATATTGCTCGCATTTGTGGAGAGGGGCCTCCAAGTATTCTCTTAATACCTTAGATGCAATTCAGAGGCAAGCTATCAGACTGATAGGCGATCCTACATTAACTGACACTCTCGACTCCCTAGCCCATCGTAGATCTGTCTCCGCCCTTTCCCTTTTTTATAGATATTACCATGGCTTTTGTTCTGACGAAATAAAATCGATAATCCCACCAAAGGCTTCATTTGCGCGAAATACACGATTTTCTAAAATTCAACACCCCTACGCGCTTAAACTAGATACTAATCGAACAAACGCATTCGCCAATTCATTTATCCCTATGACATCTAGAGACTGGAACTCTCTTCCCCCGACCGTCTTTCCAGCAACTTATAACCTTCAATCTTTCAAGACCAGCATCCACAGATACCTTCGACTGCTACCCAATCCCTAAATCTCCCCTTATCTTCACGTTACAAGGGTCCACCACGGACTACAGAGGTTGTACCTTCTTGGTGCAACTTCTTCTTGTATCAATATCATTATAAAAAAAAAAATAATAATAATATTTTATTTGAAAAAGAGGTAGCCAGCGTTTTCTTATAAAATTCGAAACACTTACCTCTCGAGTGGTAAAGTAAGTTAACACCCACCCACTTACTACTTTAGGAGTGCAAGTAAACTTAACATTAGCAAAATAACATGGGACTACCCTTATTTTATTATTTGAACTAAGAGATTATTTTTTTAGAATTAATTGATTATTCTTCTTTCTTTTAAAAGATTAAGATCTTGTTAAATAATTAAATCCATTGAGGTCAGGCTAAATGAAGACGCGGTTTCACACATTCGTTAATATTTAGATCACTTAAAATTAATATAGCTTTAACAACGAGATAATGCCCTAAAGAGACTATATTAAAACATTAAAATAATCTTTTAAAGTGAATGGCCAGACGGATCATAACTTGAAATAATATTTTCCAAAATATCCCTCTAGAGGTCTTGAGGCGGACCTACCCGTTCGTGAGAATCTGGCTACGCCAATAACATTTCTAATATATATTATATACTAGCTTCAAGGCCCGAAAGTTAAAACTAATGTTAAGATATAAACATTCTAAATAAAATTTATTATTGAATATCTGAACAAAATTCATCTGTTTCGATTCCCCAAAGAATCAGACAGATGTATTGTAGTTATAAATAAATATATATATATTTTAATTTTGAAAAATAAATTAAAAAATCAAGATAACAAATCTTTTTTGTTTGGACCAGTCATCCTATATTCTGCTTGCCCATTTTTTTCTTCTCTTCTCGTTCTTAATATATATGAATGACTGTTTTATACTCAGTTGAGTTGAGTAATTTTATATATGTTAATTATTCCTTTCAATATTTTATTTTATCATTAATAATATGGGTCTATTGCAAATAAGTTTCGACTCAAAACAAATCATTTAATTCGGCTTGACTGTTTTTATTTCGGCTTGGTCCTAGACTCTGAACTTAAGTCTAACCAAAACTCACCAAAACCAACCCAAAATGATTGAAAAGTAACTTAATACATTGGGAAATATGTGGGGGGGGGTGATTAGAAAGAGCTTCGCCTGTGTGTTCTAGGTTATCGATTTAAATCGAAACCTCTGAATTGCGGGTTGCATCATTAGGTGTTAAATATTAAAACCTAATGTTTTTTGAATGTCACTAAAATAAAAATAAACAATAAAAAAACTAATAATTTCGATAGTGTTAAAACTATTTTTAATTATGATTATCAGAATACAAATACGTACATTTTGTTGTTCGTTCATTTAATGCATGTTTTCTTTTCGTTTTTCGTTGTAATATTGTTTTTTTCTCATTTACTCTGATTGAAAACTTTCAGTATACCTTTGCATTCACTTATAAAGAAAATAATTAAATACCAAATCCGTTGTAAAGCCAGACCTCGAAAAAAATTATTCTTATTTGAGTGAGGCCCTTATAGCCCAAGAGCCCACGACGGCCAGACCTTCGTTATTTTATAAAAGCTGAAAGTTTTTCTGTGCATGTCCCCTATACAGGTAAGAACGACCAGCGACTATAGAGTTTGGGTTGTGGTTACTTTGGCAGGTAACAGGTAATAAAGATGTATAAAATAGTACTTTAAATTCGTTAAAGTATAAAGCTCAATTTTTTTATATTATCTTCGGGATAACTTTAGAAATCTCGTCATCCATTGCCGAACACTTATGACAGTTGCTACCCCCTGCCAGACACCCCTAAACTTTAATAAATTATAATTATACTTTCGTTATAATATAAAAGATAAATTTTATATATGTTAATTGGCGACCTATAAACAAATGTTACCTCAATAGGCGGACAGTTTTAATGGTTTTTACATAGATTTTTGACATTTCGGTTATTATTGATAACCATTGGTGAAGACATGGAGGAATCGACTTAAAATCAAAAATAACCATCGATTCTTATCTAATACTATCTAACTCAAGCTTGAGTTGTTATCCATAAAAGAATTTAGTCTTTTCGATTTTAAGTCGATTCTTCCACGTTTTCAGTAGAGGTTGCCATTAATAGTCAAAACAACAAAAATGGAATGCAATAAGGTTATTCCTCTAGTATTAGATAAGAATCGATGGTTATTTTTGATTTTAAGTCGATTCCTCCATGTCTTCACCAATGGCTATCAATAATAACCGAAATGTCAAAAAAAAAATTCAGTCGAATAGAGAACCTCCTCCTTTTTTGAAGTCGGTTAAAAATCTATGTAAAAACCATTAAAACTGTCCGCCTATTGAGGTAACATTTTTTTATAGGTCGCCAAGTAACATATATAAAATTTATCTTTTATATTATAACGAAAGTATAATTATAATTTATTAAAGTTTAGGGGTGTCTGGTAGGGGGTAGCAACTGTCATAAGTGTCCGGCAATGGATGACGAGATTTCTAAAGTTATCCCGAAGAAAATATAAAAAAATTGAGCTTTATACTTTAACGAATTTAAAGTACTATTTAACCGACTTCAAAAAAGGAGGAGGTTCTCTATTCGACTGATTTTTTTTTTTGTGCGTATGTTACCTCATATCTCCGCCAATTGATACGGATTTTGAAAAAAAAAATTGCATTGGGTCCAGTCTAGCTTCCGATTGGTCCCGTTTTTTTTCTCATAGGTATTAGACCTTTTTTATTAGGTTTGTTTAGACCTAACCTCTTTGTTTATGAACCGATTTCGATGGTTCTTTTTTTATCCGAAAGGGGGTGTCTTAGGGATGGTGTCATATTATTTTGGTCAAGTTCTGAAGGTATAAAATAATTATTATCTTATTTAGTTACAACTAAACGACGAAATATTAACATGAAATTACTTTTTGAAGTTGGTGCCAAACATACATTCCTCATATCCTTTTTTAATCCCATTCGATTTAAACCAGGGTTATCCAAACCGTGGCCCAATATAAAGTCATAAAATTTCTTAAAATTAAAACATTTAGATACTGGAAAACACACAACAATTTGGCCTGATAATTTTTTTTCTCTAAAATTAGAAATCTGAAAATATAATGTGAAGTTTTCGAAAAATAAAAGTGCTAATTTTAAATTTTGAACCTCGAACTAGATTTCAGGGTTTTCGAAAAAAAAATCTTCATTTCAGTCTATTTTCGACTCCATTTTCATTAGAAATAAATTTTCTACTTCCAAACTATCTGATTGAATGTTCTAGAACAACAATTAGATACCGATCAAAAAGAAAAATTGAATATTATTTCTTTATTAGAATTTGATTCTAAATAGGTATCTATCAAGGAAAAATATAAACAAATACTATACATAATATCACTTTCTGTAAGTATGTAGGTATGTATTTACATATACCAGAAGCTATTTTAAAGTATAAAATTTACGAAAGGTAAAATTAGAAGCTCACTATGAGCTAAAAAAATAATAAAGTTCTTATTTCCACATTATCTATCATTATCATTACTATCTTTATTGAATAACAAATATTAATAGAATTATAATATTTTATCCGAGGCCCGAAACATTTGTTTTTTCTTCAAATTTGGCCCGTGTAAGCCAAAAGGTTGGACAACCCTGGTCTCCTAGGGTCTATGCCTCTAGGGGCCACTTAAAAGAATATAAATTTGCCTGTGGTAAAGTAACTAAATTGGTGACGTCAGAGCGTCGGGCCTAATGTAACAAGCTGCAAGCTGTTAGTGCAGGTTCCTAAGAGAGTAGAGTTTGAAAATGTTATTCTATTTAAACTATTTGATTTGCCCATACCTCATAAATGTGTCATGAATTAAATACTATTATCTAAACCAATTAAAAAAATAAATGGCTGCGTAGAAGTCAACATTATATTAGGTTTGTGAAAACGCATTATCGCGACAAATGAAATTAAAGACCACGCCAAAAGTTAACGGTTAAAGTAACATTTTAAACTTTGCTTACTCGTTCAAAAATCTTTTTTTTTTTCTGAAATGTTAAGAAAAATCTTTTTAAAGCAAGATTTGTACTATTTATCTGTACCTAATGCCTATCGGGATTCCAATACTCACAAATAGCTACTTAACAATGAAAGGAAGTACATATAAATTTATTTTTGCTCCTTAATTGTTTATATTTTGAAAACAAAGAACTCTTAGATTTTGTATTTTCTAAATCCAAAATTTCTGGTTAAAATTTTTTTTAAAAATCAGAAAATATCGAATCATTATTCGCAGAGGCCTAGAACTTTTATAGCTAATAAGATGAAATTGGGTAAAAAAGGTTGTTTTAATAAGAAACACTTTTTCAGTACCGTCTAGCTTACACCGTTCACTGATAAAAATTCTCGAAGAGCGCATCAAGTTTTCTAATTTTATTAGAAATGGCTCAGTTTATAAATTCTACAAATCCATTTAATCCTTATCAATGAAAAATAAAAACGAATTTTATATGACAAGTATTTTGAGATTTAAAAAAGTATAGCATCCGAATCGCACTTGGACGGCTTATTTGTGTATAATGTGTCGCAACACTCACAACTCAAATAAGAAATATACTATGGGTCAACTAATTAATAAATAATGTTTCCCAATGAACGTTTCAAAGACACTATCGCCTTTTGAGTGGAATTTTATTAATTTTTTAATTCCATTATATAATAGAAGACTTTTATATTTATAGATGTCAATTTATTAAAACTTCTTTTATAAGTCATCTGCTTCGTTAATAACGTTGGAGATATTTTAATTAACATTTTCTCCTCAGTATTGTTATTTATTATTTTTATTATATCTGTATCTATACTGTATATATTTGAATGTTTAAAATATTCACTTTAATTTAGAAAAATATTTAAAAGAAAGAAATATATATATCAAATCCCTTAAAAAAGTTTCAACATGATGAGAAGGCCATTTATTTAAATGCAAAAGAATGAAAAATGAAAAAAAGTCACAAAGAACTAAATGAATAAATCACTAGACGAGTCTTTTATTTCAAAAGTAAAAAGACAATTAAATGGATAAAATACAAAAAAAAAATATTAGAAGTAGTAGATGTAATAATAATAATAATATTAATAATAAGATGAATGAGAGAGGTAAAGAGAATATATTTTTGTTCTTATCTTTTTCCAATCAACGCCTGCATAATTTTTTTATTAATTTTCCTTGCTAAGGTTTAGGTTACTTTTCACATTTTTTTTGCTTGAGATCGATTCTAGAATGTCTACATATAACGAAAGAATATATTTTAATTACTTTTTTTTTATAATTAAAATTCAATAACTTAAAAGCGAAGAAAAATTCAAACTTATTTTGTTGTCAACATTGTACGCGTTGGACGGGGGTTTTAATTAGTGCATTCCTTATTTAAAATCTAAACATTAAAAATTATCTTGGTAGAATCTAAGGAAATTATTCAAACTAGGACTAGTAAGACTCCCTCTTTACCCTCGGCATGCTGAAGGATGATGTCGTAAATAATTAATAGAGGTCTGCAGATGCTTGCTTCAGTGGTTACCCAGCCAGGTTAATTTCCTTGGAAACGTAAATGCTATCCACCTTGCAAAGGAGAGGACTTAACCTAAAACCTACCACAGCCAACAGTGGTTACTTCGATCGCTTCTCTGCTTACAGAAGCTAATAATGAACAAAGCTGTAAATAAGCATTTGGGCTTTATGTTCAAAAGGGCAAGTAAAAGACAAATAAACTGTTCTCATTAGACCAGAACTATATAATAGACTTGTATGTGCACAACGTTTAACTTCTTTGTAATTTTAAATTAATTGTATTTATAATTTTGTTCTTCATCATATTAATTAGTTTGATTCTAACTCTCAAATCAAAATATTTTCCCTTTGCACGTATGATTAGTGAGCAAAATTAACTCGACATCTCTATCAAATGAAAATAAATAAACTGAAATCTTAATTTTCTTCCTACAAAATCGTTCAAAAGACCAAAATGTGTTCCCCAAATGGGGGAAATTATTTATATGAAAAAAAATGTATGATATTCTCAATTTTGTGGCTAAATTCGTAATAAGCTACCTCGAACAACCTCAGGTGACAAATTTCGTTTAATTTAGAAAATATTTAAATTTAGCTCGCCATCCGCCATTTCTTTTTTCGCAATTGTAAATTCGAATACCTATTCAGCAATTTTGAAAACGACCAAGAACCAAATTTCAACAATATTTTCAGAAATATTTAAAAGTTCGGGTTCAATATACAATGAGTCATTTTGTTTTTCCTTAATTTTAAAATTAGCACACTCTAAAATCCCCGAATAAAAAAAAATCAGAGAGATCCCATGACTCCATCTCCAGCTTTTCTCGTCATCTGTAGCACTGTGACTGCGTCCTTTGGAAGAGCTAGTGCTGGGAGAGACTAATAAATATAAAACCAGTCACCAAAAAAGACCACGATGAATTTCGCCTAAGTTGTGGGCTGAGATCTGAGCACCCATCTCTTCGGGGACGTGAGGCATATGAAGAAAAACAGGCATATACCTACGCTATTAAGAGATAAAGAAGAAGAAAGACATTTATTCATTCATCCGCATGATGACACACACAAACGAACCATTAGCTGGAAATGGTCTTATTGGAATTAGAGAACTTCATAAAATTAATTCCGATAAAAACGAATTTCAATAGCACAGTAATGTAATCAAAATCAAAGTAAAAAAAAACAAAAAAAACCCAGATATTTCGATGAATTTTTAAACGAAACGTTAAATTTTATTATAATCCAATATCTCCGTTACTCTAAGAAAATCCCGCCACTTTTTCTTTTTTTTCGAACTTCATTAAAAGACTTCTATTGTTCTTCGATATCAGTTATCGAATTTGGATAAAACAGAAGTAGTAAGCTATTTTATATATTAAGGAAACCAAGGAATTTATTTCCTCCCGAAAATGAAGCTAAATGCTCGACTCATAGTGAAGGTCATTTAACATTAATTTTATGATAAAAGGAACCTTGGATTATTATTTTTATATTTTAATTTTAGGGGGCAACAACAACAATTTAAAGCCCTTGTACTTACAGAGATACCTGCCCCCACCCCCCCCCCCCCCCGACCATTAAGGGAGCTGATTTTTGCAAGTTCTTTAAGGCCTTGAAGGCTAACTATATGGAATTTGGAATTAAAATCAACTTGCCTGTTCACCACACGACTTTCACATTTTCATTTATTTGAAATCTTCGCGACACTAGCAATTTACACCCCCTTCCTTTATTTCGTTATTTATGATTTTCTCAAAAACGTCTCTAACGATTTTTTTAAAAAATTGTGTATTTATCAAGTGTCATGAGTTAATAGTTGTGTCAAATTTTTAATCCGATTGAATTAAAGGAAGAGGTTGTAAATTAGAAGTGTCGTAAAATAAATATTTTAATCGTTCAAATCTCGTCTTCGGAAAGACGCAGAGCCTTGAAATTTGAAACTTAAGCTATCTAGAGGCTACAATTTCAATTACAATAAGTATAACAAGATTTTAGCTAAATTAAAAAAACCGGAAGTTGATGCTTACGTACTTAAGAATGTACTCTCCTGCGTTTCGCAGCCATAAGTCTCAGAGATATGAAATTCGAAATTTAAGCTTGATATAGGCTAGAAGGAGTACATCAAGCTTTTGCTTGAAATCGGAAAACCGGAAGTAGACATTTACATGAAATATTTTTCGTTTTTTTTTTCTCAAAAACGGCTATAACGATTTTTTTTAAAATTAGTGTATTTAACAAGTGTCATGAGTTATTAGTTGTGTCAAATTTTTAATCCGATTTAAATAAAGAAAGGGGGTGTAAAATAGAAGTGTCGCGGCGCCGGTATCCAACTATTAAGAGCATCGATTCCTTCCACCTAGAAGTTACAAAATGAAATTAACTTTTTTCATCTCTGAGGTACAAGCTCTCAAGGAGTCAGGACCCAGACAGGAGATCGCAATACTTCCACATTATATTCTATGAATATAAATGTGAAAGTAAAAATAATATATATTGTATTGAAATGTTTACTGATAAAAACAAATTAATCGATTTATACATTATATTAATACTAATTAAATATTTGTAACAAAAAAATTTCACATGTTAATTTATTTTTTATTTTTTAGGTATGTTCTTTCAGCGGTTGTAAATCATTCTTTGTGAGTATTTAATTAATTAGTATCAGTTTTTATAATTAAAATAAATATTGAAAATTCCTCCCTAAATTATTATGATATAATATTCTATTCATAAATGTATTAATTATAATTAAATGAATATCTCTGATTTATTTTTATTCATTAAATTTAAATTAAATAAATGAGAAATATATACTAATATAATTCTACATATATGCGTTGCCTTTCCCTTCGCATTGCTCGCCAAAGGCAGTGGAGAGATGCCATACCCCTTAAACAGCACATATATGTACTATCTATTAAATTTCATAAATTTCACTACCAATATGAATGTAGGTATCCCTTCTCTTGGCCATTTTTGGAAGCTAGTTTTTCCATTGAGAATTCCTTTAAAGACTTAGGCCCGGTTGTATGTCGCAAAGTAAATGCTTTTTACCACTAACCAAGGTAGATGGTAAATGGAGCCACTGGGGTGGCCAATCAGATGACAGGCACATTCAGTCTCAGAGCTAAGAAATTCGAAACTTGAGCTCGATAAAGACTAGAAGGAGTACAGCAAGCTTTTTATGTTGTCTTGTCTAAGGTTTGATTTCCAGATTGATCTGAGAAAACTAGAGATTTCCGCAGTTTCTTCACGATATTTTGGTTTCTAATTCTGAAGTCGATTTCAAGTTTCAATATCGAAATGACATTCCCTACAAACCTTACTTTTTTCGATTTTATATGATAAAATATTCCATAATAATCATAACTATTCAGCGAGCATACAAATGTTAAACTTAATCACATCTCATAAGCTGTCGCTTTTTAACAGGTTGATTCTCAACCGTTGGATTCGCTAAACTTCTTCGGTTGTCGGTAAAGAAAAAAAGAATGCTATGACTCGAATTTCAAGTCCAAATATTTCTGGTCACCACCGCTGAGAACAAAGAATAGTAGGCCATCATGCGGTCTTTTCATTTTAGCCTCAGCCATGCCGCAATGCGATTGACGATGATGATTGATTATTCATTGGTCAATCAATGACATTTGATTAGTTTGTTTTTAACTGACTTCAAAAAAAAGAGAAAATTTGAATTATTGTTTTGTTAATCCTCTCAATTCTCGAAAACAAACTAGTCCGATTCGCAATTTTTATTTTTTTATTTTTACTTTACCCATGAAAAGCAGATAAAGTACGTATTGTATTCAGTCTTGCGCCAAGCGCCTTTTCAAAGGGTCTTCAGCTAAAGACTACGTCTCCCATGGTCTCAACCAAAGTCAGAAATTGTAGTATTCATTCAGGTTAAATTTTAGGACCTGACTGTTTTGCCAAAAATTAGATGTGGGGTCGCCCAAATAGAGCGATTTTTTCATTTAGCCCGTGGGCATATACTCTATGTATTTATGGATTTCTTATTTTCGTAGACGATTTTTTCAACACCATTCAACTGAATGAAATAACATATCAGATTACTTTAACAAAATGAAACGCTGATATGTTTTTCGTACATATATTGGACAACAAACAAGTAATTTATTCTAATACTTTTTTATTTTTTTTCTAAATATCTTGAAAATCTTGAAAATCTTGATCAAACTCAATATTGTATTTAAGTACCTTTTGGACCTCAAAACATGTGAAAGTAAAAAAAAAGGTTACATAAAGATTTTAGAAAAATTACATTTTAAAGTACTATTAAGATAGTACTTTTTTAAATTCTTTATAATTTATTTATTTGATCAGTTTAAAATAGCACATGTAACCTTGCTCAAGTAAGAATGGATGGATTTATTACTGTAAAATGATTTTGGGAAGAAATTTTATAAATAGCCACAGCAGGGCTATCGTATCCGTTGCTGGATATCTGAAGGAATAAACTGAAAATCATAGATAGCAATCGATTCTATTTATTTATATGGAGAGAACAAGAGTCATATTTAAAAAAAATACACAATACAAAACAAACATAATATAGATCAGAAAAAATAAAAAAACTATGACTTATTACACATTTTCTCACTGAGAGATATAGTATAAAACAAAGTTGGAATCTAGGGACAGAGCCAAAAATACAAATTTTAGCATGTTGAATGATTCTTATCCATTTTCAAACTCAATAGAAGGAATCGCATGGAACTGGACAATTACATTTAAATTAAATTAAAAAAAAACAAAACAATAACATAGAACAGAGCCTCTCTCAAACAAACCAAAAGGCTCGCAGGCTCACCCCCCCCCCCCCCCCAAGGGCTCACTCTCACCCAACCTAAAATGACTCAAACAGTCAAATAGTTAAATCAATCAATCAAAGTTTAATTCTATAGTCACCAAAATTAAAATCAAAAAGTAAATAAATTAAATCGTATGAGTCAAAAAGCTAAAAACCAAATAAATTAAATATATTAAGTCAGTTAAGTTTAAAATTGAATAGTCAAAAATAATTAAAAATCAAAAACCAAAACAAACCCAATACAACCAAATTACATCAGTATAGTCAAAAATTTTAAATCACTAACTGAATAAAATAATAAATTAACCCAACCAAAAATGAAAAGTCATGAATGTTAAAACAAAAATAAATTAAATAAATAAATAAAATCAACGCAGTCAAACAAATTAAACAAATAAAAATTGAAAAGTCATAAATAGTAAAATTCAAATAAATTAAACAAATATACAAGCAAAATCAAAGTAGTTAAAATGTCAAAGCTGAATGAATCAAAATAGATCAGGCGAGTTACATCCACCACTCACCAGATCAGGAGAGTAAATTTTACCGAACAATGATCAACCAAAGCAAATCAAAACACTCAAATGTGAATCATGTAAAAATCAATCTAATTTCGTTCTTGAAAGCCCGCCTGCTTGTATTATAAAAATCACAGCCACAAAAATAATTATTAAAATCGCTGCACAATCTGACCAACCCGCGTTTGTACGACACATAGATTGCGCAAACACATGAGACAACCTGGACTCTCATCTAATACTTGAGGAATACCTAAAAATTCTACATTTATTTTTGATGTTTCGTTTATTTTTTGGTAGCCATTGCGGAAGACATGGAGGAATCGAATTAAAATAAAAAATAGTTACCAATAATGATCGAAACGTCACAAATACACTGTAGAATTGTTATTCCTCAAGTATTAGATGAGAATCAGTGGCTATTTTTGATTTTAAATAAATATTGACTTCAAATAGCCATGATATTTGATTAACAATAAAGAAATAATCATATTAATATTTCCAACGACTCTGGATAAAGTCTAGCAACGATTCGTTGCTGTTTATTTTGTTATTATTATTATTATTATTATTATTATTATTATTATTTTCTTATCTTTAAAGAGTTTTCTATTATATATTAAATAAATTTTCAAGAAAGAAAGAAAAAGAGACGGATAAAGAGGATTTAGTCAACTAGAAAAATTCAATAGAAGAAGAAATCTTTAGAGAAATTCCGAGCTTCATTCCTCTCACCCCGCGCCCCCCTCCCCTCACGTTTTGTAAAGCCCTCAAGTGAAGTCAAGAGAAATAATTATTCCTGGTATTCAAGGCATTTTTTAACATTCTTACTTTCTCTAGTATTCTTAAGAATTTAATAAATAATCCTCTTTTTTGGTTTTTTGAAACAAATAGGTATACATACATATATCTATATAAATTAAATCCTTCCGTGTCTGATAGAAAAAAAGGTGTTTTTGCTCGAAGGCTGAAATTCAGTACACACACACATTCATTGGCACCAAAATTAGATGAGAAAAATTTAATATAGGTACATAAATTATTTTCCATTCTAATAAACACGTGGGGGGCGAAAGAGGGGTCAAAATATTGAAATTTTTGTTCCATCTGGACGAAATTTAATACACTTATTTTTTTTTTTTTGAATAATGTAAAAATGTTGCAAAAATTAACTACCAAAAATAAGCAATCCGGGTGAGAGGAATGGAGCTCGGAATTTCTCTAAAGATTTCTTCTTCTTTTGGATTTTTCTAGTTGACTAAATCCTCTTAATCCGTCTCATTTTCTTTCTTGACAATTTATTTAATATATAATAGAATAGAATAGGCGAAAGAAGTGTCAAAATGTTGAAATTCTAAACTTTTTCTTCCATCTTGAACAAATTTAGTACACTTACTCTTTAGAATAATGTAAAATTGCTGCAAAAATCAATTACCCAAAATAGGTTCGTGTGGGGTCAAAACTATTCTTACAATTTATTAAACTGAAAACATAATGGTTCGACATTTTAAACCTGAAGGATTGGAATTACCAACGAATTCGAATTCAGCCCTACGACAAATTTTGAGAATTTCACTTTGGCAACTAAAGCGGAGGAAGATGATAAATTGAAACTTCTAATCAACAACGTATCTCCAGAAATTCACTAACTTTTAGATAATTCCGAAACATATCAGGGTGCTCTGAAAATCTTAAAAAACCTCTATATAAACCCAATCACTGAAGTTTTTCCACAATACGTATCCAGAAATCAACATTCAGATGAGCCCATCGATGAATATGTTGAAGCTTTGAAAGTTTTCGGTAACATACGATGGGTTTAGTGTCGACACACTTATATTATGGTTTGTAAATAATATAAATACCTTTTAGACAAAATAACTTTCAAACGTTAGTTTTAATTTTTCCTTAAAGCAATTTTAAATAATGTAATCAACAATTTCATATGTTAATTCTACATATTTAGAAAATTATTTTATTATTTTTTGAAAAGGAAAAATAAATTGAGCATCCGATGGGATTCGAACTCAGTAGGCCTAGTTGGTAAGGCACTCTTCGCGTAAAGGAGAGAGACACAGGTTCGAATTCCGTCGGATGCTCAATTTATTTTTGTTTTTCAAAAAATAATAAAATAATTTTCTAAATATGTAGAATTGACATGGGAAATTGTTGATTACATTATTTAACTTTCGCTGTTCAAATTGCTTTAATATAAATACCTGTTTTATGGAAAAAATATTTTTCTGCTCGATCAAAAAAAAATCACGAAGCTATAATATATTTATAAATTTATTTGATCGTCATAAAAAATCTAATTACCTACCTAAAATGATAAACATTCGTCTTCGAAATTAAATTTTCATATAAAAATTAAGGAGAAAATTAATCATCAAATGGGGAACAACCCGATGAGTGGAAAATAATTTAATTGCGGAGAAAAGGGCAAAAAAATAATTTGTAGAATTGAGGTAACATAATTTTATAAATTAACCTGGCATTTGAAGAACAGAAAGTGCGGATTTGGATTTAAATCTGACTGCAAAATATATAAAAGATGAAATATAATTATATATTATAAACATATAAAAAAGAGAAAGATTTAAAACGAATTTTTTTAAATATGATTTCAATTTGGTAAAAATGGAGGGTACGGGTCATGTGTGAAGTTAGATAGGACCCCCATTTTTTCTCCTAATCAACAACAACATACAGACCGAAAACTTTCGGGTGTGTTTAGTCCGGTCCGAGCTAACTTCACACATGCCCCGTACACTCCAATTCATCCTTAAATTAAAAAAAAAAAAAAAAAAAACGATTAGAGATGACCAAGTAAATTTATTCCCAGTATTTACTAATTTATTACTTGAAAAAAAAATCTCCCTTAATGAAAAAACGAATGAAATGTCAAAAGGTAATCAAGGCATCAAGGGTAATTTCAAACTCGTAAATAATTCAAATGGATATATAAATTAAAAAAAAATAAAAAATAAAAAGTTCTTTGATACTTGATTTTTTTTTTTTTAATTGCCTAAATGAAGGACTCTGGGTTCAACCTGTCTGGTTGAAATCAAGATTATGTTTAAATGAGCATTTTTACTTTCACTTAAAATGAATAAGTGAAATATTAGAATGCCGACTCCAGAAATAGACTGTTTGATGCCTTCTAGAATCAAACTACTCGTAGCTGCGTTGAAAGTGACTTATATTACGAATAAATTTTTTTCAATTTATTCAAAAGTTCAAAATGTCGAAAATAACAATTAGCAATCTTTAAATTTCTGAAGAAATCGCGAGAGATTGTCATCTACTAAATTCGATCAGTCATTAATAATTTTTATTACAATTCAAAAGGGTTGTATTCACCTTTGTATTGAAACCGAGTACCCAAAAAATGAAAGTTACACTGTGAGATGGATACATTTTACAGCAATCAAGAATATGGTCTATTTTAACACTGAAAAAAGTAAATTAATATAATTATTGTGAGTCGGTAACATGTCGGTAGATGCAATTTAGAAACGAGCCGTCAGGCTAATTGACGATTCTACCCTCACCGACTCCCTCGACTCGCTAGCTCATCGAAGAAATGTCTCTGCCCTTTCCCTTTTCTATAGATACTATCACGGCAGATGCTCTGATGAGATAAAATCAATAATTCCCCCCAGAGCATGCTTTGCACGTAGAACGCGTTTTGCCGACTCCCAACACTCTTTCGCGGTCAAATTAGAAAAGTGCCGGACCACTTCATTCGCCAATGCGTATATCCTTATGACTTCAATGAACTGGAACTCTCTTCCAGCCTCCATCTTTCCCAGCACTTATAATCTTCAAACCTTCAAAACCCGAGTGCATAAACACCTACGTCTACACCCTCTCACTTAATCAACTTTCCCTTCGGTAATGCAAGGGTCTTTCGAGATCCATAGGGGCTGCATCTTTACTGGTGCGCCCCTTCTTGCATTCGATTGCATTAAAAAAAAGATATATATATATATATATATCAGTGGCGTGCGGTCTATGGGTGCTGTGGATGCGGTGCATCCCTAAAATTTCAAACATTTAGAGTACTTTCATAATTTTTTTTTTGTGTTTTTCATCATAGGCTCCACGAGGAGCGCTTGATGAAAGTCATGATTTAAAAAATAAAACAACAAATAAACAAAACACACAAATAAATAAAACAATTCAGGAGGATCTTTAAATTTTCAAATTATTATCCGTTATTTCAAACATTTCTATAAAAACATTTTTTCTTTTGAAAAGTATATTTGTTCTCGAAATGAAATAAAATTGTTGCATAGTTTGAAGGGGTGATTAAAATGAATGATTTTCCGAAAAGGATGCGAATAGAAGGTTTGAAGTCCTTCCCTGGGAGGGATGAACCTCGATTAGAATTAGGTGTACATGTCTTTGGAATTATGTGGAATTATTTTGGAATTATTTTGCCTCTTTATCTATTGTCTTCAACTTGGAATTGAAAGTGCACGTGGAAGAAGGTGTACACGATATTAGGTCACGGATCACCCCTCGCTGGTATATCTTCTAGTTCAATCATGTCAAAGACAAGTCCAGACGAGTTTTAATCGAATAAAAAATGTTCTCGCTGAGGAACTATTAAAATACTAATACAAAAAAGGAATAAATAAAGAAGATTCGAGAATTTTTGGAAAAATTCATTTCTAAGAAAAGAGTGTTATAGACAAGTCATAGCTTGCTTATATAGCAATAGAATTAGGAAAATTAATTCTGACTCCTACCCTCACTCAAACAAAGCAGTATCCGTTTGGGGGCGAAGGTCCCAAAATATATTTTTTTTAAATCTAATGTTAAATTTGAAAAATAACGAAAATTATGTCATATTCGATGAAATTTGCAAAAAAAAAAAAAAAAAAAAAAAAAAAAAAACGAAGATTAAAATACGAATAAAATTTTAAAGAATGAAGGGTACTTTTTTGGACAGCATCTCCTGATTGAAAAGTCACCAAACGCCCCTGATATAAATACTATATATAAGAGCCTAGATTAATTTGTAGCAACGGTCCGAGAATGCTGCCGACAGGGAGCGCTGATGCCGTCGGTATATTTGCGGCAAATTTGAAATATAATTGTAATTGTAGTTTGAAATGAAATACTCCAATTGATTTTAAATTAAGAAACATTAAATATATTTATAATTATTCCTCCCCCCCCCCCCTCACCACTCAAAAATTAAATATTCAATTCGCTTTTCTTTGCGCACAGAAAAATAAATTAGTCACATCTTATTTGATTTATATTTTATATATTATTTGTTTATTTTTTAATAATATACCAGTTTTTTAAAAATTTTTAAAAATCTAAATTTTGTTATTCTTATTTTTGGATTTTTACAAAATTGAACGACTTAAGACACGATTGCCCGAGTTTATCATGGCAATACTGGAGGGAGCAGCCTGTCATACAAACAACACCTGATCTCTTTTAAATATTTGGAGCCTTATATCCATTATCGAATTTTAAAAAAATGATGTAATATAATGCCTTCGGCACGCCCTCGAAGCTCGTATATATATATATTTATTTATTTATTCAAAGATCTTTGTAATAAGTCCTTAAGCTTAAACACAATAATTTGAAAGTTTATATTGGGAAAATAAGGACAAGTTTTTTATGTGTGACTTTTTTATTTATCCACCAACGTTTCGTCGACTTTGCCGACTTCTTCAGGGCTTCAAATAGTCATGTCACACATTCGTTTAAATTTTCTTATTACCTTCGTTACCATTGAAGGCCATCAGAATACAATTTTCAAAAGATATTTGGCACATTCACAAAAAACACAATTTTTTTCTCTTTTTAATAACAACCTTATCAATACAGAACAGAACAGTAATCACTTCTTACAAAAAAATAGAATAGAATATTTTTCTTTTTATCCCTATATACAAAAATCTCAACTTCGAATGAATGAACGAAATTTTTGTATATAGGGATAAAAAGAAAAATATTCTATTCTATTTTTTTGTAAGAAGTGATTACTGTTCTGTTGTGTATTGATAAGGTTGTTATTAAAAAGAGAAAAAAATTGTGTTTTTTGTGAATGTGCCAAATATCTTTTGAAAATTGTATTCTGATGGTAACGAAGGTAATAAGAAAATTTAAACGAATGTGTGACATGACTATTTGAAGCCCTGAAGAAGTCGGCAAAGTCGACGAAACGTTGGTGGATAAATAAAAAAGTCACACATAAAAAACTTGTCCTTATTTTCCCAATATAAACTTTCAAATTATAAATTAAATTATGGACGGAAATGATAACTTAAACACAATGTATTATTATTATTAATAGACATAAATCTAAAATATTCATTTATAATTAAAGGATAAATGAATTACGTACGGTGCATACATTAGCTTACCCATTCAATCGCGTTTATGCTCAATTACAACAGGTAACTAACTGCAACAGCTACGATAAATTGAATTAAAGATTTAGCTAAAACTCGGCTACTGACTTTTTTAGGTTGTTGAAATAGTCGGATGTCCAGGGCTCTCTAGCAATCGCCGAAGCAATCGCTACAGGGCTGATGTCGCTATCGAAATTGAATGGTTGCTTAGTGGAACTCCACGTCGCATTCAGACGAACCTCAATTGGCTTCCTATCGGCCACTGGAATGCCATTTCCATCCAGAAATCTAAAAAAAAGCATTAAGGTTTCTTATTTAAAATCATTTCCTCTATAATCCAGAACTGATGAAATGATATCCCTAAAACTTTTCATAATAATAATAAGAAATGTATAAATAATAGGTACTTAAATAAATAAATTAGAGTAATGAATTAATTATTAATTTCTAAGAGAGATATTACACTTGAGGCCAATAAAACTCTCAAGACTAGCTTAGAAAGTATTATTTTGTTTTTAACCATGCTTAACTCAAAATATATAAAGTTAATTAAATTACTCTTATATTTATCTTATTTCGTCATTGAGATATATATAAACACCCACCCACATATATATATATATATATATAACATTATATTTATTTAAATTGTTCAAGACCTTTAGAGACGTGGAAAAGCAATTAGTCTAATTTCTAGGCTTACTAACTGCAATCTGCCATACACTTGAACTGAGTTTGTCTTAAATATTTTGAAGTTAGTGGCTTTAACTTTTCATGGGATGAATATATTCGTTATCAAGTTAAATTTTAATAAACTTGTTCAATTGAAACCTTAGAGGCCTAATTAATAATCTGGAAATTGATTTTTCTTTGGCTTTTTTATAATTATATTGTCACACGAAGAAATTGCACCAAAAAGGTGGAACCTCTGTAGTCCGCGGTAGACCCATGTATCGTCAAAATAAGAGAATTCACGGAATGGGTCGGAGTTGTCTGTATGTGGATGCAGGTCTTGAAAGACTGAAGGTCATATGTAGCTGGGAAGACGGACAGACGAAAAGAGTTCCAGTCTCTAGAAGTCATAAGGTTAACGAAATGACAAATGCGTTTCTTCGGTTAGTATCAAATTTAAGCGCGTAGAGGTGTTGAATCTTAGCAAATCATGTGTTACGCGCAAAAGAAGCTTTGGGGGGATTATTGATTTTATCTCGTCAGAACAAACGCCATGGTAGTATCTGTAAATAATGGAAATGACAGTTCTACGATGGGGTAGGGGCTAGGGAGTCGAGATTGTCAGCTAATGCACCTATTAGTTGGATAGCTAGCCTCAGAATTGCAGCTAAGGTAGCAAGGGAATTCAGCAGAGTCATATTCGAGTCAGGGGAGACCCTCACCTGTGGAGAGGAGCCTGCAAGCATTCCCTTGCTACCTTAGATGCCATTCAGAGGATGCAGCTTTTACTACTTAAGTATTGTGGTCATTCTAATAAAGATCAGAACCCAAGGTGACACCTAACATTGATATTTTATCACATAATTCCAATGAGCTCAAATCAAAATAAATGTCTGGAAGGTTCCTATCAACGGGCCTAGAAATTAGAAATTAGGCTTGGAGTACCCTCTGTGGCGTAACAATACAATGTGGGATCTTTGGCTAATTTTTAAGATCGGATTCTCAAAAAACTAATCTCTTTGCTATCGCTAATTATAAAATTAGTTAATTTTTTTAGATGCACATTCACCCCTTAAAATACTTTTAGTTATGTAAGTGCTAATAATTTCGAAAGACAATTAGCGAAAATTTTGAAATATATGACATTTCTTCGAGATATTTATATAGAACTAATAATTACATGTAATATCTAATCGCAACCTTGGGCGGTTAGTCAACGATAAATAAAAAAATAAATATATATATTTTCTTGGGTAAGAAACAAGCCCATTCCTTCGATCTCAGTTTATAATAATAATGTCCAAAACATGAGAAAATACGTTTAATCAAAACAAACTCTCGCCTGGGATCTGGCTAGTAAATCTACGTTACTTACTTAAGATGAGCTGGCTCGGGTGGATGCCCTTATGGGTGAGGGCCCCTGGTATTTTGCCAGTCCGGCCACCTTATATTATAGTTAGACCACTGTTATGAAAACTAATGCAAAACTAAAATAAATATTTCTGCTATCTATTAATGATAAAAATAAATACTTATCTTATACACGAAAATTAGTTTTCAAACTAACAATAAAATCAAATTAAAAAATAGCATCTAATTTGTAAACTTTGTATAAATCTTTTAATTTATGTTATTGTTCTCTTTATATGGGTTTCACTAGATTATTTTATCATCATCTGCATGTTCAAGCACAAAAATTCAATTTTTGAAAGGACTAGGATAAAAAATTATTACTAAGTCTGGAAAGTGGGCTATTTATAATTAAAACTTGAAATTAATGGCTTTATAATTTGTTAAAGGATTTTTTTTTTTTAAAGAAACGAAGAAAACTCGATTGGGTTTATATATATTTAAAAAATAACGCTGATAGATTATCTTACCACTCCCTTGAATATCGAAATATTGAATATCAATATTAAATACCTATTTAAAAAATCGGCATTATTGTAAAATATCGGTATATTTAAAAACTCATTGGAAATTTCATATCAGTTTATAAGAATTTAGAAAAATAGATTTATTATTTTCTCAAGATATTTTTGATATAAACGATAGGGTGGATGTTGAGGGAAAAGTGAAGGATAAGAACAGGATGGATTGAATCTAAAAAGCGGGTGATTGATAAGCCTCTCTATCATTAATTTTAAAAATAAAATAAAAAAAGAACACTATCTATATCTATCTATCTAAGACTCTATCTATCTCTAAGTTTTTCCTCTTTCGGTTCCTTTACGTTGTTCAATTTATTTTGCAGTTGTCTTGAAATCTCTTAAATCACTCTTGTCTTGGAGTGAATTTATAACCAAAAACAATATAAACAAATAAATGGTAAAGTGGAGGAATATGAAGACGTCAGGGGTAGATCGGATTTCAATTGGAGGATCAATTGAACAAAAAAATATGTAATGTATAGGTCTGGTAAAAATCTTCTGTTAAAGCCACTATAAATAAGAAAAAGTGGATTTTGAATTTGCATTAGATAGAATCTATTTCACTAAACATATCATGATTTTATATAGATATATACTAAGGCGAAATACAGTCCCAGGCCAAGATATCAGATAGATTACGATTTGTCATCTTTTATTTACATTATTAAAAATAAAATAAACTGCAACGGATCGTTGCTAAACTTTATCCAAATTCATTTGAAATATTAATATGTTTGTTCCTTTATTATTATTATTATTATTCCTTTATTCCTTCCTTAATCAAGCTTGAGTTGTTTACCAAACAAGAATTTAGTCTTTTTGATTTTAAGTCGATTCTTCTACATTTTCAGTAGAGGTTTCCATTAATAGTCAAAACATCAAAAATGGAATTCAATAAGGTTATTCCTCTAGTATTAGATAAGAATCGATCGTTATTTTTGATTTTAAGTCGATTCCTCCATGTCGTCAGCAATGGTTACCAATAATAATCGAAACGTCAAAAACCTAATGTAGAATTGTTATTCCTCAAGTAGTAGATGAGAATCAATCGCTATTTTTGATTTTAAGTCGATTCATCTATGTCTTCAGCAATGGTTACCAATAAAAACCGAAACGTCAAAAATCCAATATAGAATGATTATTCCTCAAGTACTAGATGAGAATCAATCGCTATTTTTGGTTTAAAGTTGATTTCTCTATGTCTTCAGGAATGGTTACTAATAAAAACCGAAACGTCAAAAATCCAATATAGAATGGATATTTCTCAAGTATTAGATGAGAATCAATCGCTATTTTTTATTTTAAGTCGATTCCTCCATGTCTTCAGCAATGGTTACTAATAAAAACCGAAACGTCAAAAATCC